>CVRI01000020.1:2151560-2270127 GCA_900005825.1 Clunio marinus | reverse complement strand
GCTTCCGACCCCTGATAGGTACTCATTTTCTTTGTAACCGTTTAAGGTACTTTCACCCTATTTCTCTTTCTCGGAATTAATTTATTCTTTTTAAAACAAATTTTTGTTGGACGATATAAAGATTTTCAAATTTTGTTCAATCAGGATTTAATTTATTGAATTTTTATGAATATCTCGAAAATGTGTTACTTAGTTAAAAATGTGTGTACACAAATGAGATATAAATTTATAAATTTAAATAGATTTAAAAGCATTTCCATTAGGAATAACGTTATAAACGAGAAACGTTTTAACGAAAAATTTTTATATGTTTGAATAGACCCTGCTCTACTTCAATTCGCCGAGCGAAACTTTCGATTCTTCAGCGAATTCAAGTTTTACAAAAATAATAAATTGATAATAAAAAATAGTTTTTTTAGCATCATGAGTTCATTTTAATAGTGGAACATATCGAAACTGCAATTATAGAGTGTCTTGAATTGTCGAACAGATGCCCTTATTATGAAAAACTCTGATATTTTGTGCAAATTCATTGCAAAAATATGAAGTTCACTTTCTAGAAGTGGGGAAAATTTATTATTGTGAATATTTTAGTAGGTATTTTTTAAAAACCTTTTTTTAGATATATAATCATTAAAATATTACCATCGTGAATCACGTTCACACATAGAACATGTTAATATTTTTAAAATAAGATACAGAACTACAAAGTTTTAAGTATGGAACATTTCATCTCAAATAAATTTTACCTTTAGCTACAATTGAAACCAATTAACTTCCACACGCAGGAAAAAAATGATTTGCTTGAAGATTTTTTTCGCATATAATCAAATTCATTGTTTTCGTTTAATTTCGGGAACTATAATTAAAGTTACAATAAAATTGTGGTGATTTCAGATATTGGCAGTTATCAATGGATGGGCCCCGAACAATCGTGCTAAACCGTCAAAACGGTGCTTTCGGCTTTACATTGCGACATTTTATTGTCTATCCGCCTGATATCCATGATCCAGTAGTTGCTAAAAAGCTAGCATTAAGTGGCCTCTCCAATTTTTCACAACCCATGGACACAGTTTTTGTCAAAAAAGTTATTCCCGAATCTGAAGCTGATTATGCAGGACTTCGAGAAGGCGATCGTTTGATTGCTGTTAATGGAATTCCTGTATCATTACAATTCCAATTTGCTGATATTGTTGCAACGATACAAAAAACACCAAAAACTTTGGTCATACAAATCGTCCCCAAGGGCTATGATATTTTACAAACTGTAAGTTGTCTTCAATATTGAATAAAAATTATTTTATAGTTAATCGATTTTCTTCTTTCAGTTTTTTAGCGATACAGCTCATAATCCCGAAACAAATCAACGTCCTCAATTGCAACTTCCAGTGAGATCTAATGTCATGCCTTCGAAGCGTCGTGATCAACCGCCTCATTTGCCTAGCGTCACGGAAAAGCAAGAATCCGTTTACAGTGCTCTTGTGCCAACAGTTAGTCAAAGTCTTATGTTTCCAGCACATAATCCAAAAATGGCAATTGTTCAACCTCGAGTACTGCACAACAATTCAAGTCAAAGTCAATTTGCTCCTTCAATAAGTTCCAATCAACAAGTGAAAGATGCCATTATGTCACGACTTCGACACCAAATTGAACAAAAAGAAGAATTTCTAAAGCGACCGACAAAGCCTTTTATTCCTGAAGCATCATCAACACCATCAACTTCATCATCACAAGCAAATCAAATGCCGAGAAGTTTTATTTATCAAACAAATCGACTGAAATCAAATTGGCCAGAGACGAATGATGATTGTGCAAAATCATTGGAATTTATTCGACAACCACAAACAATTCCACAAGAAATTTCTGATTTACAAAGCAGTCGATTTGCTCTGCGTGAACAGTTTTTTAAGGATCGCAGCTCTATTTTAAGAAGTCCAAACAGTGCTTACTTCTCATTGCCCACCTCACCTTATTATGTGCAAGATTCACAACCGAGCACATCTTCATTTACAGGAAGCAGTAACAGTGTCATTGAAGGTTCCTCTGAGAGGACTGTCAGTGAAGATCTTCGACATACACGAATTGGAACGTCCCCGATTCCATCACAAGGTCTTCGAATTGTCTCTGAACGAGCCAAACAGTTTGAATCTGGACGCCCACTTTCACCAGACGGAATTGACCGAACGTCGCTTTACAAAAGCGAACTTAGCAGGTAAATGAAAAATTTGTGATGAACATTTTCGAGTTTTTTTTTCTTTTTGAAAAATTTTCAAAGAAATGATGAATTCGATTTATTTTTAGAATAAATACAAAACAAGTGGCATCTAATGTTGCTTTAAGACGTCAAGTATTCGAATCTAAAGCAAGCGGCGGTGACTCATCGTGGCGGTGTTCGTCTGATGATAAAATCAAAGATGATAAGGAACAGCAATTTAAAGGAATTACAACTAAGACGCGATCATTGTCGGCAGAATCTATTAAGACAGAATGTGTTGATAAGAATAGTGAATTGAATTATAAAAAAGAAAGACCGAAGCCGGTTCGTGAGAATTCTTATTTGACGGCTGTTCGATGTTCACCGGAAGTTGCTGCTGTTGTCTTACGACAAAAGGCAAATGCTAATCGACTATCAAGTGAGGAAGATGATCGTAAAACAAGAAGAACTTCATACTTGAAAGCAACAGAGAATGAAGAGTTTCAACTTCCAATTTATTCGGAACAAAATTCTGCATCGTCTGCACTTGAAGAAGATGAAACGCAACAATTGAAAAGGTAAGTTAAATTCAACTTGATTTGCCATTTTAAATGTTTCTTCTCATAAAACAAAATCAAAACCAAAACTTAGTGTTTATCCCAGATGGACTGTTCCAAAGTTTAATGTCGACATTCAATTTTTACGACGAATCTTTGAAGATCCTCAGGCAGTTTCTGACAACCAAATTCTTATGAATCATGATTTTCCAAATTATAAAAGGTTAAGATAGGCGAAATTCAAATCATTTGAAACATTTTATAGTTTTACTTTCTTTTTGTAAATATGTAATAACTTCTAACTTTCTAAAATCCTACTTGGTTGGAAATTTTAAAGAAATTTTGCTTCATTTAAAAGACTTTAAATGGGTTGTTTTGATAACATTAATAATAACAATTGACACGAAGAAATTTATTAAAATTGAAGCTTTTAAAAAAGCTTTTCTAATTTAGAACACAAACACAAATACCCACAAACAAAACATAAATTTTGTTCACATTTATCGAAATCGTCAATTTTCATACATTTTTCTTGATAGATTGAACTTAACTCGCCATCACAGTCGTACCAATTTCAGATTTCCTCACATTCTTTCACTCTACATTTAGCATAACCTAATCTAGTATCTGTTCTAACTTTGATTAAGAAAATCGCTTTGTATCAAATTCATCAAGCACATAAACCAGAGATTGCGATTGTAATACGAATAATAATGAAACTAAACAAATGAAGATTTTTAGAAATTCTAATTTAATTTACTACAATCTCAATCGCTGAATAAATTCACACTCCACACCAATTTTTACAAATCCACAACCTTTTATTGCGACATAAATATTTGATCATAACTCCAAATAATTAAAAACTGGCTTGAGTTTAATCCCAAAATTAATCCCCAATTTCGTTTTACAAACTTTACTTAATTAATTTTCTTATTTACAGCCAAGGATCTAAAATTAAAGCACTTGGATATTTCCGATGTAACCAAGTATCAGATGCAAATGTTGAGATCACAAAACAAGGAATTTTGCAAATTAAAGTCACTTTAATTAATGGAAGAGTAAGTGATTTAAATAAGTTTCATTGGATTATTTTTAATTATTCTATTTTATGCTTTTGCACAGAAATCCCAAGATCGTTCCTGGCGTACATACAATGGAGAACTGAAGAAAAATGTACTCAAATTAACAACAGTGCGAGAGAGTAAAATCAGTCAAGTGAGTATTGCGTATGAATTTCACGTCGCAAATTTTTTTTATTATTTGCGATTTCTAAACTGTTCCTACCTACTTGCCATAAACATGGATAACATTACCTTAAAAATATGGAAAAAAGATTCACAATTCATTAACGCAGCTCCTTTTCGTCTTTCGTTGTTGTGAATTTGATTTAATAACTTCAATTGTGTTTTTGTTTTTGTGATTTCTTTGATAATGAATCATTTGCGAATATTTCGCTTCTTATTTCCACCAAATTAAATTATTATTAAATTGCAGTAACGTTGATCAGTGTTGAATAAGTTTTTATGAAAAGCGAATGTCATTTTGTGTACTTTAAATAATTATTCAAAACAAATCACGTTTCTTTTATTTTCTGTAATTAATAAATTGAAATGATTTTGATTTGTAAGCCGAATCAATGATATGAAAATATTTATCAAAATATTGAAATGAAAAGTTGGGCGGATTTCTTCCGTTGAGAACTTTTTGTGTGTTTGGAAATGTGAAGTTGAAAATTAATCAGTTGAAAGCTAAATTGTTATTATGAGTAGAGAGACACCTCGAAAGAAGAATAATTGTGGTGTTCAGTGGAACGACGTTAAAAACGGAATAAAAAATTGGAAACTTAAACGATGGAATTCAATTGGATCATGGGTATCATTTTAAAGATACTTTCAATGACAAAGCAAAAAAGAAAAAGTTATAAGTTAATCAAAATTAATCCATATAATTTAATTTAATTGACAGAGTCCTGATTCTGGAGGTGGTACAATTGACTTAACAAACTTCAATGTCACAGAAGCAAATTATACGAAACGAAAGAATGTGTTTCGGTTATCATCAGCTCACTATCCCGAGGCATGCGATAACGAGTGCGAATTACTCCTACAGACACAGACACAACAAGACATGCTTGATTGGATAAGTTGTTTAAAGGCGGTCTCGAAGAAAGACGAAGAAGATGTCAGTCAAGATCCGGTAAGATAATTAATTTAAATTACATGTTTGTAGAACTTCTGACCTAAACTTAAATAATTCTATAGAAAAATTGTTCGAATATCGGCGCACAAAAAGCGGAACCACAAAGAGTTGCAGCTTTAGAATCTATTCAGGCATCGAGTCTTATTCATAGCAGCGACGATAATCCATCGCCAATAACATCAAAACTACAACGAAAATATCATTTTGGTCATGCACGATCACCTTCGGGACAATCTCCAGTTACGAAGAGTCGAAAAGCACCACAAAATCTTCTTGTATCGGCTTCATCTTTAAACTCATCGAATCGTGATGGTTCCGATAAAGAAACTCATTCACCCAAACAAAAATCATGGAAGCATTTTGTAACAAATCAATTTAAGAAGATGCAACCACAATCAGATTCTTCATCCGCGCATGAAACTGTTTCGGAATGTTCGCCTTTATCACAATGTACACCAGTAAGTGCTTTAATATTCTCTATTTTTATAAACAGTCAAAGACCTGGTTGGAGGTTTTTTCCTTACATAGAAAAATTCGATTGATTGATTTTAAATGCTACAAAACAATATGTAAACACAAGTCCAAGTTTAATCGAAATTTATTCTAACAAATGACGTAGATAAGGTCGAATTTTGCTTGTTGTTTACGCTTTTTTAATCATTCGCCTATTTTTGTGATCGAATTTTTCGTCGGCATTTTTAATCCCATTCAAATTGTAATTAAGTTTTATAAAAAATGTCATACTTAAACAAATTTCATCTTGTAATTAGTCGGAGGAAAATTTCTACGTGCCTCTACTGGTAGCAAAATGTACGAAAATTGTTGAAACCAAAGGCTTAAACATTGTTGGAATTTATCGTATTCCTGGAAATACTGCAGCTATAGCTAATTTAAATGAGCTTATAAATCGTAATGGAATGGATGAGCAGACATTAAGCGATCCAAAATGGGAAGATGTTAATGTAGTGTCGAGTTTATTGAAACTTTTCATACGAAGTCTTCCCGAACCAATTCTTCCCAACGAACTTTATGGAAGTTTTATTGATGCTGATAAAATTTCCGATCAAGTCCAAAGGTTTCATGAATTAAGAACATTATTAAGAAAACTCCCACAACATAACTACGAGACACTTAAACATCTTATAGCACATTTGACAGTGGTCAGTAAGAATGCAACTGTGAATCTCATGGAACCAAGAAATCTCGGTGAATAAAATCATCATAACATTATTTCCTTTAATTTATTAATTAAAACCTAAATTTGCATCAACAGCTATCGTATTTGGACCATCGATTGTTCGTAAATGCAACGACTCTTTGGAGATGGTAGTGAAAGACATGAAGCATCAATGTCAGATTGTGGAATCTTTAATTAATAATGTGAGTTGTGTTAAATGTTTCTTACATCATTTTTTAATTAATTGTTTTCTTTAATAAATCATCGTCAGTATGGATATTTCTTCGAAAACGATCCGCTTCCAAAATTGAAGAATAAAAATGTTCAATCAACGAATGATTCCGGATCGGAACTGCCTTCGGCAGACTTTTTGCTAGAAAATGTTTGCAAGATAGAACGTAAGTTAATATTTAATTATACAATATTTTAATGATCAAAATATTTTCTCTTTGTAAAGCTTTAAGTAGAGACTCACATAAGGAAAGTTCATCGCGTTTTGTAGCAAATATTGTTCAAGCAGCAAATAGAAAAATTAGAAAGACAGCACAACGACGAAGCACTTCATCATCATTAACACCAGACACATTATCATTAGACAGCATAACTACGGTAACTTTCAAAATAAAAGTCATCTTTTTATTTAATGATCTTTAATTCATCTTTAATCTTTCCATCTACACAGTCTGCTGAATCAAAGAATCTTCGTTATAGTAATAATAATAACAATAATAATAATAAATCGCTGAAGGTTAAAAGTAACGAATCATTAGCTGAAACACCGCGATCATCTGAAGATGACTTTGATAGTGCTTTCACTGAAAATGGTGACAATGGTGAGACGAAAACAATTTTTAATTATTTATTTTCTTGTTTTCACAATGTAAACTTTATTCTGAATATTATTTCCAGTTTACAATTACATTTTTATTCACTGAACTCTCTGTAAGAACATTGTAAGAATTTCTTATTAAATTAATTGAGTTGAGTGATGCTGAATAATCTTCTCGCTTATTAAATTAAATATAATTTATTGCGTGCAAATCTTACACATTTTTAATTAATAATTTTTATTCTGATAAGAATGACAACTTTAATTGATAAACACTATAATAAAATTAATATTCACAGCACCATCGTCTCTAACTGCAGCTGTAACAGAAATGTTGGAAAATAAATTGCGATCGCTTCGAAACTCATCTGTCGATTCATCTGATAGAGAAGATATTAAATCTGAAACTGAATCAGCTCCATCGAATAAAAGTCAAATAACAAATCCACGCTTATATGTTGTTAGTAAGATGTCACATTTACAACATCCTGGTTTACCTTTGACTTTAGGCGAAAACATTCCGTTTGCCGACGAATCTCCTGAACGACCGTTGATTCAAGCTCGTGTTAAACCCATAAGACAATCAACGAATAATTCCATAATCATCGATAAATCGAAAAATGATAAAATCGATGAACAACAACAAAATGAATACTCATCTGATGACACTGATTCGTCAACAACAAGCAATCATCGCGTGCGAATGAGATCAGTTATCCGCTTAGAAGATTCTGTTCTAAGAAAAGTCAACAGGTGAGATTTAAACTAACGAAACAATTTATGGATTGAAATTATATTTTAATTCTTTTGTCAGAATTCTTACTAATCTTGAACATCTTGAACGAAAGTATAGCCTAAATCGATCACTTTCACTGAATTACAAAAGTCAACGAAGTTACAACAATGAATGTTGTTGTAATGCAAACAAAGCTGATAAATCCAGGCAGTCATTAACGAAAGATGAGAAAACAGATAAGAATATTAACAAACGTCGTCAACTACATGATACAACAAACACAAGCGGTAATCAACAGTCAATGAGTAGCGCAAACGGTAGTGCAAAATATCGCCGACATTCCAATGGAAGCAGATCAATCAGACGTAGACATACAGTTGGTGGAGTTCACGATTATCCATCTATAATTAAAACTGATCGGACGAATTGTCAGAGTTTCATAAGTAGTAGTAATCCATCACAATAGCGATAGCGTTAGAAAACAAACGATTTCGATTCTTTGAATATATAAAGTAATGAAATTATTCTCACAACGACACAATATCTTTGTTTGTTTGTTTTTCTTTATTAGGTATTTTATTTTTCTTCAAGAAATTATTATATTTTTAATATTTAGTAAGCACTTTTTTAACTCATAAATATTAGTAATAAATCGCAACAATGAAATCATGAAATAAATTATTATATATTCTCTCAATACTTATAAATGGGTTTTTATTCATTGAATTCAATTGGAATTAACTTTTCGTAATAAACTTTAACTGATTTTGATAATTTGAATTGCAAGTTGATAACCCCTCTGAGAAAGATTACAAATTTGTAAACAAGCAACTCGCTAAATGTTATTTTACTTAAAAATTTAGTTTAAATAAGTCAAAATCTAAAATGGATAACAAAAATTTGAAGCAAATTCACGAAGAATTTAAGGATGTTATTCGTCATCCAGAAGCATTTCTGCAGTAAGATGATTTATAACGAATTTTAATTTTTAAATAAACTAACACGTGTGTTGTTATTTCTTTTATAGAATCCAAAATGAAATAGCTCAGAAAATAAAAGAAAAACTTCTTGAGCCAATTTATTCATATAGTAGAACTATTGTTTCAAGGCAAAAGTCGAAAGCATTGGAGAAATTGATCATTGATGGAATGGATGATGAGTCAATATGGCAACAATTGGAGATACAGAACGATGAGAATTTGCAAGGCAATATTAAGAATGTTTCTCGATTTCTAGCATCAAATACTGATAAATTTAAAGTTGATCTTACAAATAATTTAAACACTGATCAGGAAAGTGGAATTGAAGATCATGAAGAAACTCTTGAAGATGATTCAAATGACGATTCTGAAATGAATGAAGAAAGTGAAGTGAATGAAGATGATGAAAGTGGAAATGACACAGATGAAAATGAAAGTGATGAAGAAGATGAGGAAGAAGATTCTCCTAAGATAAAGAAAAAAAAGAATATGAGAAAGTCTGTGGTTGATGATAAGTTTTTCAAGCTGAGTGAAATGGAAGAATTTTTGGAAATTGAAGAAGAACTTGAAAAAAATCCCAATTTAAATGACGAAGACGGAATTGATTTCTTTGAAGCTAATGAAACGAATAGAGAAGAATCTTTGAGATATTCTGACTTTTTCGAAGACGAGAATGAGAATAATGAAGGTGAGAGAGAAGAAAGAGAAGACGAACCAGCGGCAGCTTCTGATCAACCAAAATCGTCGCATGAGTTGAAACAGGAACGGCTGAAGAAGAAAATTGATCATATGGAAAATTCGATGTTAGATGAAAGGCCATGGCAAATGAAAGGAGAAGTGAAAGCTGATAATCGTCCACAGAATTCTCTTCTTGAAGAAATTCTCGAGTTCGATTCGACTACGAGAGCAGCTCCAATCATAACCGAAGAAGTCACTTTGAAACTTGAAGATATCATTCGACAAAGAATCAAAGATAAAGCATTCGATGATGTTGAACGTAAAGTGAAACCATCAGACATTCAAATGGAATACAAGAAACAAATTGTCTTGAATCAAGAGAAAAGTAAAGAATCGCTTGCTAAAATTTACGAGAAAGAATTCATCCAAGAACTCGACAAATTAAATCCAGATGAAGAAGAACCAGAAGAGCCGAAAAGTCACAAAGAACTGCGATCAAAGCTCAAAGATCTTTTCGAGAAATTAGATTTGCTATCCAACTTTTACTATACACCTCGACCAGCTCAACCCGAACTCAAAATTATCACAAATATTCCCACAATTGAAATGGAAGAAGCGACGCCGACAGTTGTTAGCAACGTGACTTTGCTTGCACCTGAAGAAATTAAAAGAAAAGCTAAAGGTGACATGAAAGGAGCTGATGAGAGAACAAAAACCGATAAAAATCGAGAAAGACGTCACAAGAAAATTATTCAACAAAATAAATTTAAAAAGCAGTCGACTGATAGCAAAACTACAATGAAGAAAGTCACAAAAGCTCGAAACGTTGAAAAGGTAAAGAAATTAAAATTTTTAATTAAATTAACTTCATCTCTATAAATATTTTCAGATGTTAACCACGGAAACCACAAAATCTTCATCAGATTTCTTCACAAAACTTCAAGATAATTTATCACTCAATAAAAGCGGAAAACGAGAACGAAATTCAGAAACTGAAAAGAAAAATCATCAAGCAAAGAAATTTAAATTGTAGAAAAAAGAAAATTTAATTACAGTAATGAATAAATCTTTATTAATTGAAATTCTTTTTATTTCTAAGTGTTAAAATTTGTTAAATAATTATCGTGGATATCCTCTTGATCCTCTGATGCCACCTCGTAATGATCTTCCTCGGAAACTCAATTTGTACCCATAATGACCTCGAGAACTAAGTAAAAGAAGAATTTATTAACAATAATACTTTAAAATGTTAAAGAACTCACTTGTAAGGAGAAATTCCACGACCACGACTTATAAAACTTGATCCACGACCGCGACCTCTCGACGATGTAATTATTTCACGTTTACTGTAACTTGGTTGTCCACTTTCCATAGCTAAGAAGTCGTCAACATGAAGTGATGGCGGACGAGATGTGTTTGGTGGACGTGACCTGAAAATATCGCCACGTGTTGTTGAACCTCTTGAAAAGCCGCGACCTCTCGGCAAGACTGTAAAAATAATAAAATTACTTAAAAAAGTTTATGAATTAAATTTTGCTCAACTTACATTTCCCATAAATTTTCTTCTCAGGTCGTCCTGGAGTGGGTTCAACAACTTCAACTCGTCGTGTTCTGAAGCACATTCCCGACACATTCCTTTCACGATTCGATTGTGGCGATGATGACAACGTCAATAATCGTTTGCAATCGGATCCAATGTTGGTGTCTGGTGGGAAACATTGTCGCACGAGTTCATCGAGATCACATTGAACGACATCATTTTGTGTGACTTCATCTTCGTCGCACCCATTAAGAAGCCAATAATCGATGGTCAGTTCATCGAGTGCTTCATTAGGATAAAATGCAACACGTGATGAAAATTGTGAGACAATTCCTTCAGCTTGAGGTAAATTAAATTCATGATCTGACGAGACCACGTTTGTGGCATTATCTTGATTGCTTTTTGACAACTCGCGAAGTTTTTCAAGCAACGCTTCCAAGTCATTCTTTAATGCAAGACTGTGAACAACTTCAGCTGTGTCATCGTCTTCGTTCTCAGTTTTTGGTTCATTCACAAGCGCTGAAAACACTTCAAGGAAATGAATCTTTGTGCCGTTTACATATTCCTCAGAATTCCATCTAAAGATGTTTGACAATTCCGCAATCGATAGACAAGAATTTCGTTGTGGAACAATCGATGAGATGTCGTTTGGTTCAACAGTTTGTAGTGCTCGAAATAATTCGAATAATTCTGGTATTAAAACCATTTGCTTTCTTTCGTTTTTACACTTCTCAGCTATGGCATTCAATCGATTAACAAATGAATCTTTTTTCGCTAAAAGAATTCCTTTGAGAATGTTAAAAGTGACGTCATGTTCGGATAAAAGAATCATCGATCGTATAGCGACAATTGTTAAATTATCAGCTGAAGTTTTACAGAAATTCTCAATCACATCATTCGCAAATTGGATAATCAGATCTTTTGTTGGAAGTCCACTTGCTAAGACCAATTCCGGATGATGATTTGAACTAAACACGAGTGAAATTTCACAATCAAAGAAACTATGAAGAATCATGAAAATGTGAAATTGTGTCGTGACATGATCAGAATTTTCATCATTTATCGTTGTAAGAATTTGTGACATTAGTTCAGATAATTTTCCATTTAAAATTGAGAAAATGGAAATCTTAATGCAAGCATGTCGTGTAAGTGAAGCGAGAAATTTAAAAAGTCGCGACAATCCAATTGTTGATTCTTTTTCTTTGTTAACAGCCAAAGGTTCGCCTAAAATCATGTCGACGACACTTTTTGCTACTAATAATGTCATATTTGGTGCCAGATCTGATAATTGTACACAAACACGAAGAAGAATGTTGAACAATTCAACAGATGAACTCGTGCAGAATGTTTGAATCATTTCTGTTAACAAATGACTTAAAGGATGCAAATGTGCGCTCCAAAGTTGTCGTTCTGTGATGAGTCTTTGAATTTCACGTTTGTTTAATTCATTTCCATGCATTGGCACTGGAAGTGGAAGTGGCAACAATTCACTTAACATCATCAATCCCGGTATGAAATGAAATGGACCGTTGAGTGAATATTTGACAACTTCGCCAATCATTTGTGTCCACAAACTTTTATGAATATTTGTCGTTGTCATTCCATCAGGTGTCAATGACTGCGTGTATGTCAACAGAATCTTAATAATCTCATTTTGAACTTCTTTTGCTTCACGAAATATCGAAAAACGAGAATGAACACTTTGAACGAGCGTGTACGTCTTCAGAAGTGTCTCAATTGCTGTTACATCACGAAAATTGATATTTCTCGATCGAATGACTTGAACCATCATTTTCCTTAAGATTTGTACAGTTGGATAAATGACTTGCATGATGAGATTTCCTTGATTTGATCCCAACAGATATGAATGAATCATCGGTTGATCAAGATGTGTCGTTAACTTCTCAAGAATCGATAAGAATGTCATAACGCCATCAGCATGATAAAGTTGAATAGCGTAATAATCATATTTCAACTCTTTATATTCATTCTTCTCCTGTTCGATGATCAAATATTTCAAGATTCTTAACGTCATGATAAGATCGCCGGGAAATGTCGTAAGAAATTCCAAACTTCTCTTAATGACATCAAGAAACGGTGCAATGTCGCCATACTCAAAGACTTTCTCAATCTCCAATGGCTTTAGGAAAACTGCCATTTCTTGTAACATCGCAGCGACAGATGGCTCAAAGGAATCGTGATGCTTCACAAGATTCAACAAAACACTATCAAACTTCTTTAAATAATCCAAATTATCGACATGACGAACGACATAATCGATGATGTCAATGCACGAACTTAAAACCGGTGATTTGTGTTTAAATCCTGGCGATCCATGCATCAAACTGATTTTCTTCTCTTTCTCGATTAAATTAAACAACACAACAATATTTTCATCCATTGCAATAAAGTCAAGAACAAATCTTCGTCCAGGTCCAACACATAAATCGTAAAGTGAATATAAACATTCAGAAAGTTTAATGTCGTCGTCATTATTTGTTGTCAATTTTGATGTTAAATCGAGGTAAAACTTTGCTTCAATTTTATATGCAATTTCAATTGCAATGTCGCATGCATCAGATGGAACTTCAATCAACATTTTAATTAAACTGTTTGCTATTTGAATATCATTTGCAATGAAGCAAATTTCACGTCCACTTTTCGCCATTATTCTCAAATATTCGACCATCAAAAGGAGAAGTTTTTGTGTTAAACAATGTTTCACCTCCCACAACATTGTCATAATTTTCATAAATTTATGTTGCTTGTAAATCTCAACATAATCAATCGACACACAATCAGTTATCTCAAATTGTGTTGCAATTGGAATAAACTTCTTTGGATGGACCATGTCGAACTTTCTCGCATCGATTAATGAACTGAAAAGATTCTCAAGTTCCGTCAATTGATCGAATTCATTATCAACGTTGTTGTTTGCTTTAATCTTCTGATAAATGTCAATTGAATTATCTTTTATCGCACATAATGTTTCATTTGTGTTGAGTTTCATGAGAATTGCTTTAAGCGTGTATAATAATCGAACATCACTTGCTGAACTCATCATTTCAATGATTTTCTTGTATCCTTCAAAGTCAAGAAAGCTTTTAATTCCCATTTTAGTGTCGGTGAGACGATAAATGAGTCGAGCAATCAATTGTTTAATTGGCATTGGAATGAGTTGTTTTGAGAATAAATTGAAAAGATGACAAAATAAATTGAAACACTTGTCGTTGATAAGCCACGAGATGAAATTCTCGGACAAAGCTAAATATTCAAGTAAACGAATTCCAGCTTTAATATGTCGCAAGTTATATCCAGGAAATTGATGTTGAATCGCAAGTGAATAATTCAATCCAATATTGATGCATGAATAAAACATTTCCAATGTTGATTGATTTAAACATTTTACCAACTCAACAATTTCATTTTGATTGCTTAAAGTATTAAAAGCTTGATTAATTTGCTCACAAAGATTTATCCAATTTTCATTGTTGTTGACATTTGTTGAAGATTTTGCATAAGATTCGCACGTTGTCGTTAACAAGTCAACGATTTTCTTTAATTTCACTTCATCTTTTGTCATTTCAATAACTCGTAAATTATTTACGAAAGGATTAAAGATTTTGATTCCAAATTCTTGAGCAAACAAATCTTCACTCATGTCATCAATTCCATTTACATCATCACTGATATCATCGTCACTAAGAATTGGTTCGAGTTCAACTAGATCGTCATCCATTTCTGTCGGTGATTCTATCGGCGTGTTGTTTGCCATGGAAGGTGACGATGGACAATAAGTTGTTGATAAATCACCGACAGTTGTTGCTAATGCATCATTATCCTCTTCCTTCTTGACAACATCTTCATCTGAATCTGTTGGACGTGAAATTCGTGGTGATTGAAGTGGCGGAGATCTCGGAATTCGGTGGGAGTCACAAGAACCAGACACGCGAATCTTTTTCTTTTGAAATGTTCCATCAGGACTATTTGACCATTCTCGTTTACATTTTGTGAACTCATTCTCTTTGCTTGGTGATCGTGAATAAATATCCATTGGAGAAATGTTTGGTTGCTCATCGTCCTTTAAATCATCAGCAATTGTTGATGAAACTGTTGGATCGCATGATGAATTTTGATCCTGAAAATCATTATGATGACGTTGGTTGTTATAAATATCCCCATTATCACTTTCATTTGCTTCGTCGTTTGAGAATACATGAACATCGTTATTAGAATTGCAATTGCCACTGTTGTTAGCTTGTCCAGGAATATGCAATCGATCATATGTGATGACACTTCCATATACTGCTAAAGTTATTGTTGTGTAGCATCCTTTCAACACTAATCCATCGGTTGGTTTTTGACGAATCTGATCATCATTTTTACACTCCAAATTTATGCATTCATTTTGATTATATGAAAACTTCCCAAGTGGCTCAAATGTACTTGCAACATTTACACTTAAATCATTAACGAAGAACTCGATATCAAATTGTGAAGGATTTGTTGCCCCTAATCGATTGCCACCTCCTATTAGAAGTAAAAGATGTTCTTGAGATGATACAATGATGAAAAGAAAATTTAATTCACCTGGAAAATCAGCTTGGACGCGAGCCCCAAGAGGAATTATGCGGATTTCATTTATGTATACTGGACTTGGAAATTGTACTAAGTCTAGGTTTAACTTCTGTGGAAAGATTAAATTTTAAATTAATCAATGTTTAAACAGATGAAAAACAAATACAAACTTCGTGTAAATCGTGAGAAAATGTGTCGAAAAATATTAAATTTGATTCTTCGCTGTTTTCTACCATTTTTCTAAACTTTGAACTGGCTTTGTAGTTCCAGGAGAAGTTAAATTTATATTTTGAGACCCGATGATACGGGAAAAAGTCCTCGTTGATTAGTTAAATTAAAAGTAAATTCCGAAAAAAATTATTCTTAAAAGACTAAATTTTGTAAGCCCCTCGAAGCTACGCTGATAGAGTAAATAAAGCATAGAAAGTGCGCTGCCCCCATGAATTTCAATTCGGATAAGATTGAAAAATCAAAATAAAAAAAAACTTTTATAAGTCTTTCTAACTTTTATTAAAGTATCTTCAATGAAAATTTATTTTTACAGATAGAAAGAATTCATTTCTTTATTCACTTCCCAAATTCCATCACCACTAAAGTGATTCTCAAACTCGATGAAGTAAAGGCAAAGATTCAAAATTTTACTATTCGATAACGTTGAAAAATCAATATCGTCAACTAAATTATCATCACTTTCTCTACTTTCCTGAACATTTTTTAAATTCAGGAGCTCACATAACTTTGGATGAATTCGCATTACTGGATAAATAAGTATTGTCATACTTTCAGCGATATCTTCTTTTGTAAATTGTTTTTTAAAAAGATAATCAAGCGATTTTTTAACATTTGATACCGGAATATACAGCCAAAAGGGATGTCTACTTAAGCACTTCCTAACATTTTCTTTATCTTGTTTCAAGGCTTTACTCACAAAGTTCACAATTTCATTACCATTTGTCTTATCATTACCGTTTCTTGTATGTTTTTCAAAAAGCAAAGTGTCAGAAATCAACAGGTGAATTGATGAACATTTCATCTTGATATCCTTAAGAAAGTCAAGTCTTGATTGAACTTTTTTATGAAAATATATAAGCGTAAGTATTCTAGGATTTCCTTTTAAAGCATTAAATTCCTTAATTGTCTTGAGTTCATTTAAACGATGAGAAACAGTTTCTGGTGCTAAATTTAAAACTCTCGGGCTCGTCAAAATTGCTTCTTCGATAATTCCAAATGATTTTATCTCTTCGATGACACCTTTGATCGAGTCAACATTTGTTAATATTATGGTGGGTCGTTTTTTAAGCAATTGCTTCATCGGTACTTCAGCAATTGAAGGAATTTCATTTAAAATTCTATTGAAATTATCAGGACACGCAAAGAGTAAAGATCCATTGCTGATAATTTTCTTTCCATCTAAATCTAATTTATCCTGCAGCAAATTAATTATATTTACAATTGAATGTAAACTTCTACATCGCAAGTTTGAATATTTTTCCCACACTTTTGATACTTCCTCCTTTGATGCTTGAAGTTTCTCTTCAAGGTAAAGTTTTATAATAAGTTCTCGTAAAGATGCCAATGAAATCGTTTTGTCTTGCTGTCTATTGATTTCAATTTGTATGTCAAAATAATTTAATAATCTCTCCGGAACATTTGTGTGTTTATCGATGTAATTATTGGCTTTTAGATGGCTAATACTCATTTTCATTATCGACACAAATCTCTGTAATCCTTTTATGTGATAATTTGTGAAACCACATTCAACTAGAACGTTAAAGCGATTTGACATAGCTTTGCTATTCAAAAGTAAACATGTAGGATTAAGATAAATTTGATTTCCCGTCAGAAGTTTGTGTTTCTTTAAAAACTCAGCCGATTCTCTAACAGCAGAAATATTTAGCGAATCTCTAGATAGCGATGGACAAGATTCCAAGAGATGACATGCTTTGGCTTCGTTGATTTCTGAAAATTGAATTTATGAGCATAAAAGTCTTCTGTTGCGAATTTTTGTAAACAAACCAAGAGTTTGCATGTAGAATTTAATGAAGTGAGTTTTATTTTCCTTTAAGGGTAGCTTTGTTTCAAAACTGCTGAAACACCTTTTGAATTGAATCCTTGTTCTAATATGTGAGTATAACTTTAAACTTTTCATTCTAATTATTCTGTTTTTGTTTATTAAAATAAAGTTCATTAATATGCAACCATTCTGATAGATAGTTCATTATGCAACCATTGGCGGCGCTACCATCGCAATATCAGGGAGTGATTTTTTTATCAGGGAGTGAGGAAAACTTTGATGGGGAGGTCAAATCCGCGCGAACGTACCAAAGTCGGAAATGATGACTGAGTACATCATAAACATGGGCCCGAGCTTTCACTTCCTGAAATTTCTGGGAGATGTCGCCTTAACGGATTTTAAAATGTTGCTACAAAAAAGTAAATCACAAGATTTGACAGTCAAATTTATTTAATTAACTCTTAAAAACAAACTAATTCGAATTGATTTGAATTATATGCTAATGCGCCACTATTTGTAAGAGTTCTTTCCGAAAAAGTTAAAAATGCCGATAGATGGCGCAATTTCAATTCAGCGTGATATTCAGCAACTTGTTTACATTTGTACAAAATTTCTAAAATAAAACAAATATCAAATAAATAAGAATAAATACATTTCTAACAATTCAAAAGTAAAAATGAGCGATCTAAGGTCCATGTGCCGTATTTGTATGACGAAAGAAAACCTCACATCAGTATTTTCTATAATGGATGGAGGAAAAATTAGCGATAAAATTAATTTCGTTTGTGGAATTACTGTAAGTTATTTTCAATTCCTTCAAATGAATTCTAATGTTTATTCTTTTTGAATTTTATGCAGATATCATCGTCCGACGTATTTCCTAAACTTATTTGTCATCAGTGCCTCTCATCGATTATTATTGCATCGTCAATTAAAAGAAAAGCTATTGAGACAGAACAAATATTTTCCGAAATGTTTTCAATGATTGTAGATGATTTAACTGACGAGAGCATAGAATATATTGAAGAAAAGAATGATAATTCGGATGACGAGAAGAGTTCGCTTTTAATAGAAATGAAAGAAGATGAAAATCAGTTTTTGGTTTACGAAGAAGAGTAAGTGAATTTATAATTTATTCTTTATTAAAAATTGTTAATTTTTTTTTACTTTAGTCCTGAAATTAAAGGCCAACCGAAAATGAATTATAATTTATCAGAGCAATCAGTGAAGATTAACAATTTAAATCACTTCAATTATAATTCAGAGCTCAAAAATTTCGTCGGAAGGTATATTGATCAAAATCCGAATTTGGAGATCATAAAAATTTCTGACCTCAATTGCATAAAAAATATTGAAAGAGTTTTATCAATTAACGACAATGCGAAAAGCTTAACAAGCGATTCAAAAAGAGTTGCAGATTTAGAAATATTAGAAATTCAACAGCCAGGTACATCGCGTTTATTGAATCTGCTTTCCGGCGAGAAAAATTCAACTTCAAATAGTAGACGGTTTCAAAAAGGTTTCCCGAAATGATTTTTTTCTCTAAATTAATAAATTTAAGTTTATACTGTGTAAGATTCCAATAATTTTATAAGCATTGATTTTAATTAAATAACGAATAAATAAATGAATCTTTTTTAATAAAAACCACAATTTTATATTTTTTTAGTATCCGGCATTAACTCCTTTACAGGTAGCACGCGATAAAAACATTTTGCATATTACTCTCAACTCTGTTTATGTGTTGGAATGATCTTCGAGAGCAAGAAACACTAACATAAATGCATAAATCCAAAGAGAGAAAATTAAAAATCGTCTGATGCTCAGTGTTAATCGTGCGGCCTTTCAGTTCAGATGTCTAACACACGTTTCTCGAGTTTAATGCGTTAAAAGTGGAATAAAAGGTAGAAAGAAAAAGAAGAGAAAGAGTAGAGGAAAGCAACATAGGAAAGTTGTTAACACTGATCTTCTTCTATCTCTTAATATCCGGTGTACATTTTAATTTAAATTAAAATACAAAAAATATTCACATTTCCTAAATCGATTTGATTATAAATGTTAATCCACATGATTTTAGTGCTTTTCTTAACGGTTAATTTTTTTTTCTCTTGCTATTTTATTTCTCGTGACAAAAGTGCATAAATGAAAACAACGAACAAATGAATTGAAATCGACTCACGTATTTCAATCTGAGTGGAAAACTCATTGTAAAATTTTAAATAATGAAACTTTGAAGCATGGAGAAATGCCCTTTTTGAAGAGAAAATCTAATTGTGACAAGTGAACTTTGTTTGAGTTATTTGTAATGATTCTCATAATAACTTTGCATTGAACGACTTTCGCTGTATTTAAAGGTCAACTTTGTTTTCTTTCCTTCAGCGATCATTAATATCAATGATTTCTTCTTCTTCAACTTGTTATTATGTTGAACTAAAACGGCAGGTATCTGAAGTCCCATTGCGTCAGAAACAGGTTTTCGCATTTCTATTTACTGTTCTTTTCTAATGACACCGCAAAGGTTGTGAAATCAAATTAGATACACAAATATTCAAATGATAAATGATCTGAATCTTTATGATTGCACAAGAAGGAATTTATCTAATTATCCGTGAATCCGAATATGAAGCAGATAATGATCGCAACTTTTATAGTGTGCAGGAATATTTTATAAAAAAAAAATTAATAAGTGACATAAATTCCAGTTGAAAATGATATTGAAAAATATCAGAAAAATAAAAAGCAAAATCATTTATTTTAAAGATGATCAATACAAATTGACAGAATTTTCGTTTAGAATTAATTAAAAGTTGCGCCTCTAAATATATGATTGTTGTTCCGTGATATTGCAAACGTCGACAGTTTTTTTTCTTCTTCACATTGCTAGAACTTTATTTCATTTCCATCGAGTTCGACGCAAAGTTAAATCATTCTATTCACCAACCGGTTTTAACACACATACAGCAATACCAAAGCTTTTCTTTCTCACATTTTTTCAGTTATACACAAAAACTTTGAGTGATTTGCTAATATTTTTATATGTGATCCGAGCACACGATCAAACAAGTTATGAGAGAATTTTCAATTCTGTAAGAATTGTTTTTCCCGTGTACAACAATTAAAAAAATTTTTAATTACACATTCATCGCACGATCATAAAGAAATTTCTTTTTCTTCGGAAAATTTAGGATTTAATTGATCAATGTTTAATCAAATATTTGTATTTAACATGCCGCATTAAGCTTAATACATGCAAAGACAAGATAAGAGAGAAAAGAAATGTAGAGAGAAAAAATTTGGTTATGAACAAAAATATACTTTGAAAAGAATCACTTGATCATATCTCAGTGGATTTTCGACGAGAGAGGGTCTTGAGGAAGAAAACCTCATAAGCAAATCATTAATAAATAGGTTGTGTGAGAAGAATAGGAATAAAAGCGAAAAGATGGTATTTGAAGAAGAATCGAAATTAGAAAGTTCATCAAATTACATTTTATCAGAAGAAAAAAAGTTTTCTAGTGATTTTCCAATTTTCAATAATATTCGACATCTTTGAAAAGACTTCATTTGTGAGTTAACAATAACGATGATAAAACCTTAAAAGGATTATTAATGTGTGATCAATGATATTTATTATAGAATAAATGTGAAAATATATTGAAAGTTATCTTTTCCTTTCAGGATTCATAGATTGTGTGGTGGTGAAAAATATATCAAATAGATATTTAATGTTAGAAGTCTAAAGTGAAACTTTTTCAGCGGAAGAGTAGAAATTATATTTTTATGCTTTGCTTTGCTGTGCAAAAGAAAGAAAGACGAAAATTTGTCAGAAAGAGTCTTTAAAGAAAAAAGAGAAAGAGACGAAAGCGGTGAAAAGTGTTACGAAAATATTTCTGAAAAAGAAATAATTCAGGCCTGATGTGAGACACTAATAATTGACATTCTTTGTGAAAAGTGTAGGATAAAAAACGAAGATTTATAGAAAATTTGTGTAACAAATAAATCCCCTTTTAAAAGGGTGTATAAGAATGGGGTGGCCATTTGAGTGCGGTCAAGCCCCATGCATAAAGCAAACAAGGTCGACACTGTGGTTAATTTTAGTTGTTTTCATTTTGTGCTTAAGCACAACGCAAACAAATGCTGATGTCAAGGAATTAACGGGTAAGTGAAGTAAAAATACATCCATTTGTTTCTTTTAACCAACACGCTAAGCTGAATTTGTAAATTTTGCTAAAATATAACTTTAAAAGCAAAGACAAAAAAAAAATAACAAATTGTTACGACCAACTTTATTCATTTCGGCAGAGAACTTCATTCAGTAGCTAGGCTAAGATATTCACATTTAAATCGTAAATATGCAAGCATAACTAATATTTGAATCCATAGAAATTTCTAGATACTGTTTTTGCTTTCTACACTCAAGTTTTTTCTCACCCTCATTATCTGTTTAGGTAGTGAAGATAAATAGATTTAAATTTGTTTTTTATCATTAACACAGTACACAAATTGAAATAAAATTTATTATTAAAAATACTTGTAAGAGAAAAAGTTCTGTAATTACCGAAATTGATCGACTCACAAATTTTCTATCGATCTCGGAACATTTCTCTGTTAAGAAGAACATAATTAGCACCAATTAAGTTCCAAAACTTAGACCAGCATTTTTAACAAATTTTTTTAGTTCGCCCATTACTTTTTGAGTGATGGTCAAATTTGAATATTCCGCTGACACATTAAACAAAGTGATTTGCATTTGAAAGTTCATAAACCAGAAATCACCAGCAAACGATCATTTTCATGATGATTGGATGAAAACGTTTGCCGTGCTGTAGGCTTTTTTCCTGCTTTTCGACCCATACCTTAATCAGTATCAGAATTAATTGAGATCGTTATTTCTAGTTAGTGTTGATGTTTCGTGTTTTTATTTTATGTTTAATTAAACTTCTATAAGTTGTTATCGTACTGGCGTCTGACATGTATTTATATGATCCAAAAAGATTTATTAGAAACTTTACTTTATTCCTTTAAAAAGAAATAAATAAGAAAACATGCAATGATGTCATTTCTAGAGTTGAGAAAAATCGTACAAAACAAAAACTTTTAAAAGCAAATAACTTTTTTTTCACAAAACTTATTTGACAATCCAAATTTTAAATATTTCCAACTAATTAAATATCTGCGACGTTTGCTTCTGAGAATATAAATAAAAATTCTCAATTTAAAATAATTAAAAGGCGAGATATTGCACGGTAAAGGTGCTTAATTTGATCACGATTCAAGGTCAAATATTAAACATTATTAAAATGCAAAGTCAATATAAGATAAAAGTTTATGAAGCAGATCGTTGGATCATCAGCAACAATTTTCTTTATCTTCTTCTTACAACAAACAAACAACAACGTTAATAAACTGAATGGAGAACTCAATTCACGCATACTTAGTCAATGTTTTAACATTCATATAATCATATATCCAAGCGAAAAGATGTTTCAATGACGGCCAAAAATATTTTTTGCAGTTCTGCCTAGAATTTTATTTATTTATTTTGGATTGTTTTATCAACACGTCAAATCACGTTTGCAATTTGTTCGCTATTAAGTTCTTCTTTTTTAATAGAAATATAATCACACTCAATTGCTCTCAGGTAAATAATGTACATTCATTCGTCATTTATATACTTTCCAGAACATTTTAAAAGAGATATAAATGTACGAAGATTACAAATATTTGAGCTTCTTTCTTACTTCACTTTACATTGAAAATTGTAGACCCAAAAAAAGTCAGGGTGAATACACTAAATTGCATTTGCGACAATTTGTTACTTTCTGCTGTAGAATAATTTTAATGGACTTCAAGTCGAGACTTTACATAAAGCAATTAAGGTATGAGAGTCTGAAAACCACACTGTATGAATTGAATTCTTTTTGGTGACATATTTTTTTCTCTTTCTACTTAAAATGTCTTTCTTTTTTCACTGAAATATATCTACTGCAGTCGTACATAAAGATGATAAAGTAAATTAGGTTTGATGAGTTGTTTCTCTCTGGCACTTGGTTATTTATCATCAAGTTAACGAAGTTATGAAAAAGTACTGCTTCACTACAAACCGAATTGCCTATTTCCGATCAAAATATCGGATGTCAACACACTTAGAATGTTTGTTGTAATGTCTACTTACTTAAACAACTTCTTTTCCATAATTTCTTTTGTCTATCAGAAAGTTCAAATGAGACTAAACTAGAAGATATTTGATTAACAAATTTATCTACAATTCTCTTTCAGAGATACTTCTTCTTATTCGTTGATTTCGTCATTTAATTGCTTTTTACTTTCCCTTTTCTCTCATCTTTTCTAAATTGATGTTTCACATAAGATGCGATTTTCCCGCAGCATAGCAATTTGTGTTTTCGTGGCTATTGTCTGACATCGTCGACTTAGTTGTTGTTTGATTTAAACACAAATACGAGTAACGGCATAAAAAAAGTTAAATGAATGAAGTGTGAAGCATAAATAACAATTAAATTGTCGGCTTGTTGATCACAGTAATTTTTCATAGCGAAGGTGTATTAGTGCAGCAGAGATTTTTATTTTCTTAAAGAATCCATACGAAAGAAAAGTTTAATGTGCTTAAAATGAACATTTGATGAAAAAATATTTGAAAAAACAATTTAAATATCATATGGAAGGTTTGGAAAATGAACACTTAAATATAATAGTCAATGAAAGTGTCGACGTTTAACGTTATGCCCTGGTCTGGTGACAAGCATTGCACGTTCATTTTCACTTTAATCCGAAACGGAAATTTTTATTAATAAATTTGATTTAGAGAAATGAGATAAATCAATTTTGATTAATTCATATAATGTTCGTCCATGCCTTGACGCTAAATAAGTGCCTTTGGCACATTGTTGCCATTTTGTTCCAACCAATGCCACCACATCTTTGAATCATTTATTTAATCTCGCATTTTAATATTATAACTTTAAATGAAGCCGATCAAACTTTGGATGTTCATGACGCGATAAACCGGTTTATTATTTGAGGCATAAATAATTAAAGCCTTTCGCAGACCATCAATTTTATTTATTTGTTAAGCAATATTCTTCTTCCACTTACATGTAAAACAATACTTTAAAATTCACCGAAAACTGAATAAGTCAAGGCAGGTTACAATCAAAGTATAAAATTGTTTCATAAAAAAAAGAGAAACACAACAAATGTAAAGATGATCATTTGTTTGTCTGGTACAGACGATCAAATTTTGAATGCTATTTATTTACTCAAACATCTTTTTATTGAATTTCATGCAACACATTGACGTCTTCAAATTGTTTTATGCAATCAATTCTAATTTCATAACTCAAAAACAGGTCTGTGGGTAAAACCCTGTGAATCAACAGGGATATTATGCGTATGTTTTCGAATTCAACTCACATTTGTCAGATTCTTGCAAATTAACACTTCTTGTTAATATTCTGTTAGATTTCTTTCTTGAAGCCCGATGACTCTCTTTACTGTTAAACAAATATTTATGATTTCACTTTACAAGCTTTTATTTTATTAAATACTGGAAAACAAATCGTAGATTTCGCACAATAAAAGCATTTAAATGTGTATGCTTAGACATGTGAAGAAAAACAACATAATTTTATGCTTTTGAAATATCTTTTCACTTTCTTTTTATTAGTTTCTTAACATCAAATATTTTGCAATAATTATAAAATGAAAGAAAAACTTGAATAAATATTTTCTGATGATTCATATGAGAGATCACGTGGTAAAACATTTAATTATAGTTTTCCGAATGAATGCTATAAAACACAAAATAGTTGACATTCATATCCACAACAAAAAGTTTTCGATGTTTATTTATTGAATTAGATTTATAAATAGAAGCCTGAATAACACCAAAAAAAAAAAATTAGAATATTGATTTGTTCTTGTTCGGTTTTTATCTTGAAGGAATTCCGGCTTGAAGGAATGAAAGAAGAGAAAAAAAGATTAAACAAACTTTTATTTGAGTACTTCTTATTGCGCACTTTAGATAATATGTACATTGTACATGCATACATGTAGAGATATGTAAAGATATCAGGAGGATACATTATATTTCAATTAAAAATGATTTACTTATTTATATCTCAAACACACTATATTTACTTACATATTTTTTTATTAAATAATTGACGAACGAACATTTCGTAGACGGGCATTGCTGTCTCCCTATTTTCTTCTTTTTTTCCGCGCATTCATAATATCGCGCAATACAATATATTGTCATCGAACAATTTTCATTCATTATTTCATTCAATCTTCATATGATAGCGACAGAATATTTTGTTGGTGTGGCAAGCAAACCTTTGTCAATAAGATTTTGTTTTCATGTTGAAGTTGTGTTGTGGCGAGATCATAATCATCATCATCGTCATCATCATTCATGACGATCATCATCCTATGTGTGGTTTTTGCCGATAAATTGAAACACGAAGTGTAGTTATGTAGATTTGTGAAATGAAAAGTCGTGTTCATAAATTATGATGAAAAAATGAAAGAAACAATGTATGAGCCTTGAAGACGAAATATGATCGTGTCGAGTGGCACTTAATGATGAACTATTGGTATTTCTTTTATTTCGATTTTATTAATTAACAAATACCTCTTGTGAATTTTAATTGTTTCTCTTTTAAGTTCATATCGTCAGTTGAGAGATGTTGCTGCCTTTCTTGTTTGTGTTGGTCTGTTGACTCTTCAGATTCAAAGAGTTCGTCGACCTATATTTTGTTTTCACATTTCACTCGCTCTCATTCTTTCTTTCCACCGAGTCAAATATTTTGTAAACAACATTTTGTTTGTCTCTTATTTACGCACAACATTTTGCAATACATGTCCTGAAGATTTTTGAGAGTGAAACATCATTCATTGAATTGCTTTTTTTCTTTTCATTCAGCTACTTCAACATAGATATTTATTAAAAACGAAAGTTTCTTTTTGACATTTTATGACGAACTCTGTGATTCATGAAGATTTTAAATTGACCCACCTTTAATAAATAATAATTTTCGTTTGAGAAAAGACGTTCCCATTAAAGTTACTTAGTTGAATTCGATTTTTCTTTCTCCCAACAAAGTGTTTTTATATACTTTGTATGTACATAAGCCGAATATTGCTTTGGATTCAGATAAAACACAAGTAATTGCGAATTAAATTTAACTTTCATTGATTGTTATAGACTACCTAAGCACTGAATGAGTGGGCTTGATTTAGTTGAATAAATAAATTTTAATTTCTCTTACGTAAAAAAACTATGATTTCATTTATTGAACAATTGAATTAATCATTTTAGAAATTTAGAGATTGCAATATGTATGTTTGTACTTCTCTTAAACTGTGACAACTTTTTTCGTTTAGATTTAAATAATTGCTAGAAATTTTCTTTATGATTTCTAAGATGTTTTCCCTTGTTTTGTATAAAATATTCGTCATTTTTACAAGACCACAAACAAAAGCAAGACAATAAAGAAACAAAAGAAGATACAATAATGTGCCCTCATAATTAACAAACTTTTTCTTTTTCTTCTTCTTCCTATTCATAATTATTTTTTTTTGTCCGGTTTCACTTGATTAGATTCCTATGGAAACAGCTCAATCGTGCCATGCCCAAGTGGAATGTTTCGCTGTGCTGAAGGTAAATGTATACCATCGCTTTGGGTGTGCAATTATCAAAAGGACTGTGAAAGGGGAGAAGATGAGTTTCAATCGTGTCCACCACCTGATTGCGACAGCGGACAATTTAGTTGCGGTCAATATATTTTCAATAAAACTTACTGCATTCCACCACACTACAAATGTGATATGGTTGTAGATTGCGTCGATGGAAGTGACGAGTCAGAGTGCTGTAAGTGCTATTTCTTTCATCAAATGTTATTTAAACAATAACTTTCAATATCACGCGTTTCTTTAATAGCATTCCGTAAATGTCAACCTGATGACATTCATTGCGGTCTACCAGGTAACGCAACTGGAATTAATACCAACGGTAAATCAGCAGATCCATGTGTGCCTGCTGACAAAAAGTGTGATGGATATTTTGATTGTCGAAGTGGTAAAGATGAAGAAGGATGTACCGGCATTGCTTGTCGATTAGATCAATTTCGCTGTGCGAATGGTGCACGTTGTATTGATGCAACACTGAAATGTAATCACAAAAATGATTGCGGTGATAATTCAGACGAAGCTGCTTGCAGTAAGTTAACGAAATTATAGATAAATAATAAAGTTTATAAATTTAATTAACTTAATTGTAATTAACAGATTTTCCGCCATGTCATGGAGGCCAATTTCGCTGTGCCAATGCTCTCTGCATACCCGCAAATTTTCATTGTGATGGTTATCATGATTGTGCTGATGAAAGTGATGAAGCTAATTGTACAGCAATCGCTTGTCCCGATAACAAATTTTTATGTCCAAACGGTGGACCAAACCGAACACCAAAATGCATTGCAAAATCGCAATTGTGTGATGGAAAGCGTGATTGTGAAGATGGAACTGATGAAGAGTCTGCTTGTTCAACAACATCTTGTCCCGCTTTAGGATGTGAACATAAATGTGGGCCATCATTAACTGGTGGCCAATGCTATTGTCTTCCAGGACAAACGCTCTCTAATGACAATAAAACGTGCACAGATCTTGATGAATGTCTAGAATGGGGCCATTGCGATCAACTTTGTACCAACACTGATGGCTCATTTATGTGTTCTTGCGCTAATGGTTACACTCTTATGGATCGATCACGATGTGTTGCACCAAATGCAGCAAATTTAGAATTGATTTTCGCACATGATCGTGCTGTGGTTAGAATGTCACTTCATGGACAAGATTCACGTGTTATTGCAAATGCAACAGGTGCAAGTGGAATTGCATTTCATTATGAAAGAAATCTTCTTTTCTGGTCAGATACGAAAACAAGAAAAGTTCAGTCACAGCCATTGAACGATGGTGGATTCGCTGGAAGTGATTTAACACTACCAGGAACTTGGGCTCCAGTGGCTTTAGCTGTTGATTGGATTGGTGATAAACTTTATGTTGCTGATTTAATTGGACAGAAAGTTGATGTGTTTGAACTTGATGGTCGATGGCATGCTGTCGTGTTGGGATCAAATCTTACAAGTCCAGCTGATATTGCACTTGATCCCACATCTGGTTTGATGTTTGTTGCTGATGGTGGTCAAGTTTTAAGAGCTCACATGGATGGAACACATGTCAGGTCAATCGTTTCTGAAGCTGCTTATAAAGCTTCTGGTGTCACTGCTGACGTCATTTCAAAGAGAGTCTTCTGGTGTGATTCCCTTCTGGATTACATCGAGACAGTTGATTATGATGGACAACATCGTGTTATGGTTCTTCGTGGTCAACAAGTCCCTTCGCCATCTCGTTTAGCAATATTTGAGAATCGAGTTTACTGGACAGACGCAACGAAACAAGGAATTATGTCGGTTGATAAATTTGAAGGTTCATCGAGTATTCAATCGATATTTAAAGCGAAAGATATTCGTGATCCACGTGCTATTGTTACCATCCATAAGCTTAGTCAACCAAAAGCTGTCAATCCGTGTGGTTCAAACAATGGCGGTTGTTCTCAATTGTGTATTGTAACAGCAATTGTTGGTTCCGAAGATAAAACAGTTCCGTCAAGTTTGGGCTATCGATGTGCATGTCATACTGGATGGCAATTAGCGACAGATTTACGTAATTGTTATTTGGTGGAAGAATTTTTAATTTATTCGCAACAACGTTTCATCAAAGGAAAAGTTCTCGACCCAGCCATAGAAGGATTTAGCGACGCAATCTTACCAGTTGTTTCACGAAGAGCTCGTTTCGTTGGGTTAGATTTTGATGCTCGTGATGAACACATTTACTATTCAGATGTTCTTCAAGATGTCATTTATCGAGTTCATCGAAATGGAACGGGAAGAGAAATTGTTTTGGCATCACAAAATGAAGGTGTTGAAGGTTTGGCTGTTGACTGGGCTTCGAAAAATCTTTACTACATTGACAGCCGAAAAGGAACATTAAATGTGTTGTCGACAAGAAATGTTACGCATCGAAGAGTTCTTTTGAAGAATTTAAAGCGACCGAGAGCGATTGTTGTTCATCCCAATAAAGGTTTTATTTATTTTTCGGAATGGGATCGACCGGCGAACATAACGAGAGCAAATAGTGATGGTAGTGGTCTGTTAGTGTTTAAGAACGTTACTCTTGGATGGCCAAATGGATTGTCAATTGATTTCACAGCCAACCGAGTTTATTGGTGTGATGCTTTACTTGACCATGTTCAACATTCCGATTTGGATGGAACAGACATAAAGACTGTCAATTCGAGATTAATTCGTCATCCATTTTCAATTGTTATTCATAATGATTGGATGTATATAACAGATTGGCGACTTGATGCTATCGTACGACTCAACAAGTTGACAGGAGAACAAGAAGAAATTATGGTACGTGAACCTCAAACAAATCGGATGTACGGTGTGAAAGTTTACAGTCGGAAGACTCAAAGTATTGCAAACTTGCATCCATGTTCATATAACAATGGTGGATGTGAAAAGATGTGCTTCGCTGTGCCTGATAATGAAACTCAAAAGCTTCATTCAAAATGTGCTTGTCCTTATGGTGAAAGACTTACTGATGACGGTCAATCATGTGTGCTTGATCCCAATTCAGAACCTCCAGTTCAAGCTTGTCCAAACTCTTGGGATTTTACTTGTCGTAATCAAAGATGCATACCGAAGTCATGGATTTGTGATGGTGACGATGATTGCTTAGATAACAGCGATGAAGAACAAAATTGTACAAGTAAGTGAATTAAAATGATTTTTAATGACAAAATTAATTTCAATTTTTATTTGTCAGAACCAACATGTGGCTCAAACGAATTTCAATGCAAATCTGGTCGTTGCATTCCTTTAAATTTCCGTTGTGATCAAGAAAATGATTGTGGCGATCATTCCGACGAATTTGAATGTGGAAATGTTACATGCGCTGCTGCACAATTTGCTTGTGAAAATGGACGATGCATTCCAAATATTTGGAAATGTGACTCGGAAAATGATTGTGGAGATGGATCTGATGAAGGCGATTTCTGTGCTGAGAAAACTTGCGCATATTTCCAGTTTACATGCCCTCGAACGGGTCATTGCATTCCACAATCGTGGGTTTGTGATGGTGATGATGATTGCTTCGATAAACAGGTAAGAAAACTTTTCCATCCTTCTTAAAAAAATAATTTAATAAAATTAAATTTCATTTTAGGATGAAAAAGATTGTCCGCCGATAACATGTTCAGCAAATCAATTCAAATGTGCTGATCTACGTCAATGCGTTGAAGAAACATACAAATGTGATGGAATCCCTGATTGTAATGACGGCTCTGATGAACTTGGATGTCCATCAATGGAACCAAATCAATGCAATCAAGAGAAACATTTCCGATGTAAAACTTCTGGCATTTGCATTCCAATTGCATGGCATTGCGATGGATCAACTGATTGTGACGATGCTTCTGATGAAGACGATTGTGGATCAATTTCATGTCCGAATAACTTTTATAAATGCAAAAACTCAAAATGCGTTTTCAAAGCTTACGTGTGTGATGGAAAAGATGATTGTGGTGATAACTCCGATGAGTCTTATGAACATGCATGTGTTGCTCCGCCATTTAGATGTCCAATCGGTCAATGGGAATGTCCAGGCATAACTGCACGTTGTGTCAACATGACATCAGTTTGTGATAATGTCGTTGATTGTCCTAATGGTGCTGATGAAGGCGAAGGCTGTGACTTAGCTGAGTGTCAACATCAAAATGGTCAATGCTCAAATGGTTGTCAGAAAACGCCTTCAGGTGCAATTTGTATTTGTCCACCAGGTGAAGAACTTGCTGAAGATGGATTCACTTGTAAAGATCTGAATGAATGCGAACCATCAGGACTTTGTTCACAAATGTGTACCAACACTAAAGGATCTTACTTCTGTTCGTGCACTGACGGATACATTCTCGGATCTGACAAACACAGCTGCAAAGCTGTGAATCATTCAGCAGCATTTTTAATCATTTCCAATCGTCATTCAATTCTTGTTGCTGATCTCAAAGAACAAGGTCTTGAACGTGTTCCAATCATTGTTGAAAATGTCGTCGCAACAGCTTCAAACATGCACACTGGAACAATCTTCTGGTCGGATATGAAGTTGAAGAAAATTTCAAGATTAGATCGTGGAATGGAACCACAAGAAATCATCAACACAGGTCTCGATTTAGTTGAAGGCTTGGCTTATGATTGGGTGGGAAAGAATTTATATTGGCTTGACAGTAAACTCAACACCATCGAAGTTTCAACTGAAAATGGGTCGAATCGAATGGTTTTAGTTCGAGAAAATATTACACAACCCAGGGGAATGTGCCTTGATCCAAGTCCAGGTACACGTTGGCTGTTCTGGACTGATTGGGGTGAAAATCCAAGAATCGAGAGAGTTGGAATGGATGGAACATTACGAGAAACTGTCATCAGCAACAAGATTTATTGGCCAAATGGTTTGACACTTGACATCGCCACCAAACGTGTTTACTTTGCTGATTCGAAGCTTGATTTCATTGACTTTTGTTATTATAATGGAACTGGACGACAACAAGTGCTGGCCGGAAGTCATTATCTGCTACATCCGCATTCACTTTCTATGTTTGAAGACACGCTATATTGGACAGATCGGCAATTAAATCGCGTGTTGTCAGCACACAAATTCAAAGGAAACAATCAAACCGTCGTTTCACATTTAATCTCTCAACCACTTTCCATTCACGTTCATCATCCTTCATTGCAACCAATGTCTGATAATCCATGTGATCAAGCAAAATGTCAACATTTATGCTTATTAAGTCCATCTGAAAAGAGCGGCTACACTTGTAAATGCAAGCCAGGATATCGAATTCTTGAAGGTGGTCGATGTGCTGAAGAGGAAAACGCTTACTTGATGCTTCTTAAAGGAAGTCAAATTGTTGATGTTCCATTGAATGGTGGCAACGTTCGTGCTGGTTCTTTGAGTCCCGTTGTTGGTATTGAGAATGGAATTGGACTTGATTATGATAGAAAAGGTGAACAATTGTTCTGGTTGCAAGGAAAGGAAGACGACGAAGAAAATTGTACGATTTATGTGACGCCTTACGGCGGTGGAAATAAAACTGAATTCTTACCAGATAGTGGCATTGTTGGTGCACCATATGCAATCGCTTTTGATTGGATTGGAAGAAATTTGTTTATTGCTAATCGATTAGCAAATAACATTGAAGTGATTCGTGTTGATGGCAAGCAAAGATATCGAAGCATAATTTTAGCAAATGACGGTAACAAAACTTCAGTTGCAAAGCCCAAAGCAATTGCTTTGGATCCATCTGAAGGAAAATTGTTTTGGGTTGATGAAGGTGGCTTTGGAGTGCCAGCAAAAGTGGGAAAAGTTAATATGGATGGAAGCGGTGCGTTAGTATTGTCAGATAATTTAGAAAATCCCGAAGCAATCACAGTTGACATTGATAAGAAAGATATTTACTTCAGCACACGACATCCACCAGGCATTCATTCAATGAAATATGATGGATCGGAGAAGAACATAATTTTAAGTGAACAAAATGACATTGCATATCCAAAGAGCTTGGGAATATTAGAGTCACGTTTGTATTATTTGGATCCAACTTATGAGAAGATTGTTCGTGTCGATTTGCCAAGTGGTGACAATGCAAAAGTAATTATTGACAATGAAGTTGATCTGAAGAGTATGATCATCTTCAAGAAGCGATCAATGTTGCAACATCCTTGTATGACAGCAAATGGTGGTTGTGAACATTTCTGTTTACCATCTGAAGGTGGCTCAAGAGTTTGTGCATGTGGAATTGGATATAAGAAAGAGAATGAAATTTCCTGTTCACCTTACAAGTCATTCGCAGTTGTGTCACAATTAGACGTAGCCCGAGGTTATTCACTTAAAGACAGTGCAGAAGCGATTGTGCCTATTGCAGGTCCTGGTCATCACATTCTGCATGTTGACATCGTCTTTAGAGAGTCGTGGATTTATTGGGTGGAATTTAATCGCGGACATTGGAATGGAATCTTCAGATCGAGACCGAATGGAACTGAAATTCAACACATCATTAAGGATGGAATTGGAAGCAATGCAATCAGAGGATTGGCAATCGATTGGGTCGCTGGAAATTTATATTTCACGAATGTTTTCCCACACGAAAATTATGTTGAAGTTTGTTGGCTTGATGGAAGTAACAGAAAGATTTTAGTGAAGACGACGAGTGACGCTCCACGTGAACTTGCTGTTAATCCTATCAAGAGACTTCTTTACTGGATTGACTACGGACAATATCCACGCATTGGAAAGTCTTATCTTGATGGTTCTAATTGGACACCAGTTGTGACATCAGGAATATCGAATCCACGTGATTTAACTGTTGATATGTTGACACATGACGTTTATTGGGTAGATTCGAAACTTGACATGATTCAGAAGATTTCATACAGCGGTGGAAATCGTCAAGTGATCCGACGAAACTTACCAAATCCCATGGGCATTGCTATTCATGTTAATGATGTTTATTGGGTGGATCGAAATCTTATGACAGTTTTTAGATCTTCTAAATTCCCTGGAAACACCACGGTACCTGAAAAAATTCGAACGAATCTTATGAAACTTCGTGACATTGCAATTTACGATCAAACAAATCAACCTCTTGACGACAACAATCCTTGCTTTAAACTTGGAAATGGTGGTTGCGATCAACTTTGCTTCAGCTTCCCTCCAGACACTTTAACAGCAACCGGTCGTTTGAGCTTTAAATGTGATTGTGCGACAGGAAAAATCTCAGCTGATGGAAGAAAATGTGAAACTGAAAGTGAATTTGTTGTCTTCTCAACTCGAACTGAAATTCGTGCAATTGAATTGAATCCAAAATCAACTGGAACACCATTCAAACCTGTGACAAATTTAACAAACGTTGTTGGTCTTGACTTTGATTTTGCTGATAATAAATTGTTCTTCACCCAAATCAGACCATGGGCGAAGATTGGTTGGATGTCAGCTGATAGTCCGACGCCTAATAACATCAACACAATTATTCAACGTGGAATCAATCCAGAAGGAATTGCTTATGATTGGACACAAAGAAAGATTTATTGGACTGACAGCGCTAACAATTCCATTTATGCAATGAATCTTGATGCTTCAGAGCTTGTAATGATCTCACGTGTTGAACGACCACGAGCGATTGTTTTAGATCCTTGCAATGGCACACTTTACTACACTGACTGGGGTCGTTTCGGTACATCTGGAAAGATTTTCAGAACAACAATGGCCGGTTCATTAAAACGTGCAATTATCGACAAAGATCTATCACAGCCAAGCGGCTTAGCAATTGATTACGAAGATCGAATGCTTTATTGGACTGATGCAGTTCGAGAGAAAATCGAAAGATCGAGAATGGATGGAAAGATGCGCGAAGTTCTTGTGTCAGCAACAATTTATCCTTTCGCTATAACTGTTCATCGGAACTACATTTATTGGACAGATTTACAACTTCGTGGTGTTTATCGAGCAGAGAAGCACACAGGGGCGAACATGATAGAAATGGTTAAGCGTTTGGAAGATTCTCCACGTGATATTCACATTTACAGTAAGACACGTCAAGTTTGTCAAGCCAATCCCTGCAATCAAAATAACGGTGGATGTGCACAAAGTTGTCATCCTGGCTTAAATGGAAAAGCCGAGTGCAAGTGCGATGATAACTCGAAACCTGTTAATGAAGGTCGAATGTGTGCACCGAAGAATCATACATGCGATGCAAGTAAATTTTATTGTAAGAACGGTAAATGCATTTCAAGAATGTGGTCATGTGATGGTGATGACGACTGTGGGGACAATTCAGATGAAGACACAAATTATTGCGCCTTCCATTCATGTTCACCAAATGAATTCAGATGTAACAATGGTCGTTGCATCTTCAAATCATGGAAATGTGATCATGAGAACGATTGTAAAGATGGATCAGATGAATTGAATTGTGAATATCCGCCATGTGCTGATGGAGAATTTACTTGCTTAAATGGACGATGCATACCACAAGCTCAAGTATGTAATGGAGTTAATGATTGCAAAGATAACGCAACATCCGACGAGACTCATGAGAAATGTCCAACAAACACAACATGCCCAGCGAATCATTTGAAATGTGAAAAGACAAACATTTGTGTGGAACCTTATTGGCTTTGTGATGGTGACAATGATTGTGGCGATAACTCAGATGAAGATGCAATTCATTGTGCGCAAAGAACATGTCCACAGAACTCTTTCAGATGTCCTAATCATCGTTGCATTCCTGCAACTTGGTACTGCGGTAAGTCACGCGATTTTTTAAAATAATTTTATAAAACTGAATTTAAATTTCTGTTCAGATGGTGATGATGATTGTGGAGACGGTGCTGATGAACCTCCAGAATATTGCAAGTCAGAAGGAAGAACATGCTTTGGTGATCTCTTCACATGTGACAATGGAAATTGCATTCCACGTATTTACATTTGTGGTAAGATGATTCAAAAAGTTAAAGAAGATTCGATATTAATTCTTCTAATTTCTTATGTCAGATGGTGACAATGATTGTTTGGATAACAGCGATGAAGACAATCGACATCAATGCAGTAAGTTCTTTAAGACAAAAAAGAGAAAATAAATATTTAAATTAAATTTTGTTTTTCGCTTAAAGATGACCGAAAATGTGACGCTGAAACTGAATTCACATGTGAAGTTAATAAATCATGGGGACGATCACAATGCATTCCCAAAAAATGGCTTTGCGATGGTGATCCTGATTGTGTTGATGGTGCTGATGAGAATGCTACATTACATAATTGTCCCACACCTAAGCCATGTGTTGAAGATCAATTTACTTGTGAAAATGGAAGATGCATTAACAAAGGATGGACTTGTGATCACGATAATGACTGCGGTGATGGATCAGATGAAGGAAAGTTCTGTAATTCCCAATACAAAACATGTTCAACTCAAGAATTTACGTGTCAAAACTTCAAATGTATCAGAAATCAATACAGATGCGGTAAGTGGACTAAAGTTTATGAAATGAATAATTTTTGACGAAATTCTTTCTTCTTTTAGATGGTGAAGATGATTGTGGCGATCATTCTGATGAAGTTGGTTGTAAGAAGGAAAACAACACTTGCACAACTGGACAGTTTGCTTGCAACAATGGTCAATGCATTGATTATCATCTTGTTTGTAACAAAGTTTCAGATTGTTCAGACGATTCAGACGAGCCACTTCATTGCAATGTCGATGAGTGTGCAAAGGTTGAGATTCATCAATGTGGACACAAATGTGTTGATACATTAACAAGTTATTATTGTGACTGTAATCAAGGCTACAAATTGTTAGCTGATGGTAAAGCTTGTGCAGATATTGATGAGTGTTTAGAGAAGCCTGGCGTTTGCTCTCAATATTGTTCGAATACTCCTGGCGGTTATTACTGCAAATGTGACGAACGTTATTACGAAAGACAAAATGATGAACATACATGCAAACGCAAAGATAATGAACAACCGTGGTTGATATTCACCAATAAATATTACGTGAGAAACATTTCTGTTGATGGCACTCAAGTCAATGTTGTGCATCAAGATTTAATGAACGTCGTCGCAATTGATTTCGATTATCAAGAACAGCAACTTTATTTCTGCGATGTCACGGCTAAAACAATTTTCCGATCAAAATATTCAACTGACGATGCAAATGTTAAGATTGAGAAAGAAGCTGTCATTAAGCATGATTCACATGGACTTGAAGGTTTAGCAGTTGATTGGGTTGGAAGGAAATTGTATTGGCTTGATCGTCATTCGAAGAATCTTGACGTGTCCGAACTTGATGGATCGAAAAGAAAAACTTTAAGATCAGGTGTTGTGGATCCTCGTGCCATTGTCGTACATCCAGGAATTGGTTACTTATACTTCACTTCATGGCATCTTCAAGCGTACATTGCTAAAATGGGAATGGATGGATCGAACTTTACAAGAATTCTCACATGGGAACAAGACATTGCATGGCCAAATGCCTTGACAATCGATTATTTCACTGACAGAATCTATTGGGCTGACGCTCATTTAGATTACATTGCATTTACTGATTTAGAAGGAAGAAATCGTCACATTGTATTGTCAGGCACAAAAGTTCCGCACGTCTTTGCATTGTCAGTGTTTGATGATTTTGTTTATTGGACCGATTGGAATCTTAAAGCGATTTTAAGAGCGAATAAATTCACAGGAAAGGACATTCAAACGCTTCGAAACACAACTCATCGTCCTTATGATATTCATGTAAATCATCGACTTCGACAAGTTCCTTACACAAATCCTTGTGGTGATAATAATGGTGGATGCAGTCATTTGTGTCTTTTGTCACCACCACCAGAATCAACTTACCTTAACATCGAAGGATATATTGAAGAAGGTGCGCCAAGTTACAAATGCGCTTGTCCAAATCAATTCTACTTATCACGAGACAGTAAAACGTGCATTGCCAACTGCACAACAGGTCAACATCGTTGTGGCGGAAATGACGAGAAATGCATTCCATGGTTCTGGAAATGTGATGGTGAACCTGATTGTAAAGACAAATCCGATGAACCTGACACATGTCCTGCCCGTCATTGTCGTGCTGGAACATTCCAATGTGCAAATCTCAATTGCACACCTTCAGCGACAATTTGTGATGGAAATGACGATTGTGGTGATAACAGCGATGAACAACATTGCGATTTGCCATGTCCTGATTCAGACTTTAAGTGCAAGTCAAGTGGTCGTTGTATTCTCGACAGTTGGCGATGTGATGGTGATGCAGATTGTAAAGATGGAAGTGACGAAGATCCTTCAGTGTGTCGTAAGTTAAAATTAATTTAAATAGTCGAAATTTTGTTAAAAATTGATTCTTTTAATAGATAAACGAGCGTGTGACCCTGAAACTGAATTCAGTTGTAAAAATGGACGTTGCATTCCGAAACTTTGGATGTGTGACTTTGACAATGATTGCGGTGATGATTCTGATGAACCAGCTTACATGTGTCGTCAAAGAAATTGCACAACTGGATGGAAGAGATGTCCAGGTCAATCAAATTATCGTTGCATTCCCAAATGGCTTTTCTGTGATGGCAAAGATGATTGTCGTGACAATAGTGATGAATTGCCAGAGAATTGTCCAATTTGTCAATCTGAAACTGACTTCAAATGTAAGAACAATCGTTGCATTCCTAAACAGTGGACTTGTGACTTTGCTGATGATTGTGGCGATGGATCTGATGAATCCGAAGGACAATGCAAAGGAAAATATCGCGAATGTTCAGAGTCTGAATTCCACTGCGACAATGGAAAATGTATTTCAAGTCGTTGGCGATGTGGTAAGATTGAAGTTTAATCTTCAATTAAAAGACTTTTTATTAATTAAATTTTAAATATTTCAGATCATGAAGATGATTGCGGTGATGGCTCTGATGAACTTCATTGTGAAGGCTTCCAATGTAAGAACGGAACATTCCAATGTAAATCAGGTCATTGCATTGCATCATATTTCCGTTGTGATGGCGATCGTGACTGTCGTGATATGTCAGATGAGATTGATTGTCCACCAAGATTCCCAGGTGGCCGCTATTGTCCCGAAACTCGTTTCCAATGTAACAACAACTTCTGTGTATCAAATTCTGATGTTTGTGATGGTGCTGATGATTGTGGTGACAACTCTGATGAAGCGCCAGCAGTTTGTTCAAGTCTCAACTGCGATAAAACGAGAAGATTCCAATGTGAAAACAAGAAATGTATTCCAAGATATCAAATATGTGACGGCATTGATAACTGTGGCGATGGATCTGATGAGAATAATCACACACTCTGTGCAACTCGATTGAAACCTTGCGATGCAACAACTCAATATCAATGTGCAAACAAGAAATGCATTGAGAGAAATCAAGTTTGTGACTTCTCCGATGACTGTGGCGACAAATCTGATGAACTTGGATGTCATCATACAAACACTTGTAATGATCTTAATCGAGGTGGTTGTGATCACACCTGCACGAACTTAACTGACGGTGGATACATTTGCAGTTGCTTTAATGGCTACATCATTAATCATGATAATAAAAAACAATGCGTGGATGTTGATGAATGTGCAACAGCCACCAGCACATGTTCACAAGTCTGCACAAATATTAACGGAACATTCTCTTGTTCATGTCGGTCTGGTTTTGTTTTGTCCGATGGATTTTCTGGTGTTTGTAAAGCTGTGAAAGATGACACGATGGTGATCTTCTCGAGTGGTCCTGAAATTCGTGGATTTAATTTGAAACATAATGAAGAGTTTAGTGTTGTAGCAGCTGAGAAACGAATTGAGTCACTCGATTATGATGCTGAGAAGCAAATGGTATTTTGGGCTGACAGTTATGATCGGACAATTAAACGGTCTTATATGGTGAATGCAATGGATGGTCAAGCGAAGATTGGATTTGCACAAGATCTGAATATGAAAGGAAATTCGAAACCGACAGCAGTTGCTGTTGATTGGATAGCTGAAAACTTGTATTGGACAGAAACAGACAGAACTGGAAGTAAACCTAGAGGTCGTGTGATGGTAGCAAAGAATGATGGTCGATATCGTCGTGCAGTTGTTGCTAATGGATTGGAAATTCCAACATCAATCGCTGTTGATCCCGAACTTGGAAGAATGTATTGGACTGACTCTGGTTCGGCACCTAAAATAGAAACGTCATGGATGGATGGATCAAAGAGAAAACAACTTGTCATCGAAGCAATTCGTCATCCTACTGGTGTCGCAATTGATTATGCACAAGAACATCGCATTTATTGGGCAGATACTAAATTAAATACCATCGAATCAATAAAACCTGATGGAAGCTTAAGAAAGATGGTTTTGCGTGGTGAACAATTAAGACATCCAATGTCACTTGACGTTTTTGAATCGAGTCTTTATTGGGTAACTAAAGATACTGGAGATCTCATCAAACAAGATAAGTTCGGACGTGGTGTTCAAGTCGTCATTCAACGTGACATTGCAAATCCATCAGGAGTGAAAATTTATCATGAAAGTCGCTACAATACTTCGTTGAAGAATCCTTGCTATAAGACGACATGCTCCCATCTCTGTCTGTTGGTTCCAGGTGGTAGACGATGTGTTTGTCCTGACAATTCTGTGCAGCCATCACACCGAAGTACTGCTGAAGTCATTTGTGATGCTGGTAAGTTTTGGAAAAGAAAATTTTATTTGATATTTTCTAATGTTGAATAATTTGCAGTCGCTGAAAGACCGCGAGCATTGCCACGAGTATGTCCATGTCAGAATGGTGGATATTGTAAGGAAAACAGCAATGGTGAATTATATTGTGAATGTTCGCCAGAATTTAATGGAAAGAATTGCGAGAAGTTCTTAGGGACAACACATACTGCTGGTGGTAACAGTACAGCAGCTGTCTTGATTCCAATTTTCATTCTTGTACTAATGGGAGCCGCAGTTGGTTCATGGTATATCATCAAAAAGAGACCATTGTGAGTTAAACACAAATTTAATTGATTAAAGATTATTAAAATGAATAAATTTATAGTGGAAAAGCAACACTTGGACTTTCATCATCACAAAGTGTTTCGTTTAGACATGGAACGAATGTCGAATTTAATTCACCAGGATTTTCATCAGGTGGACCAACATCTCCATCACTTGCAACTGATCAAATACCTCCAATGGACTCGTATAATCTCGAGACGCTAAACAATAAATCGCGTGACTTTTCAAATCCAATGTATGATGCTGTTCAGTCGGGTGATTCTCATATAGGTAACATTTTTAAATAATGATTAAAGATTATTTATTAAAAGAAAAAAATTACTTCACAGCACGAATCTACGACGTGCCGTCGGAATCCAAAGAACCTGAACCAGCATCAGCAGTCATTGCTCCAAGTAGTATAACACATAGGACATCACCTCAACTGCAGATTAGAAAACCTCGAGAGCTTGATCCAACAGCTGTTGATACGGGCAAAGATACACAAGCTCTAGTAGAAGAAGACAAGTCAGAATGTTGATCACATACCAGAACATTTTACAATAGATTTTATCGTTTTTAATCATTATTTAATTTTGAGAAAAAAGAAAGAAATTTCCGTATTATTGAATCGAAAGTTTGTGCTTCAATTGTTTAAGTTTCTCCCTTAAATTATTATTTTTTTTTCCCTTGAGCTAAGCTCATTGTGAAAATTAATTACGAAAACAAGAAAGAAAAGAACATGAATAATGTTGAATTATTTTTATTTGTTAATTTTATTATTTAAATTGAGAGAAGTTTTGAACAAAAGATGGAGATGAAGTTTTTTTAAAAGTGTATTGACAACTTGATGCAGTTTTGTCAAAGTCGAATAATTTCCAGAAATTTGTATAGAAATCATTTGAGAAAAATAGCACATTCTTTTAACTACAGTTTACCTAAATACATTCCGTCATAGTTATTCTGCATCATGGTACTTATAATTAATAATAAAGTCCAAAAGAAATAGAAAATTATTTTTCAATAAAACTTTATTTTTAACACAAAAGGTTGTGTTGAAATATCATTGTGAACTATGTAGAACGAAGATGATGACAAAAATAAAAGAAACTTTTAAAAACCTTGTTAAAATTATAAAATTTAATTTTATATCTTATTATCTTTGATTGATAACAGAAAAGGGAAATTTTTGCAATTTGATAACAGACATTTTATTTTAAATTTCATGATTTGTGGTGAATTTATGTTGATGACGTCAGAGATATTCACCACTTTCTATAATTCGTAAATAAGTTGATTATATTTTAATTTTATAGTTTTAAGGTAATATTTGAATTTTCAGGTTTGTTAATTATAAAAATCATGACCCTATACATGATTGACTTGATAACTTCTATTAAAAGCTGAATTAAGCCTTAGTTCTTTCAATATTTACGTTCTAACTTAATGATTTCTTATCAACAGGTGATCAAGGTGACGTTAAGACTAAAAAATGTTCGCTGGATTAAAGTAAATCATAATTCTTTTACAAGGAAAAACTATCAAAATCATATTGACAAATATTTCTCTTCTTCAGGCAAATTGCTAAGGCTAATCAAATCTGCCGCTTTCGATTTTATTCAACTCGGAAAATTCCTTCAATTAAACCAATAAATAAAGTTCTCATAGCTAATCGTGGAGAAATCGCTGTAAGAGTGATGAGAACATGTAAAAATCTTGGAATTAGGACAATTGCTGTATTCTCAGATGCTGATGCCAAAGCTCTTCATGTATCATTAGCAGATGAAGCTCATCACATTGGACCAGCACTTTCACAAAAGTCTTATCTTTGTGGAGAGAAAATCATTGAGGTTGCAAAGAAGACTGGCGCTCAAGCAATTCATCCAGGCTATGGTTTTTTATCAGAAAGCGTTGAATTTTCTGATTTGTGTCAGAAGGAAAATGTAATATTTATTGGACCACCGGCAAGTGCAATCCGCGATATGGGAATCAAAAGCACTTCGAAAAGTATTATGAATGCGGCTGGTGTTCCATGTATTGGTGGATATCATGGTGATGACCAAAGTGATGAGAAACTTATCGCTGAAGCTGAAATAATTGGATTTCCATTGATGATTAAAGCTGTTAGAGGTGGTGGGGGAAAAGGCATGAGAATTGCAAATGATCCAAGTGAATTCCTTCCCCAACTCAATAGTGCAAGAACAGAATCAGAAAAAGCATTTGGCGATAGTTCAATGTTACTCGAAAAATATGTTCAATCACCACGACATGTAGAAGTTCAAGTATTTGCTGACATGTATGGAAATGCAGTTTACCTTTGGGAAAGAGATTGTTCCGTTCAACGAAGACATCAAAAGATTATAGAAGAAGCTCCAGCACCAGGAATTTCAGAATCACTTAGAAGAGAACTTGGTGAAGCAGCTGTGAGAGCTGCAAAGGCTGTCAACTATGTTGGAGCTGGAACTGTCGAATTCATTCTTGATAAAAACGATTTGTCGTTCCATTTCATGGAAATGAATACAAGATTACAAGTTGAACATCCAATTACGGAGATGATAACGGGAGTTGATTTAGTTGATTGGCAAATTCGAATTGCTGGTGGAGAACCTTTGCCCGTCACTCAAGAACAAATTACAAGAAACGGTCACGCATTCGAAGCTCGAATTTATGCTGAAAATCCTCGAAATAATTTCTTACCTGGTGCTGGGCCACTTGAACATTTAACTACGCCTCAAGCTAATGAATTTGTAAGAGTCGAGACGGGAGTTAAAGAAGGAGATGAAGTGACTGTTCATTATGACCCGTAAGACATTCGATAATTGCTTAACTTTATTTAATCTGTTTTCATTACAGAATGATTGCTAAATTGGTAGTTTGGGGACGTGATAGAACTCAAGCATTAAACAGTTTAATCTTCAGATTATCTAATTATCATGTAATGTTCTTAATTCCATTTATTTCAATAACGATTAAATTACATTTTTATTAGATAACGGGTCTTGACACCAATGTCAACTTTTTAATTAACTTAGCTCGTCATGACTACTTTCAAAAAGGCGATGTTCACACTGGTTTCATCGATCAGCATTTTGAAAGTCTCTTTCCACCAACTACAGTTTCAAATGAAGTCTTGGTACAAGCTGCAATTGGATTGATTGTCAACGAGAATAATTCTGCTTCACAGAATACTTTACGAGCTAATCAGTTGAATGATCCATTTGCTATGAATTTAGGTTTTCGTATCAACTCGAATGAAACGAGAAGCGTAAAATTCGACAGTGAAGGAAAAGAAGAAAATATTTCTTTGACACAAACTAATGATGGATTCAAAGTGAAGGTTAACGATGGTGAATGGAGAAATGTTAATGTCAAAGTTTTGAAAGATGATTCTCGATACACTTTGAAGTTAAGCATGGATGGATCGGTTTCTAATTTTTCTGTTGTTGTAACACCAGAAATTGTCACGATTTTTAATCAGGTACCTAAATGTTTTATTATTTTTATTTTTTTCATGTAAAACACAATTTTGCTATGTTACCTTTATCAAATTAAGGATGGGAAAACCGATTTGCAAATTGTTCAATCAAAATTCTTGATGTCAGAAAGTGACGGTCTTGTTAACAAATCAAGTTTGTCAGCACCAATGCCTGGAATTATTGATAGAATTTTCGTCAATGTTGGCGATGAAGTTCAACCAGGTCAAAGTATTGCAGTTATAATAGCAATGAAGATGGAATATGTCCTGAAGGCGACTATAGGTGGAAAAGTTAAATCAATTGCTGGAAAAGTTGGAGATAACATCGGTAAAGGTGTTACACTTGTCGAAATCGATTAAATTCTTTAGTCACAATGACATGACATAATATCATCAGTTTTACTAATGTGCATTTATTAGATATTAAGTGTGAAGTCTTCCAAAGGAAATTTTGTAATCTTTTATTTTCGAATTTACTTTAATAGTTTCAATAAAATGTTTAACGGTTAATATATTTTTGAATTTGTTGGAGAGTTTCAGTAATTGTAGAGATGCTCTGCATAAGTTATGACAGTGTACAAAGTGCAGCCATTAAAATATTCAAATAAGCGCAATAAACTTATTTTATTACTATGCTTCCCAGTAATCGTCATAATCGCTTCAAAGCTGACTCATTGAAACAGCACACTAAAGAACAAAGATTTAATCAGTCAGGTTACGTTAGAAAATGGCACAAGACTTATACAAGTGAACCAAAAAAATCTCATCCTAACAATATTTTAAGAATCAACATTTTAGATTCTTATTATCAAATCACAACTGATATACTTTATTATCTATTCTGTCAATATGGAAATGTACAACGAATTGTCATTTTTGTAACGAATGGTGCAATGATTGAGTTTGATTCTATAGAAGGTGATTTGTTGATTAATCATTTAATTTAAATTGTTTTATGAAATGTTTATACATAATTTATAGGAGCTTCGCTTGCAAAAAAATATCTGAATGGCTTTTGTCTTTTTTCTGGATGTAATAAAATGCAAATTGAGTTTGCCTGGACTTCAAAGCTTTTTGTGAAACATAACGATGTGCAAAAATCGTGGGATTATTCAAAAACGCCTTACAATCCCAATTCTTCATATCAAACTCAGCGTAATTATCAAGAACAAGATATGAATCAAATCACATATGGAGCAAGTTTTCAAAATTATCAAAGTTCGCAATCATACTTTAATACTCGAAATATTAATGGAGATTATTCTATAAGTCATTTTAACCAAAATTTGACTTCATTTGCTAAAACGCCTTTGCAACAACCAAGCATTGTTCTTGTTTCGGGTTTACCTGAAGATGTAACAAATCCTGACATGCTCTTTAATCTTTTAAGTCTTTACGGAAATATCTCGAGAATTCAATTCCTTTTCAATCTTCAAGGTTCAGCCATAGTTCAAATGTTTGATGCTGTCTCAGCTGATAATTGTATAAAATTTCTGAATCACATTAATATTGGAATGAATGGAGTCCTTCAAGTTTTTTGGTCAGATCAACATGTTTTTCCATCAAACAAAAATGCATTCATGTTGAGAGACGGTGTCTGGAGCTTCAAAGATTTCGCAGATTCGAAAAATCAACGATTCTTAATTCCTCGCCCTAGCTATTGGATTCAACCTCCATCAAAAATCATACGTTTTTACAACTTGCCACCAAATTCATCTGAAACTGATATTCTCGCAATATTCGCCATGCAAAACGTTCCTGCCATTAAGGTAACTATTTTATCGAACATTGGGGAAAGTAGCTGCAGAGGTTTAATTGAATTCAATTCCTCGTCACAAGCTCTTCTTGCTATCATGAAATGTAACAATTATGAAATTAAAAAGGCTAGTAGAGTTTATTTCATGAAACTTTGTTTTTCCGCAACTAATACCTAATTGAGTTTATAATAAGAAATGGAATTTGAAGCATTAATAAAAATAGAAAACCACATCATCTGATTGCTCTAAGAATATTTTAATGTAAATCCTAAAGATATGAATGAGTAAGACTTAATAAACTTTGTGATCAAAAGGAGAAGGAATCAACTTGTCATTTTCAATGTTACTGTTCCAGTTAAAAAACGAATTTAATTTCAAAATTTTGACCATTTTTCAGAGGGGTTTTAATTTTACAATAAAGTACTCTGCCCCGCTTGAAGGAAAATTTCGATCGTAAATAAAGATTTAAGAAATTTATTTTCTTTTTAATTTTCTACTTTCTCATCTCGTGTTATGACTTTTGAAATTGAAAATGATTGCACAAAAGAGTGTCATTTATTAAATCACGGAAATCTATTGACAAAATGCTTGACAAAACGTGAAATCAAAGACGAAAAGTTGATATCTTTTATGATATTGACTTGTTGCAACTTTATTCGGAATATGGATGAATATGTAACTAAAAAAAATATATTTCTCATGTTAATCAAAGGTTGCATTAATAAATATTCATTTTAGGGAAGGAGCACTCTGCATATGGCTTGTTCGAATTCAAAACCAGAGATTGTTGAGTTTCTGGTAAGAAGCGGTGCGAATGTTGTACAAAAAGATTTGGAAACTTCATGGACACCATTACACAGAGCAGTTCAATATATTTCTTTTGATTCGGCTGTAATTCTTAAACGTTATGGCGCATCATTCGATTCATTTGATTTAGATTTCACGACTCCACTTCAACTTTTGCCTTCAATACCGGCAAAAGCAGTTGAAAAAGCTGTTTACGTTTGGGGAAGAAATAAGAACTATAATCTTGGGTTTGGAAATGCTTCATCACGAACACATCCTGATACATTAAAAGGATTGCCACCTATTGAAAAAGCATCAGTGAATAGATTTCATAGTTTATTTCTGACAAGCTCTCGTAAACTTTTCGGTTGTGGCTACGGTAAAGAAGGACGACTTGGGACAGGAAGCGAATCGATCTTAACAGATCCACAGGAAATAAATGTTAAATTCAATCACAAGAATGAGAAAATTGAGAATGTGTATGCTGGACTAACACATTCATTCATTGTCACGATGAAATCAGTTTATGGAACTGGATCGAACAAATATTTTCAATTAGGATTGAAGAATGTTGAATCGACGCTTTCTTTCATGGAAATCCATATAGAAAAGGCCCACAACGACTTGAAATGTTTAAAGTGCATTATAGCAAATGATTATCATACAGTGTTTGTTTCACATTCAGCAGTTTTTGTTTGTGGTCTAAATGTTGGTCAATTTGGTGGAATTCAAGAGGTTCGTGAATGTTTCTATTTATAAATGACTTATTTTTTTATTTATTTGCATATTTCCATAGTCAGTGCCAGTTCCAAGAGTACTGTCTCATCCTGCCATGTCTAAAAGCCATGTTGAATGGGTGGCAAGTAACAATGCTTCTATTTTTATTTACACTCATGGTGATGCACGTTCTGTAAACAGCGGATTCAATCTTTGCATATTTTACAATCGAAAAGTTAAGATTTATAGGAATCCTTTGTAAGTATAACTAAATTATTGTCTAATGACTCAAATTGATCATGTTTGATTATTTCAGAAATGAATATCTCGTTCAATGTTGTGTAAGTGGAGGTGAAATGATGTACAATAGCGACGAAATTGTAGCCAATTCTAGTCGTGAGTTTCTATAAATATTCCCACGATTTTATATGCATTAAATTATTATTTTTTAACTTAGAAAAACCTCTAACTGCAATAGTAATGACTGAATATAAAAATCTCTACATTTGGTATGAAGACGTCATGAAATTTGTCAGAATTCATATTTCATCAATGTTTGAAAGGCAAATCACTTCGATCAGTACGTGTGGTGATGATTTCCTCATCATAGCAAAAAAACATCTTTTCCAAGCAACTTTGCAGCACAAAATGAGTAAAAACTATCAGATTGAGTCCAAGGATGTTGAATTCACTCCGAGACGCGATGTCGAATATTCTTTATCATCAAAAATGTCAGTGAAAAGAATTCAATATTTGTCAAATGTTCTGAAAACTTATTGTGATGTTGATGGCGAAAGTTTCATGGCAATTTTAGAGAATGGAAAAGTTGAAGTTAAAGATCGTCCAAAGGAAAAATATGATTTCACTTCACTTCTTGATTCTGATCATTATATTTATAGTGGAATAATGGACGTGATGTTTAATGTGCAACAAGAATCATTTTATGCAAATCGTTTTGTTGTTTCATCGCAATGTGTTCATTTGAAAAATTTAATTGATCGGGAAATTGTGAATAAAGTTTGTACCATCAAAGATGAACGTTTGACTCCAGCAATGTTTCGATGTATATTGTTATGGATTTACAAAGCAGATCTGAACGAGCAGGACTTGACAGATGTGTTCATAAACCAAAAAGATTCAAAACGTTTCGAAATTGCTGTGAATAACTTTTATGACATTGCAGTCGAATGGAATCTCAAAAGCGTCGTCGCATCACTAATTAAATTTAAAACATTCAACAAAATTCTGAAACAACCTGAAAGTGTTAACAATGTAACGACATTTAAATGGTTTTCCATGGAAAATCTTCCCGAACTTTACGATGTCACAATTTTACTCAACGATAATCAAATCATAAAAGCACATAAAGTTGTTCTCATGATGCGCATCGAATACTTTAAAATGATGTTCGCTCATAGTTGGAGTGAAGGAAGTTCCATTGACTTACGACACATTTCCATTAACTTTATGAAGCCAATCATCCAGTTCGCTTATGACAATAACGTTGATATGATAATGAAAGCAAATTTCACAGACAACTTCATGTTCAACATGTGCACAATTCTTGATCAATATTTGATAGAAAATGTGAAGAATATTTTCGAGACAATGCTAATGAAGAAAGTGAATTTAAGAAATTGTGTTGAGAATTTGGAGTTTAGCTACACTTTCAATTGTCTCTTATTACGAGAACATTGTCACGAGTTTATATGTTTGAATCTCTCAAGATTATTAGAATCAAACATTTTTGACAATATCGATTTGAATATAATGAAGGAATTAAATTTATATTATCGAAAATACTTTAAACTGGAAACAGAATCATGCCACATAATAACACCAGCGTTTGATGCTCCGAGTGAAGAAGAAATTGATAAAGTTGTTGGTGACTTTGATCTTTCATCTTATTGCGATGCCATGGAGCAAACATTAAATAAACCTCAAAAGACGAGAAAGAAAATGACAAAATCAGAGATATTGAAACGAAATTATGAAAAGGAAGGAATGAAGAACATGAGAGATGAAGAAGTTTTTGAAATCGCTTCACCAACATCTCCTGAACTCAATAATAGTTTCAATAACGACAAAACTAACGAACATGACGATGATTGTAGTAATAATTGGCAGAAAAAGAAAAAGGAAAGGAAAAATAGTGGAAAATCCAGAGTTTTGACTGCTGCCAAAGTAAATGAAATCTTGAAGAACGATGAAGTCGTTCAAGATGATAACATGATGGTGGAGTTGAAAAGCTTCAGAAAGTCATTGAGTGAAGAACCTTCAGAACCATTGAGGAATTCCATTACACTCGCTGATTTTGGGATTAAAACAAAGAAAAAAGTTGTTGAAGTGTCACCGAAAGTTGAAACAACTTCTATTGAAGTTGAAAAAGCAAAATCAGCATGGAACATGGATAATGTTGATCTTCATCCAATCAACATTCAAAATCCATCAGATCCATTTAATCTTTCTTCAACAAAAAAAGGATCTTCTTCTAAAAAGTCACCCAAAGTAGTAAACAAACCATTAATTGAAAGGAACTTTACTTCAATTATTCGTGACGAGTACAAAGACAAATCAAATTATGAAAAGATTAAATCGAAATCTTTGATTTTAACACAAATAGAAGAGCAAGCAATCATGGAATTATCAGAATTTTATAACATTGAAAACATATTCGATGAAAATATAACAATACGACGAAAGGTTCAAAGCTCAGCTCGTAATTTATCACAGTGGCAACATTAACTGTGCAATTAAAACAATAAAATCAACAATCGAGGTTAGATTAAGATTGTAAATTAACCCAGATTAAGATTGTAATCTAACCTTGACTTATTAACCTTTGATCAGGGTTTTTAAATCACGATTAAAATGCCCAACAGACACAAAATAAAGAGAATTGTAAATATTTAACTATTTATGCCAATAAACAAGTTTACGATGATAAATTTCTAAAAACTTGGTCCAAATTTATTTTATAAACATAAAATACAAATAAAGTTTTTCATCATACTGCAGTTCTAACAGTTGTGTAAAATCTTTTTCTTCTTTTACAACCGAAAATAAATTGTGTCATGTAACATACCGAAAAGAATAATCCTAAGAAGTTTAAGATCATTGAAGTTAGAAGAATGTGTGTCCAAGTCTCCAACTCATTGCAACTTAAATCTCTAAAATGAACAATGTTTCCATCGTTTGGTAAATCTATAATCCCAGACGAGTCTGTGTGATTTTCGACGGAAAACTCCCTTGATATGTTAAAATCCGAGTTCACATTAAACACGCAAATGCACGATGAACTGTTAATGAAAACATTCTCAGGAAAGCATTTTTTTCTGTCCGATTTTAGGCTGACGAAGTGGAATGAGGCATAGATTAAAGCGAGGGTTGTTAGAAATACTGACATAACAATTATCACACTAGCGTTCATCTGTGAAGAATAAATTTAAGAAAAAAATTATAAATCTTGACATGCGATTTGTCATAAGTAAGAGGAAAACAAATTATCTTCTTATTCCGGGATTTTGAAGAAGGAATTTTAATTTATCATAAAAGTTATTTACCTTGAGAAACCAAAAAAAGTTTGCCTTAAGTTTTGATCGCGTTCTTTTTAAACTTAGAAGGTACAAGCCGAGAAGCCCTGAGATGATAATGATTAATCCACTCCAGAATGGATTTTGTTGGATTGGAGTTGAATTTGCAAAAAGACAAATCCATCCACCAAGTGTTAAGAGACTAATTCCTATGACAATCTTAAGAAAAAGGAAAAATTTTGCTAACCATACGAAGTGAATGTTGAGTAAGTTTGTGTATCGTGGACCTGGTGATTAAGCAAACAAACAAACAAATCGATTAATTCTTCTTCATCTTCTTAAGAAAAATATAACAAAATGATGATGATTAAAATTTACCATGAAAATGTTTGCTTGTAACGATCATTCGTGAATGACGCAAAGAAGTTCTCGTTGGTTTGTGTCGTCCCATAATATTTTGACCTTTAATGTTTTGTGGAACTGTCGTCGACATGTAGACAGCCTGAAAGAATTAAATTGAAGAGATTTCTTTTTTAATTTACAAAATTCCAAATACGATAATGTAAATTCGCATATTGCAAATTAATATTCAGAGGAGAATGTTCTCCATATAGAAATATTTAAATTTGTTTACCTGTGATGGTGTTGAGGGTAATGTTGTTGTTTCAGGTAGCATAAATTTTGGACTTTTACTTCTACTACTACTTTCGCTATTCTTTCGACAATTTCCTTTTCTGTCTTGCCTTAAAGGTGATGATGATGGTGTGGCTGTAGTTGATGAAGATCCAGAAGCCGACGAAGTCGCACTCATTGATTGTTCTTTAGACGTCTGCATATCTTTTTCTTTTCTCTCAGTCGTCTCATTGCTTGGAACATTGACGTAATGAGGATTTGGGTTTTCTAATAATATTCTGGCATTGCTCATGTCGTCTATGAGCTTTTCGAATTCTTCCTGTGTTGATGATTTTTCTTGTGCTTTATTCAAACCAAAGAAAGAAGATTTAGCGTCGCTCATCACAGAGCGTTGCGGTGACAACGATGAGTGTGCATCATTTTGATTCATTTTCACCTGTTGATCACTTTCTCGTTGTTGATTTCGAAGTTGTAATGTGTCGAGTACATTCTCATATTGATGATGGTTAACGGGCAGTGTAGTAGTTTCTTTATTGTTATTGCTCCGCACATCGCTTGAATTCTCTAAGTTATTCATAATGGTTGATGTTGAAGGTGAATAATCAAAACGGAATTTTAAGTCCGCGAACGGATATTGCGTTACACTCGCGTGAGTTATGTTATCGTATTCACTTATTGGACGTTCTGGTCCCAAATTAACTGGTTTCTCTGTACTATTTCTCTTATAAGCTAAATTATTTACGTCCTGTTGACGACGCAGAAAGTTTCTAACTGGCATACTCTGCAAGCGAAAAAAATTGGTGAGCAAAAGCTGTACGATCTTCGTAACTAACACATTGACACGTATTGACACTTGAAAAATATGAGAAAAGGTGAGACAAAAAATGAGAGAAGTGAGTAAATTTTTGAGCGGTGATCATCAATTTCTCTGAATTTCTCTCTCTCAATAATCGTCAGAAGTTGGAATTCAACAAGCACGTCAAGATTCTTAAGAAATAGAAATCGAGAAAACTCAATCGAATATTCATGATTGGTTTCGGTTCTCTATGATGATCTTTTGTTCATCATGCATGCCTTTGTTCATACTTAAATAACATGGTTCCATGTTTAACATTGCTTTGCTTCAAAAATATTCAAAACACGTTTGAGTCATGAACAGTGTTAATTTATGAAAAAAGAAGAAAGATTAAAGCTTGAATAATTAGATATGCAAGTTTTTTTGTTTATATTTACATCATCTATGTTATTAAGTAAATTTTGTGCTAATGATCACTTGGATTATCAATGATCTTCATTTCTTTAGTGCTTCATTAATCTATCTTGATATTAAACATCGAACTGTCTGAAATTTATTACACTAAAATAATTTTAGTTTACAATCTCGATAGATTTCCGTTTGTTGGATGTTTCTAAGTCAGAAAGAAAATTACTTTTAATAATAAACATATGCATGTGATTCTATTTATAATTACTAAGACAATTTGATTTAAAAGACGATGAAGATGATGGCAAAAATTAAGTAAAATATTTAAATAATCATAATCAAAGTTTTTGAAATATTTTCTTTAGTAACTTCAAACAACTTGTGAAACAACAACTCAAACTCAACATAAGAAAATTTGTTTTAATTGCTTAGTCAAATGCCAGTACATATTATGTACACTTAAGGTAATGAGATATTATCTGATTGACGTGTTGCTTAAATTCAAACCAAAAAGTTGGCTAATAGTGAACGTAACAATGAATCACTTAATGGAAGTTAAAAATAACTTTAAAGTTTGATTGCTTACCTGTTGGTTAATCTCGCTAGTATCATTCAGCATTGCTCTGAGGTTTCGTTATTGCCTTTGTTCCTGAAAAATTATTTTCTCATTATGATGTGACCAAACTAAACATTAAAAAAGGTTTATCAACTTTCTATTGAATGTTGATTGTTTGATTTTTTTTGTTTTTTTTTTTATAATCTAAGAAAAGCTTTTATAACATCACATTTTTCTTCTTTATGATCAAAAATGAATCAAAATAGCCTAATGAAATAAAGCATCATTCGCAATTTTTAAAACATCAAAGACCGTCTGAAATTAGTGATGTGAAATCAAAAGAGATATGTTACAAGATGAAACAGCATTTATGGCAATTTCAGGCGTGCTATGTCAAACGCAATGGATCGTAATTACGCAAGACGTGATTTCTTTCTAGGCCTTCCGATTTATCCGGATATTGACGATTGCGGATATCCAGATAATTTCCAAGCTGAAAACAAGGATATCTGGATATCCAGATATCCAGCTGATTTTTAAAACTTAAAAAAATTTTGGTCTATGTTACTATTTATTCATCATTTTTAAGTTTTACATATGGAAAATAAATATTGTATTTTTAAGAGCAAACATTGTTGTTGATGAAAAAACTTTTGAGAGAAGACAACTTATCGGCATGGATGGTTTTTTGCTTCTTCCTCTTTGGAAAAGACGTCGGCAAAAATTTTTTTTAATGTCGCGATTAAATATCACGAAAAGGGGTATTCATATAAGTTTTTTAATGCGAATTTGTTGAAAAGGGTGTCCAATTTTTCAACAATTTTTGAACTTTATAATTTAAATTTCAAACAAGCGTTGAAAAATAAAGAAAAATTCACCCAAACCGTAAAAACAGGTGGGCACGGATAAAATCCGGATTTTTCGTCACATCCGCGGATCTGCGGATGTCAATTTGCAGCGCGGATATCCGGATAAAATCCGCATCCGGACATCCATTCGGAAGGCCTATTTCTTTCTGTTTCTCTCATTCCACATGAGTAAATTTTCTAACAATTTTTTTATTTAAAGTGAAAACAAATACAAAACTAAAGAAAGTGAAACGACGTAGTCAGAAAACTGTTCGAAACAGTTAACATGCTTGATTGACATCTGCTTAGTACAATTGTAACTGTAATTGAATTCTAAAAAATGATTTTCTTTTATATTTTTTGATCACGCTTTATGAGTTGATTTCTGATTCAGAATCAGAATTTTTTAAACTTATTGAAGCTCTGAAGTTGTTTCGAAATATTCACAACATATTTTATGCCTTGTTTTATGCAAAATGTTTGATATCAATATTGGTTTTAGACAGTTTTAATCAATCTTTTTTGTTTACCAAGATTAAATTATTTCAATCACATTTAATAATCTTTTCACGACTTTTAATGTTTTTTTAATTTAATTCCAATATTTTTCAATAATCGTTAAGCTTTTGCTTCGATTCAACACGACGCCACTTTTGAGACTGTGAAGTTAAAAAATTGTTTGATGGAAAACATAAAAGGCATGATTGAGTAAAATAAAACGAGTAGATAGAGAACCAAAAAATTGTTGAAATCATGTTTATGAGAGTACTCGCCATCGGCAAATTAAAATTTGTTTTATTTTTCCAACATGAAACGTCTGTGTTTATTGAAGATTATTTTTATTCTTTTTGTTAAAATTGAAAACATCTCACGCTTTGACTATGAGATTTTCATGCATGGAATTCCAATAGTAAGAATTTTGCCATGAGTAAATAAATAAATGTCTAACCCTCGCCTTCTGTTCCAACTTAGAATGCTAAGAATTTTTTTGTTGTATCCGAAATGTGAATATTGAAAATGAGAAACAAAAAATAAAAACACAAACCTCACCACGAAAAAAAAACTTTTTGTTTTGTTCACAAACAAAATATCAAAGTGCGAAAAACTTTCATTTAAATTTTGTTGTAAACTTTAAAAACTTTTTTCCTCTTCAACAAAACATTTTTTTTTGTCATTAAAATTTGAGTCATTACGAAGTCAATAAAATTTCATTTATTTATCAAAAATTATTTTTAATGGTAACAAAGCATTAATTAAATTCTTTTCAATAAAAAAAAGTATTAAAAGCAGTGGTTGCAAACGTTTACATGATGAATGGCTGTGAAGCAACGTATGTTGACTCTTTCTGATGAATCGAACTGACACCTGTAGCCGGAGTTCCTGTGAAAATATTTCAAGTGTTTGCATTCAAAAGTGTTGTTAAAGAAGAGTGACATTTGAGATTGACAAAGTTCAAATCTCAATCATGGGTCAATGACTCGTTTAATTTTATTTACCTGCTTCGTTTCTGCCACAATATTTTATTCTTCGACCGCACGTGTTTTCAAATCTCGGATGTATAAAGTTCCATGCACCCATATTGCGATGTTCTTCCTGACTCCAAATAAAAGTTTTTGCATTCTTGTATTTATCTAATTCATGGTGAATGTCGTAAACGGGGAATGGACAAAGAGATTCTATGCGAATAATTGCAGTGTCTTGAATATTTTTCGTCTTTCTTTCATTTACTAAGCTGTAATAATGTTTTCCGCTGCACAACAGAACTCGCTTAACATTTTTAGGATCGACAGTCGTATCAGGAAGAACATTTTTGAAATTTGTACCCGGTTGGAAGTCTTGATAAGGTGATGTAGCTTCTGACATACGAAGCATCGTTTTCGGACCGATTATCACTAAAGGCTTTCGGAAATTTCTAATAATTTGTCTTCGAAGAGCATGAAAGTATTGTGCTGGAGTTGTTGGAAATATTATGTGCATGTTAACATCGTCGCCATCAGGAACTGTTTCCTTTGAATCAGTCATTTGTAAAAATCGTTCCATTCTCGACGAACTATGTTCCGAAGCAGCTCCATCATACCCATGAGGTAGAAGAATAACAAGACCGCTACATCTCATCCATTTTGCTGAAATTTTAATAAAGTTCACGTCAATCATTAAAACTTTCAACGTTTTGACACTTACTTTCGCCACTAGCAATGAAAGTGTCGATTAAAATTTGTGCTCCATTGAAGAAATCTCCAAATTGAGATTCCCAAATGATGAGATTATCAGGATTATCAATCGACATTCCATATTCATATCCTAACACAGCTTCTTCAGATAAAATGCTGTTTGCAACTTCATACTTTCCACCAAGTCCACCTTTCATTGAATTTAATGGGACAACGACTTCATTTGTTTCTTGGTCAACTAACATTGCATGACGTTGAGCAAATGTCCCTCGACCAACATCTTCGCCTGATATCCGAACATTATGTCCTTGATACATTAAACTACCCACACCAAATGCTTCTGCTGTTGCCCAATCTATTGCATTTCCATCAGCAAGTTTCTTCAGCCTTGAATTGACAAATGTTTTTTTAATATGCGGGTGGATTGACTAAAGACAAATAAAAAACAGATTAAGGAAAATGTTTTCTTTAACTTTGGAGTTTCAGTTTTTCTTTCTTACAAATTCTTTCGGATAATAAACAGATTGTCTTCCAATGTAACTTAATAGACTCCAATCAACGCCAGTATCCCAGACTGTGAGATTATTTGGAGCTTGAACGAAGCCTTCCCATTGTTTCATAAAATAAGATTTTTCCGGTTGATATTGCTCAACATTCTGAAGTTCACTGTTGTAGTAATCAAATTGTTTCTTCACAATATCATCAATTTCTTGTTTCGCCATAAATCCTTCGTCAATCATCTTTTGTGCGTAAGTATCTGGAACAGATCTGCAATTCAATCATTAATCAAATTTCATTTGATTTTCTAAATTTCAACTTACTTCATATCACGAATCATTTTGTACATGAGTGGATTTGTGACTGTGGGATCATCAAGTTCGTTATGTCCAAGTCGCCTGAAACAATTCATGTCAATGAAAATGTCTTTTCTAAACTTTCTCTGATATTGAAATGCAAGTTTGGTAACCAGCCATACAAGTTCAGGGTCATTTCCATCAACATGAATTATTGGAGCATTAATTGATTTTGCGACGTCAGTGCTGTATCTGCTTGACCTGCCACGATCACCTGGAGTCGTGAAACCAATTTGGTTATTGATTACAAGATGAATTGTTCCACCAATGTCAAAGTTTGGAGTGTAAGCTAACATAAGACATTCTTGATTCATTCCTTGACCTGAAAAAGCTGCATCACCATGAAGTTGAATGTTGATGACTTCACTGCCAAACTCTTTCGCGTTATCATCGTTAAATGCACCATCACGTAGACTTTGTTGTTTCGATCGTGTTTTTCCCATTGTTACTGGATTGACAGCTTCCAGATGCGATGGATTATGTAACATTGTCAAATGAACTTTCTTGTTATCACCCACATCAAAATCTTCAGAAACATCTAAAATAATAATAAAAGAAATTTAAGTGAAAAATTATTTCATTTTTTTCTATAACTTACTGTAATGATTTGTGATGTCCATCATTGCAACTACATCATTGCCAAACTCTGGTAATCCACGATATTTGCGGAAAATCTTTGCTGGTCTTTGTTGAAATAAAGTGACTAAAGCATTTAATTTTCCACGATGAGGCATGCCAAGAACAATCGTGTCAATTTCTTCACTTCCGGATAGATTTAAAAGCTTTCGGAAAAAAGCTACTGTCGACTCAGATCCCTCACCTCCGTATCTTTTAATCGAAGGCAATTTAATATTCATAAAGCGATCAAATTCTTGAAATTGCAGGAGTTCAGTTGCCAATTTAATTTTCTCTTCCTTCGTTATCGAAAGTTTTTCATCGAGCAATTTCTCAAAATTTTCCGCAAACCATTCACGTTCACATTCTGATTCGATGAAGGAAAATTCTGCACTCACTTTTTGGCAGTATGTTTCATCAAGCTTTGCAATGAGATCTCCAATATTTTCCAAACGAGCGTCACTAAATCCAACTAATCCTTCAAGAAATGGCAGCTTGTGGGAAAGCTCTAATCCATACCTTAAAGCATCTAATTCAGGAACGTTTTCAACTTTGCTTAATTCAATGGAATTGACAGACGCTTTACGATGTCCATGGCTTTGATATGCTTCAATCAATGCTCTTAAATTTCTATTGGATTGACGTGCAGACAAATGATGAGACGGAACTAAAATTCATTGTAATTAATATTTAATGAGAACAACAATAAACAAAATTGTAAATAAATTGATGATTAATATGTTTTATCACTTGAATACATTATAATGCATACATGTTATCACCGTAAGTACACACACTCATATACACACACTTTAAACTTAACCGGATGTTAACACACATCCAAAAGAGAAATAGAATGCTTGAAACTTGAAAGAAACTCCCTTAAATAATCAAAATATTTCAAGAAACAACATTAGAAAGCAGAAAGCAAACATCATAAAGCTTGGGAATGTGGAAACATATTGAAATTATCAGTTAAGTAAGAATTTGTGGTCCCTTTTACGAAAGTCTTTCTTGCTCGTCAACAACACTTTAGCAGACCTCAAAAACATCAAGCCACGAATTATGTAAAAGCTGACAACAGCTGACGTTACTTTATATTTTGATGTGAAAATATAAGAAAATAATTTACATACTTTTCCAATCCTGCACCAGCTTTGGCCGATAACCGTAATATGCCGATCCGCTGTGATAAAGACTCGCCACCTGAAAATTCAGCCATGACGAGTTGTCTGTCAATCGAAAATGCCGAATTTGTTTCGTTAGGTTTCTGTACATGACGTTTAATTTGACACTCTAGGATATGTTTTGTATTCAACTAATCTAAATTAGAATCCACGGTAACGAAAATTAAATCTTAAGAATTAAGAGACAAAAGTCTTATAAAATGAATAAAACTTCTATTGACAAGTGACAATGTCGAGAAGTCAGACTACACTGAACAAATTTTAATCAAGAAATTCTCTGAAACTTTACGTTGTATTTTTTTAACGATTGTTTTTGTGTGTTGCTATTCATTCTCGTTCTCAAAAATATATTTTACGAAATGAATTTTAAATTAAATTTCTAACACATCTCAAACATTTTTTGAATGATTTTCAATGTATGCGTTGCAAGTCAAATGTTTTTCTCGGGTAAATAAATATCATATCTAAGAAAAGGTCTGTTGAAAATCTCGTCATGATTGATAATAGCTTCAAAATACTTCTCTGAAAAAAATAGAAACTAATAAACTTGTGTTTAAAAGAAATTCTTTCTCAAAGAAATCATAATCTTCAAATAAACATAAAAATGCAAATGAACATGCAAATGAATGTTGACTCGAACATTATCATCAGTAACTCTCATAAAAGAAGAAAGAAACTTCTCAAAAGCAAAATGATGAAAACATTTGTAAGTTTTCTAAAATATGATCAAGTGATAATTTGTTAACGAACATTTGAAAACTATCACAAAGAATAATAAATCAAGAACGAAATTGAAGTCATTATTTGTTTGTTTTTATACATACAAACATATGTAGATGGATGTAATAAAACACTCAACTTATAACACATTAGATACTTATTATTGCTGTCTTGATAACTTTGAAATGTATTCGCATGGAATCCAAAAGGCAAGCAAATAAACATAAAATCCCAATGGGAAACTGCACGTTTCCTTTCAAAGACATAAATCTGACTTTAATTTGAGGCAAAAATAATAAAACAGTAAGATTCATAGGAAAATATATATCAATTATATGAAAGAAGCTTCGTTTATAATATGAGTGCTAACATTAAGATTAGGAATGATTCAGAAAAGAGAATATGGAATTTATTACGGTATAAGTTTTCCATCTCATTAAGAACCACTTGACTGTAAAGCAGATTACAAACATCTGAATTTTGTTCTTAGAAGCCAATCATTTAATCAGATTTTATTTTTCGTATTATACGAAATACCATTTCTTATTTAAATCTCGTCCTAATCTTGAATATTATAAAAGTAGCATCTAATCAAATTCTATGTCAATTTAAAGGATGAAGCTTATGGTAAATTGGGTGACGTCAACCTCAAAACTATAACAATAACAACAATAGGAGTCGTATCAAAAATCAGGCAAATAATTATGATGAAAAACAATAGAAGTAAGTCGTTTGGACTTTTAAACCTTGTGCTCTTCACTTAATTAGGGTTCAACAGTCATTTCTATCTTCTTCATGCTTGTCAACTCCGGAAGTTTAACCGGAATAAAAGAGTTACTTAGGATAATTCTAAAAAGGGTTTTAGAAAGGGATACGTTTGGTAAGAGTTTGGAAAATATTTGGAACGTTCTATTTGATTTTCGTCGTGATCTCAAACTTCACTTCTATGTTTAATTGTAAATTCTAAAGGGAAATTCTTGAAATTATTATTAAAATCGATTCGGAATTTCAATCTGGAATTTGTCTATGAACATGTTAAATGTGTCATGCCAGAATATCCCATTCAATATAAAATACAGAGAATGTTTCACATAAAATTTGAATTATTATTACATTTCTTTATGTTCATTGTATATTGCTGAACATCATTGATTCATTGCTAGGGCAACAAATAAAAATAAATATCATGTTGAAGCTTTCATAGAAAATATTCCCGGAAATATTATTAATTTATCAGGAATAAATATGAATAAGCATTGAACCAGTTGAGCGATAAGAAGACTAATTTTACTTCAATGAAATAAGAACGCACTTTTCCGATGAACGTGAGGAGGGGGTGGAGGCGTCTGATAAGATAAGAAGAAACTTTGAAATTGTTGTTGATGTATTGTATGCGAAAGGAATTGCACCAATATTTACACAAACAAAATGACGACATTCGACGGGCGATTTTTGATTTTTCAGCGTTTAAATATTGATTTTCATTCTCAGATTTCAATTTATTGTGACCGTCGTAAATTGATTGAATCCTTGAGAGAGTAATGATTTACTAAGAAGTAACGTAAATATATTGTAAATAAAGAGATCAAGCCTTGAAGGGGAAAAATAAATTGTCCCAATTTGATCTGATGAACCAACGTCCGTCGCTACCATAACTCAATTATTTAATCTTCGACTCTCGAACTTTCATCTTTTCGCCTAAAGTTACAAGAATGAAAAGGGCGCTTCTTTATTATAAATAAATTATATGGCAAACCTCATTCAAAGCGATAAATTAAATTAGGAAATTACTTACAAAAAAATGAGACATTCTTCATTTCTTTGGTGTAAGAATTCCAATCACAATTTAGTTTTGAAACTAACAATACAATGAAAATTTAATCTTATCTCTTGTTTTGTACAGGTGAACTAGAAACTGATAAGATATGAATTTTCCGAAATTTTAAAGCGATTCTTTATATGTTTCGCATTTCAGTTACCAGCAAGTGAACGTGTTATTCAGACGCGAAAAGCAGAGCTCGTTTATTGTCTTTATCGTTATCAAGGCAACGCCCTGATAAGGGAAAATTAGCTCTAAGTTGTATGAAATTGTGAAATTTTGCCAATTTAAGTGAAGAATTAAAAAAAGAATTTGAAATAAAAATAAAGAATTTAAAAGAAACTTTAAAAAAGTTTAAAAAAAGAAGAAATTTCTAGAATGAGGTGGAAATGGATTCTTATAGCATTAGTCATTAGCTTCTCGTTAGCGAGTGCTGGTGAAGATGGTGACACAAACATATCTGACAATGTTAATCAAGATGACACAGAAACAACTGAGGTTCTACCTGAAGACACAGAAGTTCATGATGAAACAATAATCGACACAAAAGACGACGATGTTTCCAATCAGTACGATGAAAATCCTACGGAGGAAGGAACAATCAATGAAGACATGCCAGACGTGGACGTAGATACAGTTCAAGATAATTTAGAAATTGGAAAACAGAGAGGAAAATATATGAACTACGATGACTATTCAGCAAATCAATTTGATATCGGATATTCGAATACCGACAACCGAAATTGGGATGGTATGTTGCAAAATCTTTTTCTTACGATTGAATTGGTTTATAGTCATTAATCACTACCATGAAAAAGAAAAGTTTCATAGCATTCTCAGTAATACAACCTTAGTCACTGTCCTTTTTTTTACCCCGTTATCTTATCGCACAAAAAGCTTTTCAATTTACTACGTACAATATAATGTCGATATAAAATTACTTATTCAAGTAGACTTGTGCTTGATATAATTTCACAGCTCTTTAATTATTAATTTTTCATGAATTTATAATCCAATTTTCACAAAATTGAAGAACTTCGCTGAATAACTTTATTAACATTTATTATTAAGAATTTAAAACACCAGTTTAATGGTTTTTGCTAGAGAAAGACTTGAAAGGTCTAAAAAGATTCAAACACATTATCGACCAAGCCCAAATGCTTATCAAAGAGCGGAGATGTTCATTTTGAAATAAAATTAGAGTATAATTTCTCTGGTGTGGTTATGAAATCATCGTCATCAACACAAAAAAAGACTCCAAAACGACAATAAACATTTTCGGCTTCAACATTTTCCTCGACTCAGATTCTTCAATGATTTCTGTGGTAGATTGAAACCGCAGAAGTTTCAGAGCACGTAAAATATTTGTATTTCACTCACTCGTACTAGCAGAGTGCTCTCAAATATCTGTGTACGATAATTTCCATAATTTGGCTTCTAATTCCTGAGAGTATCATAAAATGAGACTACTATCCATACAAATTGGTATGTCTACGTCATTTGAGGTTTGAATGGACAACATTTACTATGAAATTATCGTCCTTCGATGCTTTTTAGATTGCGAATTCCAAGCCAAGTTTTATTTGCTTTTATTTCCTTTCTTATTGTGCTGTTTATGACCCAACTCAACTGTGAAATTATTCTAATTATATAATTTAATTAACATACTGCTCAAGAAAAAAATCAAATATTTGTCTGATACACGTAATAGTCAAGTTTAGTATTAAACATTATGTTAATGTAGAGAATTGTTGTGACAATTATGAGATTCCTTCAAGTACCTAGTTGAGCTTTTGAGAAATGTCAGAAATTACTTGTTAAAAGCTTCAAGCTTATTTCAAATTGAACTTTTAATAAATAATTCAGAAAGAAGGAAAAATATTTTAAATTGTCTTGTAATAAGTTTTCCTTGAATATTAAGAAATTCTTGCAAAAAAGTTTTACAAAAGTCATTTTCTTTAAAGTTCTGTAAACTTAATCTTTTAAGAACAGAAAAACAAAAAAAAAATGTTTCTCAAGGGTTTATATGTAAACTTAGTAAGAAAAACATAAACGAGTTATGAAATTTATGTAGCAAATATCATTTGTTTGTTTTTCAAGAACAGCTTTTCAAAATATATTCAAGAAAATCATAAAATGAAAGAAAATATTTTCAATGACAGTACGAAACTTGAATCTTTAAGCGATTTGTCTTTATGTAATCAATTCTTTCTCGTTTCAATTCATACAAGTCAATACTTTCTTTTCTATCTTTTTTTTTTCTTAGATCCAATGAACCGTGTCGCGCCTGATGAGCCTCCAACTCATCGTAACGATGGACGAGGATACACAATAACCCCACAACGTTTAGCTGAAATTCGAAGACATTTTATGTATTGGTTCTTTGATCAAGGCGGTCCCGAAAATCAAGGAGATTTACAACGTGACATTCATGCTTCGAACCAGCAAGTACATAAGAATTTCAATTTTCAATTGCCTTTCTTCGGTTTCCGCTTCAATTACACCAGAGTAAGTTACGACTAATTGGAAAACATCGAAGAAAAGTTCTAATTTATTGCTTTAGGTATCTCTAAATGGCTTTCTCGAATTTTCTGATCCACCCGAACATTACACATATCCATTAGTTTTCCCCATCAAAGACTGGCCTCGACGAAATGACCCTTCGTTCATCGGAATTTTCTTCTCAAGATGTCGTATTGGGAGAATTTATCAGACCGACCACGATCAACGAGTGCCTGGAGCTTATTTCAGGTGAGAATTAACCCAAACAAAAAAATATAAATTGATCGAAAGGAACACCGTAAAATTGATTTCTTAAACCAAGAAAAGGTTTTATGGGGTGATAAAAAGTTTGTTGTTGAAGGATTTACCTCTTCAAAACAACTTTCTTGTCTTTCTTATTTCAAAAATACATTTGCAAATGAAACAAACACTTATTTTTTATTTTATTTATTTATTTATTGTTTATGCTCATTTATCATTCCCAAGAAGCGTATTCAATGTTCTGAAAGTATAAATCAGCTCTTGGCGACATTTCTTTTCCGTAAATCCATTTTATCTATCGGACAGTGACAAAATGGAAATATTTTTGTTTTTTTCCTTATCCCTTAGGATTTACATTTACTTCAGGTGCTTCTCTTTCGTCTTTGAATGTCGATAATGAAGAATGATTTGATAATATCGATTGAATGTTTCTCAGTTGATGCCAACTTGACTTGTGCTTCCAACATCTTTCCGAAAATCATAAAATATTTTCCACTATAAATGTCCAGAACTTTGATCGAAGCATAAAAAAAATATATTCAGACATCACATCATCTCACAAAACTATGATGAAAAATTGCCATTGTCACTTCGTCTTTTATGTATTCGCTTTCTCGCTACTAAATAAATGATCTGAAATGGAAGAACAACCACACACAAAAGCGGACAGAAATAAATGATGATGGTTTTTTCCTTCTCTTTATTTATTATTGTTGTTGAATGTGATACTTTCTTTGCTTGATGCTCAACGGTGCAGGAAATTTTGGTAAGGCAAAAGAATAAAAATGAGAACCCCCCATGGAAATGTTGGAATAAAAATCAAAATAATTGTTCCATATTCATCATCTGCAGAATTGATAAAGCGGAAATAAATAACGATGATAATTTTGCGAGGATTATGAGCTGTAGAGAAAAACGAATGTCAGACGGAACGTTATGACTGTGGTTTTCCTTCCATGTTCATAAACAAAATTGTTTCCGGTATTTTCAAAAAAAAATGTTTCCCTTGACTTTGTCGTCCATGATGTAATTTTTTATGTTTTCTAAAGGAAGTTAGCTTTTTTTTGTGTTCTAAACATTTAGGAATCTTCATTAAGCTTTGAAGTAATGCGACAACATGGGAAATTGATCGTGAAAGGGTTTTCGAAAATATTAAGCCTTTCCCTTTTCTCACGATGACCGGAAATTCTTTCTTTTCATCCACTTTAGAACGGTATGACCGACCGTTCAAAATGACCTTTCAAGCTTTTTGGGTGTTACAGCAAGAGACAAATTATATTCTTTATGAGTACATCTAAGAGAGTCCGAATAAAAGAATGAATTGAATAAAAAAGAGTAAGGCAAGAAAATCCTTTCGTTGAGTTGCTTCAATTAAATTCCTCAAAAATAAATTGAAAGAGGGAAAGTTTGAAGGTAGCACTTGAAAGATAAATGGGGAGACCATTGATGAATGGAGCTACAAAAAAAACCATAGTGATACTGAATCATGTGTATTTACAGGTGAATTTCTTTTCAAGGTTCGATACCAGCAGACCATTTTATTTCTGTCAGTATCCTCAAGCGAAAAGCAAAATCACAAATTCAATTTCCTAACAATTCTATCCGATTTGAGGTGAAGGAAACCTTTTTTCTGTCGTTTTCTTTTCTTGCTCTTGCTTTAAGGTGCAAATAAAAAAGCAGCTCTAACAATTTCCTCCAGAGGAAATAACTTCATGATACCCATCGCTCATTCAGTTCATAGAAAGCATTCAAACGGAAAAATAAAATTAAATATTCCGCCAATCTTCATGCAATATGCTTGTCATCTGTTCGTCCATATTTTCGTCACTAAGCAATGAGAGAAAACTTGTTGAAATGAAAGTGAAAGCGACATGACATTGAATCATTTCTACTCAAATTATCATCAAACCAATGAATCAACTTTTTATTCTGATTGTGTTTTCTTATTTCTTTTTACAGAATGGAACGTGATTTGATGACACGAACGGATAGATTTGGTGTTGAAATGCGTGAACGAGTAATGTGGGATATTCGAGAAGGTGTCGTAGGTTCTGACACATTTGTACCAAAACATGCTATTACAATTACATGGAAGAACATGAGTTTTGCTGGTGGAATTGACAATTCGTTGTTCAGAGTAAGTCGAAAGCTGATTAAAAATCTTTAATGAGAAATAAATTTTAACAATTTCAATTTACAGACAAATTCATTCCAAATGATTTTGGCAACTGATGAAGTTTACACTTACGCAATCTTTAATTATGCTGACATTACATGGTCATCACACACTGAAGCAGGTGGTGATACAACTGGTGGTGAGGGTGGTGTGCCAGCATATGTAAGTAAAATTTATATACTTTTTGAAAGGGAAAAAATGAAAAAGTCAAAAGCTTTTATGTTTTTTTTTACACGGGTTTTGGGTTTTTATATTGAAATAATTTAATCGATATTTCGAGACAGCTTTCATTATTGTAAAAATATTTTCTATAGATCGGATTTAATGCCGGAAACGGTACACAAGCATATGAATATAAACCATACAGTCAAGCGTCAGTGCTTCGTGATTTAACTGGTCGTGGTTGGGCGAACGGATTCCCAGGTCGACACATATTTAGGATTGACGAGAGAATTATGTTGGGAACTTGTAACAAAGATATAGACGCAGCACATTTGCCTCTGGTATTTGCGCCTGAGTCAGGAAACATGTTAGGAGGGACGATAGTTAACATCACTGGTCCATGCTTCTTACCAACAGACAGAATTTCATGTCGATTTGATACAACTGAAGTTGTTGGAACTTTCGTAGATACAAACCGTGCCATTTGCGTTCAACCACCGTTACTAATCCAAGGTTATGTGCGGTTTGAAATAAGAATTGGAGCTGAAACTTACAAATGGAGAGGTCAATACTTTGTTGAAACGCCAGCAACTGCAACGGACAGAATTTTCTTTGAAACTCAAGACGTTAATGACAGAAATCCATCGGAAATCAAAATTACATGGAATCGATTTAATTTGACTTCAAATTTCAATGCACAAATCAGAATATCACTCTACGGTTACAGAGAATCAACAATTGTACCGCAATTAGAATATATTGATGTGCTTCAAGATACTCTTACTAATACTGGAGTGTACACAATTGTTCCAGCAGATTATCGTTTGAGAGACAACAGAAACACAAGTGATTTGCAATTTGGATTCATTCACATCAGTCTGGTTAATCCTGAACAGTTTAATGGATTATCAATATCACCGTAAGTTGAAATTATTATTGTAAAAATTCATTTTTTCATTTTTAATCTCTTTCCAGTGTTTTATGGTCAAAGCCGATTCCACTTGCATGGTATTTCGGTCCACAATGGGAACGTCGTCATGGAATGAATTGGCCAAGGGCGCTTTGTGATAATTGGCTTCGATTGGATCGTTTCTTGAGAAATTTCGCTCATGAAGTTCCGATTTGTCCTTGCACACTTGACCAAGCTTTAACTGACAAAGGTAGATACATGCCAGACTTTGATTGTGATCGTGATGCAAATCCAACTTGTATGCATCATCGCGGTGGAATTCATTGTGTAAGAAGTGGAACGCCAACGCAACAAGGATCGGAACAACAATGTTGTTATGATCGTAACAGATTCCTTATGTTGTCTCATGATCAAATGTGGGGATCACGACCAAGACGTACTCACAATGTTGGCTCTCATCCATGGAATGAAGCTGGTAAAGTTCCAACTTTATCTCAATGGTTCCATGACGTTCGCGCTTATTATTCATGTTGTCGATGGCAAGGAGAGCAAGAAGTTGGCTGTGAAACTTTCCGTTTCGAACGTCGACCATCACAAGATTGTGTTGCTTATCAAGCACCTGGAGTGGCTTTTTTTTTTGGTGATCCACATATTGTGACATATGACAATCTTCAATACACTTTCAATGGTATGGGAGAGTTTGTCTTGGTTCGTGGTGCTGCTGGTTCGCAAAATATTGATGTGCAAGGAAGATTTGAACAAGTTCCAAGGAATCTTCATGGACCTGTCATGGCTACACATTTAACGTCAATCGCAACACGTGGTGGTAACACAACTGCAATTGAAGTTCGCATACGTCCAAGAGATGCCCAATGGCGTTATCGTTTGGATGTTTTCGCTAATGGTCGTCGAATTTATTTCGATCGTCAAAGTTTGAAGTTCCAATTCTTCCAAGGTGTCACTGTTTACACTCCATCGTACATCTTAAATCAATCTGAAGTCGTCATCATGTTTGCATCTGGTGCTGGAGTTGAAGTTGTTGAAAATGCTGGCTTTATGACAGCTCGTGTTTATTTACCTTGGCAATTCATAAATAAGACTCGTGGATTATTTGGAAATTGGAGTTTTGATATGTCAGATGACTTGACACGACCAGATGGTACGATTGTACAAACAAATTTGAATAATTTCGAGTCAGTTCATCGTGAGTTTGCTATGAGATGGATGTTGTCAGATCGTGAAACGCCAGGTGTTGGCGCAGGTTTATTCACAAGAGAATTTGGTCGAACGGCGAGCTATTACGCTAATGCAACTTTTCTTCCCAACTTTATACGTGAACCACGTGACTTCTTACCAGCAAATCGTTCACAAGATATAGAAAGGGTGAGTATGATGATGCTTTCTATTAATCAAACTTCTATTCTTATTCTGTTTCTCATTTCATAATTGAATAAAAGGCGCATGATTTATGTGGTGAATCATATCAATGTCGTTTTGATTACGGCATGACGTTGCATCGAGACATGGCACATTTCACAAGAAATTATTATGACAGTGCTGTAAATATAGCAAAGAATAATCAAGAGTAAGTTTCCATTTCATAATCTCATTTATAAATCATGACTAACCATGCTTGCTTTAGACGAATTCTTTCGTGTGGAATTCTTGAAACTCCACGTTTCGGACGAAAGTCAAACTTCCAATTTACGCCTGGCGCTGTTGTTACATTTGAATGTAATGAAGGTTTCTTCTTGAATGGAGATCGTCGTAGAACATGTGAAGAAGATGGAACTTGGGATTTGCCAGAACACGGTTATACTGAATGCATACGTGAGTCTTTCCTTTCTTTTCATAAGCTTTATGTTTCCAAGTCTAATATAAAAACATTTTATAACAAATGGCACTAACGATAAACAAAACCCTGAAATAACATTTGAAATGGAAAGAGACACTTAAAGAGATAAAATTATTCAAAGTGTCTCATTCCAAATCTTAAACCTTTCTTTAAAAATGAACATTTATTTAACTGTTTTCCCTTCCCTTCTCCTTTCATAATTAAACATTATTTATATTTTTGCAAAAAATCAATAACTTTTATAGGTGAGGTTTTCTTTACGCGTTACATCGTTTGGATTGTAATTCTTATCGTTCTTCTTGTTATCTTGCCAATGATAATGTGCATTGTATGTGTTGTCTATCAATATCGCAAGAAACAATTGGAGAAGGATCCAAATTACGTTTTGCCTATCCCACATTCGAGATCCGGATCACGAACAACTCTTAAAAATATGAACAGTGATGGAAGTGAAGGAGATGATAATTCAATTAAAAAAGTTCGCCGCTATGATGCTTCTTATGACACACACGAACCCTTAAAAAATAAGCCACCAGTTGAATTTGATCCATCGAAGAAAATGGATTTAGATGAAGACGACATCACGAGCAGCGAAGGTAGTTCATTTAGAGATATAAAAGCTAAAGATATTGAATATGTGAATATGGTAGGTTCGAACGGTACGGATCAGCGTCAATTAGGACGGAGATCACAACGGTTGGCATCAGATTATAAACCAATAGAAGAAGAAGACTCGCGATACCCTCCACCTCCTATTGAGTCCCCACAACCTTATAATGACGGCATGTATAGTCCCACATTTAGTAACCTTGACCGTGCCAGTTTCCTTTCCGATCCAAATCAATCTCCACCACCAACAGGAGCCATCAGGGTCTTGCCACTTAATCAACAACAAGATCAATCACCTCTTCTACAACAAAATCAGAACAATTCCAGATTTTATGGTGAGCCAAGCAGATCTCCACCACCACCATTAACACAGAATGTTGGTCTTCCGCGACCCAACGATGGACGCTCTACAGAAGTTTGAGTTAAAAAAACCAAAAAAGATTAAGAAGAAAAACACAAAATCATTAATAAATTAAACCAACTTTCCTTCCTTTTTATAATTTAATAAGGGAAAGATGTTAGATGTTAGGAAATATTAGAATTTAATTATCAAACATGAGCATCTGCAAAACTTTCATTAATTAGTCCATATTCCTGAATTAAAACCCTAAGCGATATGAAGTGACAAAAGAGTTTTCCATAATAAATGATAATTTTAGTGACCAAAAGTCCATTTTCACTCTGCTTTTTCATTATGTTCATCCGGACACCGTAAAAAGGGATTAACAAGCAAACGTTTTGAGTTGAATACACCTGAGCTTAGGGTCGTATAACCCTGAAGCTTTGCAGCTCCCTCAGTTTCTCCTTATTTAGAATTTATTAATAATTGTAAGCTTCTTAATTACTTTTAAAATTTTTAATTAAAAAGTTCCAGTATCATATTTATGCAAGATTTGCTTTGCAGAGAAATATTTTCCTTCGACCTTTAACACATGCTAACATACTGACATCAAAACTGGAAGATAAAAAGCTTACAACTTTTACTTTCATTTTATTTTACTTTTGTTTGTTTTTATATGTATCAACACCTTAAGCATAGTTAAGCATGTTTTCATAAACTTTGGCATGTTTCCTCCACATGTTAGTCAAAGAGATTTTTTTTTGCTGAAAGGTTCACATTCTAAAATTCGAAAAGCAAAATCACTTGGAATTTTGTTAAGATGAAATATCAGAATTGTTGATTTTAAATTAATTCTCAGAAGCATAACAGAATAGGAACGATAAACATAAAATTATTTACAAACTGTTGAACCATCCAGTTGTTTTAATTTATAATTGTGAGTAAATAAAGCCATAAAGTAAAACAAAATTTATAATGCATTGCTTTGTCTTTATTTTCCTCTTACGTATAAATTGTCCCCAGTTTGATATATGCAATTGTGAACTTTTCCTTTCATACTTTTAGATTTCCTCTAAAACAAAGCAAAGATTGTGCTTCTTACAGCATAATTTTTTATAGCCTTATAACTTCATTCATATGTTGGATTAAATTGTTCAACGAATGTGAGGGTGAATAAATGTTCATTTTTAAGTAGGTAGATATTGTTATAAAGTTGTATACATGCAATGGTGGAAATTTTCTGGGGTTGTTATACAAATTCTCTCTTCCGTGCATTTTCGTTATTAAGCATGCTTTCTGAAATGTTTTTCGTAACAGCCAACATAAATATAAAAGCTTTTTAAAATACTTAGATATTCTTTTATCTCTCGTTTCTCTGTGAGGAGCTCAGTTTTATCTTCATGTTTCAATTGTTCACCGCTTTCTTCTTCAAGCTTCTTCTTCCTCTGAATATTGCGTGTTCACATTATCTATCCAATGATGGAAAAACCAGATAGATAGGTATTTGTTTCAAAAGAAGCAAACAAAAAGTTTTCTGTGTTTATTTTGACGTTCTTAAAATATGTTAAAAAGTTTGAAAGAAATAGAAAATTTACATAAACTTTTGAGCCAAATCGATTTTATTTCACTTTTATTTTTATAAAATATTGTTCCACAAATTTTTTCAAGTACAAAAATCCATTTGAAACGCTTTCTGTTGAGGATTTTCAGCAACATCAAATTCAATTTTCTTATCCTTGTCGCCGCGAAAAATTACAAAACATCTCCATAGCTTCTTCGATGCGAATGAAAGCAGTACATAATAACACACTTCATAAGAGTTTTTCCGTCATGTCTCGGGGGCGTAAAATGAAATCCCGCAGAAAATACTAGCTGACGGTTTGAGGTGAAAGAAACATATCATAAATCTTATGAAAAAAAGAATAGCTGTGTGTGGATTTGTTGAAATATTTTTAGAATGATTTTAAAATTTCTTTTTGGTTTCTTGTTTTTGTTTTGAATGTTATGTTTCGATTCTTATACACAACATAAGATTGCAAATTTAAAAGTTTGAATAAAAAATCAATAAGCATGAGAAAAGTTCCTTCCTTATGCGAATTTTGCCTAAAGCAATTTTCACAGAAAAAAACACAATCGACATCACTTAATCGAATTTGAGAGGCTTGAGTTTAGCATTATAACAAGGGAAATTTTCATATCTTCTTGACTTTACATCTAATTTTTAATATTTTACAGGTGAACAAGAGTTTACAGCTAGAACGGCTGGCTTATCTTCAATCATCGTCTTCTCAACCATCATTCCCCTATTGTTGTTGATTATCGTTATATCATATCGTCATATAAAAAAGAAAAATTCGGAAATCATGGCAGCGGAAAAGGAAATTTACAATTCTATGCTAGAAAAAGAACGACAAAAAATTTATCAGAAGATGTTAGACGAACACCAAGAAAAGGAAATTAAAATTTATCAACAGTTCGAGGCTGAAGTTCATGAACCAGAACTGAAAAGATCTGAGAATACGCCAAGTTTCAACATAATTGAAACAAGTAAAAATAATAAAAGAGCTAAGGAAGTGGAGGATATCGACCATCACGAAGATTCAACTGATGAAGAATTTTTCGAGATGCCTTTGCCACCGTTGCCCCTTGAGGGTAAATTAAGTGTGGGTAAAATCTCTTTAACTGACAACGAAAAAGCTGCGCTTGAACTCAGACCTTCAACATCAAAAGTTTCGGAAACATTAAATGCTCAAGAATTTTCAAACAATCCCTTTGCGTTGCCTCAATCTTTTTCTAAAACTGCATTAACGCCTACATCAGATTCGCCAATAATTCATTCAGAACAAAGGGAAATTGAATGTAGGGATTCGCATCCTACTGTTGTTGAATTAACACCAAAATCTCTGCTTCAAAGTGATTTTTGATTCCTTTTTTAATTTAATGTTTTCATTCAGTTAGTTAGGTATTTATTTTTATAACTTCTTATTAATAAAAAATATTATTACCTAGTTTGTTTCAAATAATAAACCACACATTTTCAATTAGACATAAATGCTTTTAGTTTTGCACACGCAGATGAATGATCTTGAGATGACATTCTATCAAATTTAAACAACAAACTACGACAAATTGGCAGCTGTCAAAATAAAAATTTTAATATTTTCTTCGTTGCAACGTGTCTTTAAGTAATCGACACTTGCACAGAGCTTTCTCAACTAAGGAAATTAATTTAAATACACATTTTTTATTATCAATTTTAACATGATTTTTATTGATTTATTTCTTCATTTTAATCTAATAAAAATTATTGAGAGACAGACGTTTGAAGAAATTGTTGACGTCATAACAGTCGTCACGATATTTGTTAAAAGTTTGGATGCCTCTTTGGATTCGTCTGCAAGAAGACTAAAATAAGAATCTGCGTCGACCATTATTTCGATTTCCTCTGATGCCCCAACCGCGTCTATTACGACGTACACTACCGCTTCCACCACGTTTGATAGGGTTTGCTGTTAATTAAAATGGGACAAATGAAATATTTAACATTTTAAATGATCTGAAATAACTTGCCTGAAACAACTGCTATCAAAAGCAAAAAGAAAAGAAAAATTCTTGTAAAATTCATGTTAACTGATCAGTAAGACGAGCGAAAATGTAATGATCTGGAAAGAAAACTTTATTTTCGCTTTAAAGCTTCAGTGTCAGGTAAATACTAAGATGTGTATACGGGGATAATTTCTTGTCTTATGATATACATTTAACCATATATTCTTATCAAGACAACTTATTTTTAGTTTTGCACACGCAGATGAATGATCTTGAGGTGATATTCTATCAAATTTAAACAATAAGCTACTTGAAATTAGCAGTTGTCAAAATAAAAAATTTAAGTATTTTCTACGTTGCAACGTGTGTCATTAAGTAATCGACACTTACACAGAGTTTTCTCAACTAAGGAAATTAATTTAAATACACATATTTTATTATCAATTTTAACATGATTTTTATTGATTTATTTCTTCATTTTAATCTAATAAAAATTATTGAGAGACAGACGTTTGAAGAAATTGTTGACGTCATAACAGTCGTCACGATATTTGTTAAAAGTTTGGATGTCTCTTTGGATTCTTCTGCAAGAAGACTAAAAAACGAATCTGCGAAAATCATTATTTCGATTTCCTCTGATGACCCCACCGCGTCTATTACGACGTATGAAAGGATATGCTGTTATTAATTAAGATGTTTGAAATAAAATATCTAACATTTAAAACAATCTGAAATAACTGCTGTCAAAAGCAAAAAGAAAAGATTTTTTTTAAATTTCATTTTGAATGATCAGTAAGGTAACGAAATGATCTGGAAAGAGAACTTTATTTTCGCGTTTATTTTCAGTGTCAGCTAAATACTAAGATGTGTATACGGGGATAATTTCTTGTCTTATGATATACATTTAACCATATATTTTTATTAAGACCTACTTAATTTTATTTTTGCACACGCAGATGAATGATCTTGAGGTGACATTCTATCAGTAATCTGAAATAACTTGCCTGAAACAACTGCTATCAAAAGCAAAAAGAAAAGAAAAATTCTTGTAAAGTTCATATTAACTGATCAGTAAGACATGCGAAAACGAAATGATCTGAAAGGAAAACTTTATTTTCGCTTTAAAGTTTCAGTATCAGCTAAAAACTGAGATGTGTGGACATTTTTTTTTTCTTATTTCCCCCTTCCTAAGGGAACTTCATGAACTTCTTATAAAAATCTCTTATACATTCTCACAAGCACTTCAGAATCCTTAAGTTATGTTTGCATGGATGTATAGGAGTCTTTAAAATGCAAAAAAAACTGTGTTCAAATAATTTGTTTCCATTTTCGCATAACCATTTCTAGATATCTGTTTGTAGTATTCTTACACTAACACTACACACGAGAATATTTATAACAATGCACAACATTCCTTATCATTCACTCTTTCACAAACTACATTCACATTACACTTGTCTATTATCACATACAAAGAATTATTAATAAAAAGGATATTGTTAGAAACACACGTGAAATAAAAATTTGGAGTTTAATAAATTATTTTGACGGGATATCTGTTAATATTTCATGTACTATCTTACACTATTCATTGCAACATCGCGCATATTACTATTGAAATAATAATTGTGTCTCGATCGTTCTCAATACCTATGTCTAGTTGATTTACACTTCACAGGTTTAAACTTTTTCTCATCTTTATAATCACTCACATTACATATAAATCATCTGATTTAATATTTAATCTCAAAGGTAAAATTTTATATTGATTTTTATAGCTCTTATTTAATTAATGACTTAAAAAATAATCTAAATTTTAATTCTCATAAATATCAAGCAGAAATATTTTTACTTCAACATTTAGTATAGGTAATTATTATAAATTGCAAAACAGATAATCAAACACAGTTGCAATTGTGAATTCTTTTCTGCTGAGAACTAAGGAAAGAGTCGATCGCTTCTACCTCTTGCAAGACAATTAAAATCTCCCCTATACTTAGAATTAAAATTTAATATGAATTAAAACGTTATAAACATAATAAAAATAAAATTAATTCACTTGTTTTGAGTACCTCGACCTCGACCTTTCGTAAAGAAGGGATTTCTTCTACGCTCTCCACCACACTACGTCTTCTAGGATTTGCTGTTGATTGAGATGGTTCAAATAAGTTATTTAACATTATAAAAAATCTGAGACTTTGCAGAATGATTTTTGATTATTCTTTCACTCGTTAATATGTATTTAGTTTAAGAATTTACCTAATTAATCCTGTATTGTTACATTATTCAATTTATATTCTTTTATTATTCAAAAGAATTGACCAATCATCTGAACATCTTATAAGAATGAGCCCCAAAAATATGAATGATTGAATCCTTAAACCTTCGATCTCATTATTCATGTTTATTTCATGAGAAATCTATCAAAAGCTTTCAAGTTATTCACAGCATCAAAAAATCGATTTTAGCAAAAAAACCTATTCAGTCTTTACGAAGCCATATTTCACACAATATCTCACTTTCTGAGAGTTTTTAATGATTCCCTTATTGCATTACCGTGTCATCTCCTTAGCAGAAAATTGATTTTATATATAAAGTACTTTCGTTTTTCATGATCTAAATAAATAATAAGAGTTGCCACTCGAGCATATCAATTTACAGGAAAAAGATTTTATCGAAAACAAAAGAATATTTTATATTAACGCCTTGGTAGAATAATTTATTGATTGTGCTTAGAGTGAGTTAAGAAAAAAAGGATAATAAGTGGACGTGCTTACAGGAAGTAGAATATCGTCTAAGCGATATATATGACGGATCCTTAAGACAATGGAGATGGTATTATGTACCATAATATTTGTCCGTGTACAATATCAATTCATAATAAACTTTATTAATTCTCTTATGGTATCTGATGATGGAAAAACTTTCCAAATCAAATTATACCAACTTATGGCTAAGTTCTTGTGGCAATGATCTTGACAATGAAAGAAGATAAATAAAAAGTTCCTTAACTTGTTTATATTTTCATAAATGTTTATTTTCGTTTTGTAATCTTTTTTTATTTCGATTATTTGAATTTTATTGCCAACAAATTGGTCTTTTTATTGTTCTCAAAGATTTTCCAAGTCTTTGTTCTCGACATAAAAAGAAACTTTATCAAAGCCTTGGTTAGAGTATTTCAACATAATTGTCACCAAGGGAAGCATTGAATCAGAAAATTTCAGGAAAATCTAATTTTCTCTTTGAATTAATAAACTTTTAAGTGATCTTAAATTTGTAACATGAAGAAGAATTGAAGAGTTTGAATAATATGAAGATGAAAGAGATTTGATTTATTAGATTTTAGAAATGTTTTAATTAAAAGGGAATTGTTTTGCTTCAAGTCATTAAAGTGGCATCAAATATAACATATTTATGTAATCTTAAAAGCTATTTCGAATCAATACTCAGAAAAGTGATAAAGAAAGTTTTGTATATTAACGTCAAGCGTTGTTTGCTATCGATAAAAGTTGAAATGTTTAAGTTGATGAAAATGTCTGACAAAGTTTGAAGGATGTTTGGAACTATTTGAACTATTTTCACCATGGAATCTTGTCCACTTGAATTAAAGCATTCGAGTGTTGCTATCAATCAAGGATGTGTAATGAAGTAAAATAATCAATCTGCTTCAAATGCTTGACTTCCAATAGCTTTTATTAGTTTTATGTACCGCATTTTTGGTATCTACAACGAGTTTCTCTTTTATTCTCATCACTCTGATCGGACACGACGATAAATCATGCATGAAACATTGTCTCTATGTAATAAAGGCTTTTTGGTTTCCACTCGAATGAAGATAAACAAACGCAAAAGTGGACATGACATGAATATTAGGTACTCACTAAGTTCCTGATTATCCGATGAAATTGTTTGTTCAAAGCGGAAAGGAACAACAAAAAATATCCTACATCGTCTCGTTTTTATGAATAAACACACCAAAAAAACAATACTGTGTTCGATGCAATATGTAATATTGTTTGCTTTGTTTATATTCCCCCATAGCTCATAGGCAAAGTTTCTTTCCTCCTTCTATTCGCTCTATAAAAAAGTTTTATCGTCACATCTTCTTTAGCCTAGCAGAAGAGTCATCAGCTTTTACTTTTACTTTTACTAATAAAGTTTTGTTTCATTTCTCCTAAAATTCCTTTTTTTTCTATTTTCTGTAGATAAAAATTTTCAAATAGGATTACATACATAAGCACGATTTCACGATTATTGGTTAAGCAAATATATTCATATAGACTTATGCTGTGTGTTATCTCGAGTAACGTCAGTTTGCCAAGTCAATTAATTTCTTTATAACTCTCGTGTTAATCTTCCAGAAAGTAAATATTTGAAATCTTTCTCAGTATATTAACGCAAGTTATTAGCTGACGACTTTAGTTAGAGTGCAGTTTTAGAATATTTTTTAAATAAATTAGAAACTTTGAAGCTTTGTAGTTATTATTCTGATTCAAATTACGTATTCGACACTTAAAATAAGTTTTATTATCTAAATTCAGCTTCTTAAGTTGTCATAGAAATATTTTATTGACGTAATCTCTGAATTTCATTTCAATGAACCTGCCATTCGTCTTTTATTAGGTGAATCTAGGTGAAGAGTAAATAAGATGATTTAATTATACCCTCACAAATAGATGGAAGTTATTTAGATATTACAAATATTCCATCGACATGAATGAAACTCTTGAATATGAAAGCCTCAGAAAAACTGTTCGCAAAAAAGTTTTTCGCTTTCCTTTATTCACAGACAACGGTCATATTGTTAATTTCTTATTATTCCTTTTTTCAAGAAAAAAGAAGATTATTCACTTGATGTTCTCAGAAAAACGTTTCAACGATTGAGCTTTTCTTATGGATGTTTCACATATTTTTCATGAACCAAATTTATCTCATTTGAACTTGATGTTTCATTCCGCAACTTCCACAAGAAAAACTATCAATATTTTATATTCGTCTGAAATGTTGATATTAAATGCTGCAGACTATGATCTCAGCACTAAATAGAGAATTTGTTTTATGAGGTCAAAAAGTTCATTATTTGAGGACACATCGTATTATTAATTTATTACAATCAGTTTATTTAGTTGTAACAGAGGAAATTTGTATGTCTAGACAACGCTCTTGGCTTTCAAAAGGACAAAATATTTTCATTGATAGCTTCGAAATGAGCCCAAATGAGCCAAAAATCTTGCCAAAAGCTAATTTTAGAGATAAAATTTCGGTTATTATCGCAAGAAATCAAAATTATTTAAGATTCTACAATAATTATTCATACTTTTAATCCAGATTCTTCCGACGCCTCATGGATATTTGAAAAGCAAACAATTTTGTCCTTTTTATGAAACTTTTTTAAGAAAGAAAAAAGAGAGAAAAAGGGTTTCTTATCTTGAACATCACAAGAAAGGGAAAATCTCGTAATGTGTTTTCATAAAATATCTAATTTTTTATAATGTTTATTTATGCTGCTTCGCTACCGAAAAATTTGTGTTTTCAAGGAGATTTTCTGTCAGAATGCGAGAAAAGCTTTACTACACCTGAGTGAAATCTTATTCTGGTAATTTTATTTCTATGCCAGATTTCTTTTCAAACGTGAAAGTTCGCGGGAAAGATAATCAGATGATAATCTCTTCTCGAAACTTTCATTTCTTCCTTTCCGTACATCATCACCGAAAACATGCAAAAAGCATTTGGAAATTCACAGGTCGAGGATCTCTTTTTTCATTTCCACAGTTTTTTACATAAATAAATTTTACATATATTTTGCTGCTTTTCTCTTATTATATATCTGAAAGCCTGCGATGTTCAACAGCAAAACTTATTATTTGACATTAACATCTCATTTCTACTACAACATCTAACAAAAGTAATGATACTGGGGAGCCTTAAGCTTTAACATTATTGCTTGTTCTTCATGTTTCTGGAATCTTTTGAGCTTTATTTTCAAGCTGATTTGTCTTCTTTTTAGCTTGTCAAAAAGCAGGTAATCATGAAAAACTCAACCTTAATGTCTCATATTCATTAATAATAAATCATATGAAAGGAAAACATATTTAAAAAAAATATAAAGCGATTTCTCAAATTCTTATATTTTTGTCCAGAATAAGAAAACGTTGTAAACAGAAAAACGAAAATATTTTATTATCATTACTTTATTTTATGTTATACGAGGTAACATCTGTTGATGTTCCGTAAATTGAATCAAAATATTTTTTCTCTTATGTGATTCACATGAAAACTTTCATTTTGCAACGAAAGCTTTCTAAAAATTATTAATTAATATTTTAAAGCAATCATTAATCATCATTCTCGTATCCAATAAAATACCAACGTATGCATAAAAATTTATGATGTATCTTCAAAATTTACATTGTAAATATTGTTTCGGTTTTCATTTACGTAAATATCTAACAATATTTACATTAAAAATTTTATGATACTTTTTCTGCATAAACAATTGAATCCTCATAAGTTTTACTTCTTTTGCGATTTCATAAACGTCTTGATAATAAAATTAAAAAGGACGAAAAACTTTTTTTAATGAAAATGTTACGATACAAAATTTAAAGAGAAAGTTATGAAATTTCAGGCTTTGTCATCAAACGTTGAATCTTTCAAAATTTTAATTTAAAAAGAAATTCGATGAATGACTTTGATCATTGACCTATTTTTTTATTCAGCTTCAACATCAGGAGATTTTGGAGGGGACTTTATAAACTAAATCTGATGAATACAAATGAGTTGCTTCAAACGACCATGACTTCGACATCGACGTAACATTGATGTCAGCATTTCAAGACCCTTTAAATTTTATGTATTCATTCTATTCTGAAAGCACCTTCCTCAAATATCCTGAAATAAAATATTTATGAAGTACGATGGAAACAAAAACGAATGTTCTATTTCTAATCGTAATCCAACTGTTTTATTCGATTTCAATTGTTCGATAATTTGTACAAATCAATTACATGATTTAGTATTCTTATTCATTGCTGCATGTTTGTCAATGAATTTAATTCCCTGCCTGAGACACAATCAAAATTACAGAAAACTTTCCAAATCAATTGTTCATGTCTTTGACTCGGTTATTGCAATGTTTATTAAACAGTTTCATAAAGCTTTTAATTTAAATATATCTAAGTTTCCTTGAAACACTTTTACATTTTGATTCTCACTTGAAAATATAAAGTTCAACATAAACAGATCACTCAGAACATTTATAAAAAAATATTTAATCAAAATGGTGAAACGAAATGTTTTTTCTTATTAAATATTAAAGAAAACAAAGTAAAGCAACATAAATACTCATCTCTATTTGCTATACGTATTTGCGCATAATTTCTACATACTCTTAGAAACATCATTGAGTGCAAAGAATATTTTTATTCACTTTTCCAGAGTTTCCATCAACTGCTGATACAATCTTAAATAAGTTTTAAAATATTTTTATGTATCTTGTTGTAAGCCAGCATGAATGAACGTAATTTAACTCAATAACCACGTGCAATTAGTTTCATTGACTATCATTCTTATTTACTTATCTACAAAAACTTGACGCTTGAGGCTTTGAAAGGATTTAACTGACATAAAATTGTCTATGTTGTCAGTGATTGATTGGAGCTGGTTTTACGACTTAACAGCCAGCACTTCATTGGTTCCGGTTTTCCCTTCATCACCACAGGCCCACGGTATTCTAAGTTTAGCGTTGGATCGTAGTTGATTTCGTCACATAAAAGCCTAAATGGGTTGAATAGAAACAGCAATAAGAGAATAATATAACTAATTGGATCAAGGAAAGGGTTATCCAACAAAAACTCTTCGTCGAAATCACACAGCTGAGCATCATTATTCAAATATCAAACTAAATCCCTTTTTTCAATTTGCCCCAATATTCTCTATAACCTTTTTGTATAAATGAAAGTTCTCCGATCGTATCAAATTAAGAATGGGACTATGTTGCCTTTTTATTTCTTGAAAGTTTAAGATGTTTTCATTTTGTCTCAAACTCCAAGAAGTCAAAATCAGAGGAATAAAAAAAAGTGAATGTATCTAATGGAACAAATCGATAAAAAGAAAAGTCTTGAGTAAGAAATCAGTAGTATTGAGTAGAGGTAAAATTGCGACAATAAATTGACGCCACTTGATGACTATCGCTTTATTTTATATTCAAGACGATAAATTTTGAATTGCAAACATAAGCGTATTTTGAATCATTCATCTTATTATACAAACAGTATGGAAAGTCTCTCATTCATTTGATTCTTGAGATGATAAAAGTTTATGAAAAGTAAAAGCAAAACTTCATCATTGAATGGTTGAGATAAATTAGTTAATGGAAAATATTGATCAAGGGAAATTTCTTTAAGATGATTGAATTAGGAAAATAGAAGCAAAATACGTCAATATTATAATCGATATTAAATTATTTCTCAGTCTTACTTGTACGTCTCTTCGCTAACGTTAATTTTTCCCGCAATGCCAGTGGTTTCAGTTCGTGAAGTAAGATTGACAGTATTTCCGAACAAACAATAGCGTGGCATTCTATGTCCTATCACTCCCGTCACAACCTCACCAGAATGAATTCCAATCGTCACTTTCTGTTAAAGAAAAAGCTTATCGCATCAAATTTTTTTTTTTTCATTTACTCTTAAACTTACAACCGGATGAGATCCCATTTTGACATTTTCTGCCATTTCAATCATGTCAAGAGCAAGACGAGCTATACAAACTGCATGAGTCTCGCATTCATCGGGCAATCCACTTACAGCCATGTATTTATCGCCAACTGTTTCAACCTGTTTACATTAAGAAAGGTAAACGATTTATTTTGGCACAATGCGATTCGCTTTTATTTTTTTATCGATAGAAAAGACATTTTATTTACCTTGTAAACATTTGAATTGCTCTTGGAATCTGTGAGTGAATCAAAGATAGTGTAGAGTTCGTTAAGCATTTTAATAATCTTCATAGCGCCTTCAGCACTTGTATTTGCAGCACAATATTGACTGAATCCAACTATCCCAGAGAACATAAGTGTAACTGAGTCGTATCGTTTTGGATTAACAGGTCTTTGATGTCGCAGCTCGTTTGCAACAGTTTTCGGTAAAACTGAATAAAGTAACTGATCCGTTTTTTGCTTTTCACTTTCCAATTCTCTGTACGTCTGTTGCAACTTATCAGTTAAAATCTCCAAGTTTCGTGTAAGCTTATATTCTGCTTCAAATTGTTCAGACAACAAGACCAGATCTCGTGTTGCATCGTGCAATGGCACGTCAGATATACAAAGACCTTTCCTTTAAAGATTATAAATTAAAATTTCACTTAGCGACAGACATCTTTAAACAAGTGCTTAATTAAAAGCTTTCCCGAAGATTTCAAAGCAAAATTTCACGATAAAATGTTAAGAAGAAAAGTTTTGTAAACATACTTAGTCAAATCGTCCAAATTCATAACACTTGGATAACATTGAAACATTATAAGGTCGGTCTCGACGATGTACATCATTTGGCCCTGTTAAAAAATTTGTTTAAGATGAGAATCCATTTTAGTTAATCCTTAAAGCTTTTTGATGTACATATACTTTTACCTTCAATCTCATGAATGTCTCATCTGTCAGCATGGCGCCAGGTTTTGTTTTCAAGACATAAATTGTGCTTATGTGAGCTAAGATTGTTTGAAATGAGAGTTGAATATGTGGTCGGACTGGCTCAAAAACATCAAGAAGGGGACAATTTTCTTCTGCTGTTTTTGGTATCACACGTGCTACTGATTTTCCCGCTTGAACAATACGCATTTGTCGATCAAACATCATGTGGAATGGGAAAACTTGACAAAATATTTGCGGTGAAACAAGAGGCTGCGCTGCAACCAATTCAAAGTCGTCTGGAGGTTCACGTTCGAATTCATTCTGAGAATTCAGATTGCTTGGAGTTTTCGGTGTTTTTGGTGTTACAGGTCCAATTTCTGTTATCAAAAATTGAATGTGATCAGCCACTTTAACTTTCTTTCGATTCAAAATTGATCCATTTCCTTGTTGAAAATGAAGTTTCGATGATGAAATCATAAAGTCTTCGTCGTCGATAATTGTTAATTCATTGGTGAAAAAAGCTGTGAATATTTAAAAGGAATCAATAATTAAATATTCAAATTGTCATCTAAACTCTAATCATTAAATAAAACTACAAAGCCCATCTTTAGATATTCAAATCGAAGCGTAACATCCCAAAGTTTTCATAACAATATTCTCATAAAGAAATTTTCAATAGAATTTAATTAAAAAGATTTGGGGGAGTGAATATCTCGGTGCTGATTTTTGTTGAAAAGAAAGGGCCTTGCTTTGGAAATTAAAATTTTGTTCTTTGTTAAGCTATCGACTGAGAGAGAGAAAAAAATGTAAACATCGTCATTGAAGTTAAATATTTTAATCAAATTCTCCGCATAATGAGTTTGTTAATGAAAGGCACGGCAACGCGGCACTTCCTGTTTGGAATTGAGAAAATTGAGCCTTTTTTAAGGCTTCGAAGCTTTTGTTTCGCTTCGCTTAAAACTTTTAATCAATTTTCAAATTAATTTGTGCTAATTAAATTGTTAGCATTGACGGCTCTTCTTTGTTATTATTTTTGTTCAAACCGATAGTTATGTAAATGGCCATAAGCTAACAAATAACAAGTAATTGTTATTGATTTGAAATATTTTCGCTTACATTTTCCACCACCACCTCCACATAAACTGTCATTCGACGGCATTTGCGTGCTATTACTTTTATTGTTCTGATTGTTGCTGTTAACATTTGAATCGCATTTTGATTCATTCATTTTTATTTTATCTGCTTTTAACTGGTGTTGCTGAGGTTCTTTTGAATCAAATTTACAACTGTTCTCGACCCTTGACGATGTAACAATTGGATCTCCCTTGCGCTTAATTATTTTAATATCCACTTCAACTCCATGAAGCTTTGAGGCAACAGCCTTATGTTGAGAATTAATGTGGAAGAAATAATTACATTTATGTAGATATGTATTTACGTGTATAGAATAAGAGAATATTAATAAAATGGAAAGGAAACAATGTTGCACTGACATTTAATCTCATTTCCATTTATTTCTTACCTTGACTATTCCTATAACAATGTGTTCTAATCCGGCTCGTTCTGAGTAATAGTGGAGAATCAAAGATCCATTAGGTTCTTCTGTGCATCGAAAAGAAGGCGCTCTCATTCCTTTAAGAATGACATTAAATATTTATTGTATTGAATGGAAATTTATCGGACATTTACCAGGATATAATGTTCCTAAGTGGTCGTGCAAGGCATCGAGATTCTTTGAATAAAAATAAATGTTTAATCACAGTCAATGTTCAATGTGCTTTGAATATTTTTAGAACACGCAATAAAATTCTTAACATTGACAAATTCAATTTAAATTAATTTTTTGTTTTCTTTACATCATCGCCGTAGGCTTTGGTTTTGTATTGTGTTCATAAAAAGGAAAGTCTCAAAACATAATGTCTCCTAAAATGTAATGATGCTTAAAATAAATAAATGAAAAGAAAGTCGTAAAATGTTGGAAAAAAGTAAACTAAAAAAAAGAGAAATATATCGCTACATCAATCAAGACATAAATTGCAGACAGAAGCGTCAACTTTACGTTCAAATATTAAAAAAGCTTTCTTCTACCTGCAGAAAATCTCTTGGCGTTGCTCCAAGCACTTGAAGGATTTTATCATAACCAGAATCTTGGCAGAACTCGAAAAATGTTTTACCGAAAAGCTCTAGAATTGCATCAGCTGGTATATCTGGAAAATAATTTAACAACAATTAAAGAAACATGATATTTAATGAAGCAGAAACATTTCGAACAACAAAACTCTTGATAACTACGGTTTATTAATTAAATGGAAATTATAACAAGATATCTCGAATACTTTTAAATACTTTTCTTTTCTCTTAGGAAACAATACTGAAAGTGTCTAAATGGAAAAGTTTATTAAAACCAATTTTGAACTTACTTAAAACTTCTACAGCAGCACCTATAAGATTGTAAGTGATTTTATCTTCGTATATTTGCCTAACTAGAAATTGTCCCTCCATGTTCACTTCAGCTTTTTGTCTGCGAAGGAGGAAAATAAGAAAAATAATCAGAAAGTCTCATACATAAATCATCATCATGTAGATAGAAATCAAATTATATTTCAGACGACTGAAGTATGAGCGACAGAAGTATCATTTAAAGATTCACGTAGCTCATATACATTTCGTAAGCGAATATTGTATTAAAGCAAAACTTATCAGTTATGGAAATTTGAATATAAATGTTTGAAAAATAAAAAGAATGACATACGCTCATTTTCAATAAGTACATTGTGTTTATTGCCACGGAAAAGCCAACGTATCAACTCCAAAGTAAAACAGAAAGAAATCTAAATTTCAACTCGGAAAAAGCCACGAAAAATTTGTTATAACTTTTTCGAACAATGTAAAATATTCTTATATGCCAGAAACATTTCTAAACGAGGGAAAATTTTAATATTCTCGGTACTTCCTTCTCGTTCAGAGTTGACACACACATCTGGGAATCTCACCTACGTACGCTTTTTAATGAATATTTTTTTTTTATTAGATGTTTCTGTAAAGTTCTTAACAAGTGAAAAATTCAATGACATTAAACAACGCTCTTCAATTTAGGTAGATGTTACAACATGCAGCATCAAGGTTAAGTAGATGGGAGCAGCTCTTAGGGGAGCAGTAAAGGTAAATATATGTATAACATGAATTCGTGATACGAGACTGAGGCACTTTAGTCAGTTAGCATAAATCGTCGAGTAATTATGATTATCTACAGCGTAAATTATGCTTTATTCTTTATAATTAGGAATTTTAACAAGAGCTTTAAATTGAATTTCGCTGCTTGACACTTATGAGAGGAACAAAATCTGTTTTTTAGTTACTTTTCAATAAATAACTTTAAAAAGAAGAAGATTGAGTGAATAAACATCAAGATTAGATGTAGCTACATGACATCATCTGCGTGTCAATTCATTTGAAGGAAATATTTATTCGGAAATGTCTATAACTCTATTTTTAGGATCAATTGAACTTTGACACAAGCTGAGTTCAAGAGATATTGTCAAATTGAAATTCTGGTGAACAAAAGATGAATTGGAGTGTAGCTTAGACTTTCATTCATATGATGCCTCAAGGATATGTTAGGAAAATTAATGATAAAAGAAAAAATACTTATGTAAACCAATTCATTTTTGTTTGAGATGCTAAAAGTATTCATAAGTCTTAATTTATTTATTTTCCTTTCATTCGAGCCAAACCTTTTAATATAAATCTGTCTTCCTTTCGCATCATTTCAATGTTTAGTCATTATATGTAGCACTCCGTAAACATTAAACAAGGGAATCTGCTTCTTTAACGCTCAAGTGAACATCATATCATTCAATTCAACACCAAAATCATTCAGAAGAAAAAGTTTCCTTTGGGGGTGATGGAAAAACTCGGAGAAAGCGAACAATAGGTTGAATTTCTTGCACACAAAAAATTTGCTGACGCAGTTACATTTAGTGGAAAATTCGGGGAGGTATTTGAAGAAATGTTCTGAACTTGTTTTCGAAACAGTTTCAGATTCAGCACAAAAAATCACGTTTTTTGTCATCTTCCTTGGAAATATGAAATTCTGTAAAGTTTATGAATTGTTCTTTATTGTAACAATTTAGGTTTTCTACGAAAAACCATGACATTTCATATGTCTTCTCTTTAAATTTCATCTCAGAAAGGCCAAAAAAGAAGGAGAAAAGAAAGTCAAATAAATATTTAACCGACATGATCAACATGAACAAAATTTTTAACGAAAGGCTTGAGTATTTTGTCTTAACCTTGAGCTGTCAATCCATTAAATTGAACAACCATCAAAAGATATGAGTTAGGAACGAAAAATCAATCGATGGTTTCCAAGTTTATTCCACAACAGTATAATATAATAACTTCAACGTAGATACTTTAATATCGCATCATCAGAATGCTTCACATTTAAGTACTTCTTATCTCTCTGTGAAATACTTTTAAAGCTCTTTAAGATTTTCCTGCTAAAACATGAATTAGTTTAACACTCACTTAATTTCCTCCCATATTTCTAATCCAAAATTTTTCAGCACCAGCAACTCCAAAGCGTAATTCACAAAACCGTACTAGAGAGAGAGTTCGTAATATAGAAGTAAAAATAAATTGTGGGTAACTTATTTAAACTTAAATATATTTTATTTCTACAGATTCAGATCTAGATTTTCTTCTTTATTATCATCTGTAGACACAAGAAATTTGTTGGAGAAAAACTTTTCATACCATTTTTTATTGTTGAGATGTGCTACGATTTTAAATGACAACAAAACGAGTGAAAACTAACGCAACAATTCTTTTCTTATTTTATTTACAATCGTCACGTTTTAAATACTGACGTTTGATTTAATTTACACGTAATCAATATCGATTTGTGACCTTTTTTTAATGAAGGAATAAAATTGTTGTCATGTATGTTTTAAATAAAAGCACTGACAAACTTTCTTGTAGTCGTTTGAATGTTCAAATTCATGCTCGACAAGAATTTATTTATGCGTCTTTGTTGAAACACAAAAAAATTATTTATGAACTTTAAGCTTGCGACTTGCACATAATTTCTCCCATTTTTCCCTTTAGAGATTTTCCTATCTTAAGATTCTTTTATCTTTCTTCCTTTTTTTAATATCTTCACTCACAAAAATGTTCTTACGACTAAACGCTTTCACAATCCGGATTCAACTGAGATAGAGAAGATTTGTGAAACTTTTATTTCATTGAAAAAACGTATTGAGAGAAATATTTTTTGTGAATTTTAGCCATGCGCAAAACAAAAACGATGAGAGCTTTTACTAACTTGGAAGTTTTTTTTTATCACTCAAAGGATATTTATAAGTGCACAAAATGATTCTCTTTTAATAAACATTCGTAAAATATAGACTAATGGGTAACTGCACTTGATAACAATGTATTCACAAACATCGAAAATTGTATTGAAACTAGGACAATTCAAATCCGATTGCTTATTGGGAATTCATGTTATTAGCATAGATTTGCTTCATACTTTATGGAAGATTTAAAAACCTCTTAAATTGATGAAACGATTTTTTAAATTGTTGACATTTGAAATAATTTTAGCGAGGATTTCAACTTCATTAACAGTCAGTCGATTTGATGAGATTAAACCATATGAAATTGTAATGTAAGGTTGAAGCATAATGTAATTAACTATTCATAATCTCATTAACCTTTCACAGCTGGATCTAAGAGAATCATGAATTTCAAGCATATCAAGTCACAAATAGAAGTTTCAAGAATCATCGCAAATCTTTTCATTCGTAAAAGAATAAATTCTATATTTATGAGTCTCCATAATTTCATGCGTCCATTGGCTTCATTTACTTTTATTATTGTTTATATTAACCAGCAGCTATGATAACGAATTGACAGACGTATCGTCGCCGTTTGTATACATTTCACCAAACAAGAAGGATTTCTTGTCTTACACGATTGTTCATCTTTTAATCAATTGTTTTATAAGCGATGAGTTATGAATGGATTCGGTGTAAATCTATCGCACCCTTGGGATTTGGAATCGATTGAATCGACTCTTATGTAAGAAAAATTTATAAAATTTTGTGTATTTCCTTCATTTTCATGGCTTCATTTCAAAAGTCACATCAATCAATTCACTTAAGCGTTGTAAGTCTTCAATTTTGTTTCAACATTTTCTATTCATGTCAGTGTGCATTGAACAACTGTGAATTTTGCATTATGGACTTCATTTTTGACTGTTTTTTTGAAGAAGTTCTAAAGAAAATTGAAAGAAGTGGATTGAAAACAAGACAGAATCGACAGAATGTGATAGATCAACTTGATTCATTAATTGTCGGGTGTAGCAAAGGTATTTAGCTGAGTTTTTATCGATTGATTTTCAAACCAATAAGTTATTTGGCATTCAGGTCAGAATGTGCCTCAAGACGAAGTGAGTGGAGTTGCTGTAATGTCAGCTATAAAATATCATCAAACAATTAAAGCATCCAACTCCGAGGTACTAAAGATTCAACCATTAAATTTTCCATTTAAACGACACTTTTGCTTTTCCACAAAAGAAGTTTTAAGTTTTCCTCTAAACGTTTACTTTTTATGTACACAAATTAAATACTTACACATTGATGCTTTAAGGAACTCATAAAAATTTTAATTGGGTAAAAACCGAAAAGTTCTTTTCAGAGCTTTTAAACTTTTTTATTCACTAAATTATTTGAACGTTAATTTAGTTTCTGTTGACGTTTGAATATTTTACTTTCGTAGTTATCTTTCTTAATTATTCTATATTTGACTACACAATTGTCGTAAGATTCATCAACTACCTAGTTAATCTTCTTAACTCTAAGTATTTTAATAAACTTCTTGCAGGTCTGTCGAATGGGAAAATTTCACAATATTCTTTACATTGCCGTGAAAATCGCTTGGAATTGGGATATTAAAGATTCCTCAATCGTTTGTGCTCTGTTGAGTAAAGAAGGAAAAATCTCTCATAAATCCTAAACAAAAGTAATATTTTCTTTTCAGATGAGATCTATGAATGCGAAAAAACTTTTGAACGTTTATTTTTAGGAGCGATTTTCGGATCAAACGCTCCATATCTGATTGCTGGTTGGCGAAGTGATTTCAAAGACCAAGTTTGTTACGTTAATTTATTCAACTTTACTTTATGTGGTAATAAAAGTTGTTTTAACTTCTTCCATTTTTTAGGATGAAAACACAAGAGCTTTAGTATTTTTCCTTCATCATGCGACAATCATGCAATTGCAATTTACAGTGAATGATCGGAAAATTCCGTAATAAAACTATTTCCCATGACAATTCTATAGATCTAATATCATTCGTTTTATTGAATAATAAAATAGGTTTATTGATATTCCGATTGAGTCTTGCGGGAAAGCATCGCCACTAAGGGTTGCTTTGCAAGCGACTGCACCTGATATTCTGATGATATTTCTTCGTTTTGGAGCGAATCCAAATCCATTAGATGGAGGAATTCCTCCCGTTCTTGCTGTTATGGATAAACTTATAGAATTTCAGGAAATGGAACGCTATCCATATCAATTGGTTTCATGTTTGAAACTTCTACTCTCAGTGATTCCCAGTTTAGAGCTTCCATACAAAGTTATAAAATATTTTCTTTCTTCTTTTCTCATGAAAACATAAAAAATAAATAATTTCTCGTTTTTGTTCTTCTTCTTTCAGCCTTTGGTGTTCGAATTGAGAAAAACAATGTTTCTAGATAAATATTTGATACTCTTAAAGTCAAAATTGATTCAACCAAACATGGTATTTGGAGTTTGCAACCTCAAGCAACTGAGCAGGTATTTTAAATCATGGAATATTAAAATACGCCTTAATACAAAATAAAAAAATACTTAACAATAATTTTTATTTTAAGATGCGCCATTAGAAAAGACTTAATGAATAATTTCCAATTACCTGATGGCATTAAACTGTTGAATATTCCAAAATCATTAAAGCGTTACATTGATTTGTTAGACGGATGAAATTTTGAAACATAATAAATGATTTTATAGGTCAAACTTTTATGAATGAATCCTCTGTCGAAAGCTTTTCTTCTCAATTGATTAAATATTTTGAGAAAGTTATTACTGTTTTGTTTTCTTAGAGAGATTTTCTCTTTTCCAGCATAATAATTGTTTGTTGATTTTCCTCTCCTTATGTTTTCGAGAGATTTTCAAGAGATGGAAACTTAAGAAGTGGCAGATGATGAAAGGGGATTAGACTTCTTTCCACAAGTACGCTTTTCTTAAAAATTTATGTTCCTTTCATTAGTGCTGATTTCAAAATTATCACTTACCAGCTGTTGATAATAGTATTCCGTTTCATGTTCTAAATTAGCTGACGATATGATTCAGAACTTTAAATTTCATTTATCTAATTCTTTGACGTTCATGCTTTCTGATTTCAAAAGCTCTTGAGTGAAACAGGTATTTTCAAAATTACTTGATAACTACTTAAGTACGTATCGTTATACAGATGTTCATGTTTCTATAAAGCATAGCACAATAAAACCTTTTTCAAGTTTTTTACTGACATTAAGAGATTACTTCAAAAGTCGTAAAATATTGTATGAAAAATTGAGGTTCAACAGGATACTATTAAGGTTTACATTCTCTGGTTCACATTGCAGAAATAAATTTAATATCCTAGAGCTTATTACGGGAATTATTTATTAAATTTTCACGAGAATCTCAATATTTTGATAAAAACTATGCGAGCACGTTTTGATGAAGCGAAAATATGAAATCGCAATGAATTTCGATATCTAAATGGATTCTCTGAAAGAGTAGAATCTGATAGACTTGAAACAAGGATCTCTTGTAGCCAAGGGTTTTCACCTGTTTTTATGACAAATATTGCGAATGAAATACAATATTTAATATTCTGCCTCTCTCCTAAATTTCTTCAAAATATTCTTTTGATATTTAAACTTCTACAAATTCACTTGTTGACTAAATACTTAACGAGGGAAATGTTCATTTCCGAGAAGAATATCGTCTCTGTGCTTCTCATAATTTAAAATAGGTATCTTTTATATTTATATTGACAAAGATTTTTGACAAAAATATTTACAATTTTTGATTATTCAATGAAAAATAAATGAAACTTGAATAGAAACAATTTTCGATTTACTGAAAAATGGTCAACATGAAGGGCTGATGTAGTGAAATTTTAATGAATTTGAATGTCAATTGTGAGGGCTGTAATAATAACTTCAAGTGTAATTAAATTATTTAACAATTACATACTTTTAGTAATTTGTTTGATATAAAAACTGGCAGACCAAAAAGCTTGACATCAAAACTTTTTATGTGGCAATATTTTAAATACTTTTATTATCTGTTCTGAATCTTCTCTACAATTAACTGATAATTGATTGAAATTGTTCTATCATTATCTATTTTAACGATTACCTCGTCGTTCAGTTTTTATGAATCTAATTAAATGAGTTTTGAAACTTTAATTGAATAATATCTTTGAATGTTATCAAAATAATTTTAGTTCGGTTAGTGCGTCACAAACTTAGTCATCACTTTTATTTTAGATAATCTATCATTAGTATACAATGAATTCTTAATGCTGAAATACCTAAATAATTAAAAAAGAAATTACTTATCTAGTAAAAAGATGTCATTAGTGATTATAATCAGAATCGATAGAGAACAAAACCGAAAGCGTCAATCAATTTTATCACGCACAACTAAACTTTCTAAACTGTTCTTTTTTATTTGTTAACAATGGTATAACATAAGGTTGATTGATTAATGTACCTAAATAAGGCTTAACGTTTTTATCGCGATGCTTAAAATTGATTTTCGTGTTCTCTTCCTTTTTCCATCAGTTTCTAATAAAAATGATTGCCTTGTCACAGGCCCTTTATCTTAATTATTAAAACAATGAATTTCCTGATATTGTCTGAAAAAGCCCAAATTGTTAAAATTGCTTTTTTACTCCTTAACTGGTTGTCAACGACCATGACTTTTTGTTTCATTATTGTTGGAAAAATTGATGAAACCGATAAGAACATTTAAAAAGAACAGTGATGCCGCAATTTTAACAAGCAATTTGTAAAACTGAAGAGTCATGCTAATGTTGTCACGATAATATCATTATCGAGAAATGATGACTGAAGTTTCTAATTTTGAAGAAAACAAAATTTTAAATTTTTAACTCCACAATATTATTTTCCTTATGGTGCAAAAAATTTCAAGGATCGGCACATAAAAAAAGAACAAAAATTCGAATTCATGATATCTTCTTTCTCCTTGAAAAATGTACACTGAGTCAAGTTTGCGTTATAAAAATTAACCATTGAACACAACATCTTATTACTCACAAGAGCCATTATATTAATGGCAAACTCGGTTATCATAAAAATAAGTCATAAATATTCTAATAAAAGTTGATGAATTTTTCTTTTTCATCTTGGTTTCGATGATAAAATATTAAGACGTAGAGGAAGAACAACATAATAATAATAAAGGAAAAATCTTAAAATGAAAAGATATGAAACAGGTAGCTGAGATACTTCATATAAAAGATTTCCTTGTCTTCGATGTCGATGTCTTATATTTAGGAGATAAAACTCACATATTATTTACTGTAATGGCTTTAATGAATTTTTAATAATAACCTACCTATTTGCGAATGAAATTTTAAATGGTTTGGAAAATGCGTCTTAGTTAAGTTAATATAGAATCTACCAAGGAATCTAGAATTTCATAACATTTTCTCGTTTTGCTATTAAACTTGTAACTGTCATTTTGAAATTTAATTTTGCTTCCCTTCATTTTTTCGCTTCCCTGAATAACAAAAAGTTGCTAGGCACTTTACTACGCCTTGCTAAGTAAAAAACACGAGTTCACTTTAAAAAGTAAGTGTTTTATTAATGGAAAAGATAAATGTAAAACAATAAAAAGACTCCATAAACACATTAAAAAATGCAGAGAAGAGCTCGAATTAAAGCTGTGGCTAATCTCTCATCAACAAGACGAGCTACAAATAAAAACAGTGGCTCTAAAGAAACAGAATCACAAATTAATGAAAGTGAAAAAGAAAGAAATTGCAAAACTTCAAATAAAGATGAAGAACCATTTACAAAACTTCCATTCAAGGCAGAAAATTCAGAAGTTGATTCAAATGAAGCAGCAATAAATATAATTGAAAAGAAAGTTGAAGCAATATCAACAAATGAGATTGCAGAAGAAAGAAATGAGTGCAATACTCAAAACAATCAAATTTCTTGCCATCAGTCATCTGAAAATGCCTTTGAAACATTTAAAACTCCATTACATATGCCAACAGAAAGCACAGGACCAGTGTCACAGCCAGTTAATAAATTTCGTCGTTTTAAATTAGCTCCTCTGTTAGTGCCGTCACGAACTTTGACGAAACCTCAAGTGAGTATTGTGAAATATAAAAAGTTACTTAATTATACATTTCTTTCCTAATTTTAGATTTTAGATGAAAATAATGTAGAAGAAAATAACACTGAAACACCAAAAGAGAAAGAAGTGATAAGTGGAATTAAAGAGCATGAGAAAATTGGAGAATTCACTACACCATCGCCTGCAAAAAGTAGTGTTACAATCAATCACAATATTCATTATCCAGAAACTCCACAATCACCATTTCATCATCATCCTTTTGCTCATAGCCGTATAAGAACTGAATCGTTATGTTCCATTAAGTCAATGAGAGATGGAACACTTGCCAATTTACAGCCTCGTAAAAACATTCGTACTGAAGATCAGAAGATTATCGATGTTAAGAGAGAGTCTCGTGAACGTCTCAGTAACAAAGATTTAGATAAATCGCAATTACGCATGTTCGATATGATTTACTTTAATCCTCAAAATAATCCAATGAAGGCTCGTTCACCACATAAAAATGATTATAAGCAGAAAAATCTTGAAATAATGAAGGAAGAGTCGCCTGCTCCGCCAGTAGTGAAGGAAGCTTCACAAGTGATTGTTCCACAATTGAGATTAAATGCAAATGGTGAGATGGTTCTTGATGAAACTTCTCTCGTTGTTGAGAATGAACAACAAAAGCAAAATCGAATTTTACTTGCAAGTACAAATGTTGTTTATGACGATGACTTGTCGGGAAGTTATGGTTATTACAAAAGACAACAAAGAACCAAGGAATGGTCACATGAAGAAACTGTGAAGTTTTATCGATGTCTTAACACTGTGGGGACAGACTTTTCATTAATGTTAAATCTTTTTCCTAATCGTTCTCGACGTGATTTGAAATTGAAGTTCAAAAGAGAGGAACGAAGTAATCCACAATTAATTGACAAAGCTTTGCTCAAACACAACACTTTTGATCTTGAAGAACTCCAAAGAGATTTAGATAAGGAAGAAGAAGAACGTCGTAAGGATCTCGAAGCAAAATCAAATTCTGAAGTTAAAGCAATCGTAAAAAGACAAATTCTTAAGAAGCAAGAAGAAAAATTGAAAGCTCAGAGAGAACAGAAATCGAAAATTGAAAAAATTCTCAACGATGGTGAATTCGCGATTAATGTTGTCGATAAAGTTCAACAAGAAGCTAAAGAGAATTTTCAAATGCCTTCGAGTGTGTCAGTAAATCAAGCAAAAGACAAAAGTTCGAAGAGAAAATATACAATTGAAACAATTTCGTCGAATGAAGTTGTCAAAGTCATTCATAATGAAAACTCATCAACAGTCTTTAGCATTTCTCACATAAATCAACATAATTTGGAAATTCCATTGGATTGCTTCGAAAGTTTAAATAAGAAAACGAAGCCATCGGAAGATTTATTTGCTTTGAAAGCAAATGAAACGGTTGACAGTGAAAATGTTGAATCTGTAAGTAATTTGAGATATTTTTTATGTTTTCTTCAATATTTAATGTTAAACATTTTAACAGGTTGAGGAAATCACTCAACAAAAATCATCACAAATCTACGCCAGTGATTCGCAGAAAAGTAAAGAAACAGATGAAATTCCATCATTTGAAGAGACAAATACCTCTGATAATACTCTTGTGATAAATCAAGTGATTGATCAAATTCCAGAAGATTCAATTCTCGGTTCTTCTGCGGAAAATGATCAAATTACGAATGATTTCGTTGCTGTCAGTGAAAAGAAAGAAGCAATTCCGAAATGTCGAAAGAAGAAAATAAAACCAACACTGTTGTCACGTCAACGTCAATCAGGGATCAAAATAAAACATGAAGAGGGAAATCTTTTGGTTGATATTCATCCAACAAATTCTGAACAATCCACTGAAGTCACAATCGATGGATCATTGAGCGAATCAAAGGATGAAATCTCAATTGAAAACCCTCAATGTTCAGTGTCACCGAAATTAGAATCCTTTGATGAAGAAGCATTCTTGAATTCACTTAATCTTGAGAATCTTGTGTTGGTTGAAGCTCAACGTGGCCGTGAAAATGTTTATGAAGTGCACGAAATTGACCCTGTTAGCGGAAATATTTGTGACGAGCCCATAAACTTGCCTGCAAAATACGTTGATCTAATGATAAGTCTTTTGCAACAACAAGAAGAGGCTGAAAGTATTGGATGAGTTTTTAATTCTCCACAAATGTTGTGATGAAGATGATGCTACGCTCTCAAACACACACACTAATTAAAATTTTTATTTTATTTCTTACAACTGTTAAAATTATTATTTATGAAAAATATAAATTTTATGCTACAAATGTTATTTTAAAATATTTCCTTCCAGACAAACATTTCAATGTGATGATACATTGCCACGATTTCCTACACATTCTCTTCTACCCTTTTCAGTGATTAATAATTTTTAAAGAGTGTTAAAATATTTTCTTTGTAATGTTTACAACTTGAAAAATGGAGAACTTTGACATTTCAATTTCTATAATTGTTTTAGAGAAGGTTTCACTTAATTCTAATTTACAAATAACACTTAAACTAATAGTTGTGTTAAGTGATGAAGGCCAAAAAACAGGAAACCGTGCGATGTTAAACAAGTCTTTTTCAAACTCTCTCATTCTCTTTTTTTACTGCATTTGTATCGGGCACGTTTCGAATATTTTTGAAGTTAACAAACACAGCAAGTAAATATCTACGCTTTAAGTGTCACACAGCTTTAAATTTAGGAACGAAACAGAGAATAATCAAACTTCATAATCAGTCTAACATAAAACGTTCGTGCGATAAAGACAGTCCAAAAGTGTTTACAAAAAAATTTATTCCAGAATTTTGTTTTTGGAAAGAAAATGGATGAAAAGAATTCGGCAAGGTTTCCGATTGTTAAACCACAGATAAGTGAAACTGATCCAAAGTTTCCATATCGAGATAACCGTCATTATACGGACCCAACTGCAAATTTCCCAAAAAAATCAAAGCAAGTTGGTTACACAGCGAAATTGACGTTACAAAAATCAACAAACAACGCTGTGTCTATGTGCCATTCTCCAGAACTTCCTACAAGTCATCCTTGGTTTGAACCAGCTCCATAAATATCTACAACGACAACTAACATTTATTCTCAACATTTTATTTGTTCTCACTTTCAAATGTATAAGTTTTCAGCTGATCATAATAAAGATAAAGAAAATATTCGATTGAAAATGCTTCAAACATTTGACAAATGTAATTAATTTGAATGATCAAATAAACAAAAATTTATCAATTTATACATTCAATCGACTCGTTTATTCTTCACCTTTTCGGTTTATTTAAAAGTGAAATCATAAATTCATTTCTTTAATTGAACTTTCTCAAGAATTTCCTGCATTTGCATTTCCAACTGTTCAATTCTCGATTCAGATGTCGAAACTTTTTGTCTCAAATATTCAATTTCATTGAACGATGAATCAATTGATGTGCGACAACTCAATGGACATTCATCAACTGCTGCCTCAGTTGTTGTTGTTGTAGTGATGGGTGGAAGACAATCTCTTTCTAAATTTTGAATGAGAACTGCGATTTGTTCCGGACCTCCAGCAAATTCATCTATGCATGTGTTTCTAAAAAATGATACCAAACTTCCAGGCTCTGTAAAACCTCTCAAACCTTCGAACAACCCAAGTCCTACTGTCTCAATTTGATTATTCGAAAATTCTACTACTCTTATGTTGGGCGTATGCTGAAGCAAATTTCCATCTACGTGTAAAATCCTGTTTCCATTCAACACTAAACGAGTTAGAGCTGGAAAAGGTTTGAGATCTTCAGCTGTTATTGTAGGCAATCCAGAATCGACAAGGACAATGTCAAATAAGTTTGGGAAAAAGTGGTCGATGTTTGAAGGAAATTGTTGCAAATTTTGAGAAAAGTCTTGAATGAAAATGCTTTCAACATCATTGTTATCGAATCCTGGTAAATGTATTGCATCCACTACTACAAGCGCGATAGGATTTCCAGTTGTATGATGGACCGCACAATTACCGGAGTAAATTTCCTCCCAAACCAGAGAACTATTTAATTTAAGAAAGAAACAGTTGAACTGAAGTGATAGTGCTGGTGAACACAATGCAGTAACTGCCAAAATGAGTCGAAACGATTTCATTGTATTATTTGCATCAAACTCTAAAGAAGAAATAAATTTCAAAATGCATTAAATGATAAAAAACTTCTTCTACTTATCTACTTTGATGTTCCACAAATTACAAGTGAACATCGAATGAAAATTAAAAAATGAAATGCGATTTTATATGATTTGCTTATCAACTGAATTCACTTGAGATAAATATTAAGTATTTCTTACTTAATAAGTCTATTTTAAAGTTAACGACTTTCATAGAAATAGATATGATAAATGCCTATTTCAATTATCAAACTTTTAGCAAATTCATAAGTAGAAGATTAGGAATTCACGTTAATTGAAGCTTTATCTCAAATCTTTCCGTTTTAAATTATCTTGATAATATTTTGACAAGCCACTCGATTTGAATTAAATAAAATGTTTTGTTTGAGTTTATTATTGTTTTTAATCCACTTAGAGCTTTTGATAAAAAACGCTGTATGTAGATAAGAAAATTAAATTTTTGTGAATCAAAATATTTATATGTAGATAGATCATTTATTCATATTTTCTAATTTATTTTTGAAAGAATTTAAGAATTTCAATTGTCAAATTTAATTTCTCTCAAGAATTTCCTTCATCTGCATTTCCAAATGTTCAATTCTTGATACAGCAGTTGAAAGTTNTTAATAATTTTTAAAGAGTGTTAAAATATTTTCTTTGTAATGTTTACAACTTGAAAAATGGAGAACTTTGACATTTCAATTTCTATAATTGTTTTAGAGAAGGTTTCACTTAATTCTAATTTACAAATAACACTTAAACTAATAGTTGTGTTAAGTGATGAAGGCCAAAAAACAGGAAACCGTGCGATGTTAAACAAGTCTTTTTCAAACTCTCTCATTCTCTTTTTTTACTGCATTTGTATCGGGCACGTTTCGAATATTTTTGAAGTTAACAAACACAGCAAGTAAATATCTACGCTTTAAGTGTCACACAGCTTTAAATTTAGGAACGAAAAAGAGAATAATCAAACTTCATAATCAGTCTAACATAAAACGTTCGTGCGATAAAGACAGTCCAAAAGTGTTTACAAAAAAATTTATTCCAGAATTTTGTTTTTGGAAAGAAAATGGATGAAAAGAATTCGGCAAGGTTTCCGATTGTTAAACCACAGATAAGTGAAACTGATCCAAAGTTTCCATATCGAGATAACCGTCATTATACGGACCCAACTGCAAATTTCCCAAAAAAATCAAAGCAAGTTGGTTACACAGCGAAATTGACGTTACAAAAATCAACAAACAACGCTGTGTCTATGTGCCATTCTCCAGAACTTCCTACAAGTCATCCTTGGTTTGAACCAGCTCCATAAATATCTACAACGACAACTAACATTTATTCTCAACATTTTATTTGTTCTCACTTTCAAATGTATAAGTTTTCAGCTGATCATAATAAAGATAAAGAAAATATTCGATTGAAAATGCTTCAAACATTTGACAAATGTAATTAATTTGAATGATCAAATAAACAAAAATTTATCAATTTATACATTCAATCGACTCGTTTATTCTTCACCTTTTCGGTTTATGTAAGAGTGAAATCATAAATTCGTTTCTATAATTGAACTTTCTCAAAAATTTCCTTCATTTGCATTTCCAACTGTTCAATTCTCGATTCAGATGTCGAAGCTTTTTGTCTCAAATATTCAATTTCATTGAACGATGAATCAATTAATGTGCGACAACTCGATGGACATTCATCAACTGGTGCCTCAGTTGTTGCTATTGTAGTGCTTGGGGTGTTAGTCGTTGTGACAGGAGGACGACAGTTCGTTTCTAAAGTTTGAATTAAAGCTTCGATGTCTTCTCGGTAAAAGGCACTTTCATCTATACAGACGTTATTCCAAAATATCACAGCACTTCCAAGTTGTCTAAGAGGTTCTAGCCCATCTAATAACCCAGGTCCAACTGTTTCAATGCGATTATTCATAAAGTTAACCATCCTGAGGTTGGGCGTATGTTGAAACAAATTTCCATCTAAATGTGTAATATTGTTGTCAGTAACACCGAGAACGAATAAAAGTGGAAAAGGTTGAAGATCGTCTGCTGTTATTGACATCAATCCAGAATTTCTAACGTTAATTTCTACTAAACTAGGAAAAAATTGATAAATGTTTGATGGAAGTTGTCGTAACTGATGAGAATAATCATTCATGTTAATGCTTTGGACAAGATAGTTATTCAACCCTGCTGAATGATTTCCCCGCACTGCTTCAAGAACGTTGGGATTTCCAGTATGTATGACCGTTGCATCGCAGTTGTAGAGCTCACCAATTATAGAAGAATTAATTTTATAAAAGAAACATTCGAACTCAAGCGATTGAGCTGTTGAGCATAACAAAATTATAACGAAAATAAATCGAATTGAGGTCATTTTCTGAATTAAATAGGTTCAAAGTACGAAAAAAAAGAAATTAAAATGTTTTAATTGAATAGAGAAAAGTTATTTGACTTACTTGATATTTCCCAACGTATAAACCAAAATCGAATGATAATTTGAAAATTTTAATGGACTTTTATATGATTTCTTATCGAAAGATTTTTTTTCCCTTCTCATTCTACTTGGAAATTCATCAAAAGATATCTCAAACTTTTATCGATAAGTAGCAGCTTAAGATTTCACATTAATTGAAGCTTAATTAGAAATCTTTTCAGATTTTTTGAAAATTTTTTGATGAGTCACACAATTTGAAAAGCAAAAATAAAATATTTCGTGGATATCGTTTAAGCTACTTTGAGTTTTATGTGATAACACCGACGAACACAAGGCAATACAGTGGAACTTCAATAAACAAATATTTTTGTCCCTCTTGAATCGAATTACTATCCAAGATTGCCTCGATTAACTAACAACCTTGATAAACTGATCCCCCTTGAGCCATCTGTTTATCGAAGTTCCACTGTAATACCAAAGATAAATCGAAACAAAATCAGTTTTTTGTATCACTTTCCTAGTAAGGAAAGCACAGATGTTTTTTTATTTATTTTGGTAATTCTCTGTTAATATCTAATCAACAGTCAAATAATACCTAGTTAATTTTGAAATATAATTTTATATGATTTCTTATCAAAAAGAATCAATTGTGATAGCTTTTATTTATTAGCTAAAGGTTTTTTAATTTATTACTGAAAAGTTAATACCTACCTACTTGGAAATTTATAATAAAATCAAAAGATATCTAAAACCTTTTATGATTGATGTGTGACAATCCAAACATTTATGCCAATTCAAGCTTTATTAGAAAACTTTAAATTAAAGCTTTTTGATATGAAATTGATAAGTTATACAAATTGAATAAAAAATAATTTTTAGTCAGTGTAATCGTAAATTCATTTCTACACTTGAAGCTTTCCAAGAATTTCCTTCATTTGCATTTCCAACTGTTCAATTCTTGATGCAAATGAATCAATTAATGTGCGACAACTCGATGGACATTCATCAACTGCTGCCTCAGTTGTTGTTGTTGTAGTGATGGGTGGAAGACAATCTCTTTCTAAATTTTGAATGAGAATTGCGATTTGTTCCGGACCATTAGCAGATTCACTTATGCATGTGTTTCCTAAAAATGATACCAAACTTCCAGGTGCTGTAAAACCTCTCAAACCTTCAAACAACCCAAGTCCTACTGTCTCAATGCTATTAAACGAAAAACCAACTGCTCTCATGTTGGGCGTATGCTGAAACAAATTTCCTTCTACATGTTGAATCCTGTTATCAGGAATTTCTAAGCGAATTAAAGCTGGAAAAGGTTTGAGATCCTCAGCTGTTATCGTAGTCAATCCAGAAGGGGCAAGAAAAATGTCAAATAAGTTTGGGAAAAAATGATCAAAGTTTGAAGGAAATTGTTGCAAATTTCGAGACAAATCTTGAATGAAAACGCTTTCGACATCAATGTTATCGAATCCTGGTAGGTGAATTCCATTCACCTTCAAGCGCGATGGTATTTCCAGTTGTATGTACGACCCAGCAATCACACCCGTAAATTTCCCTCCAAACCAGAAAGTGAAATGATCTACGAAAGAGACAGTTGAGCTCGAATGATAACACCGATGAACAGAATGCAGTTGCAAAAATAAATCGAATTAAATTCATTTTCAACGTCAAATTCTAAGTAAGAGAAAAAATGTTTTTCAGCTTGAAGTTGAAGTTTGAAAATCTTCACTAATTTTGATATTTTCCTATTAATAATCCACAACAGAATGACAATTTGAAAAAACTGAATTGCGATTTTATATTAGTTTTTTATCAAACCGAATCATTAAAGATTAATTTTACTTTTCAAGTAGTCAGAGCTATTTTGTTGAGTTAAAAATTGAAAAGTTGACACTTGTGAATGTAATTGAAAATATCAAACAGATGATACTTGATAAGTAATAGAATAGACACATACATTAATTGAAACCCTTAAAGATTTTGCTAAAATTATGGCAATACTTAAGAATATTAAACTTTTTTGACAGATATCGTTAATTGCTCATGAAGCTAATTTAAGCTCAAATAAAATATAATTGAAGTGATAAAAAACAAATGACCAAGTTATCAAATTGTCAATCGAATAATTACTTACCTCATGCTGCTGTTTCTGGTTTAGAAAAAATTAATTCAATAAAATATTAATAAAAACATAAAAGTTTCGATTCTTGACTTTTATTAAAATTCCAAAAATCATTTCAAAAGTCACTAGAAATATATTTGACCAGTCGACATCAAGAAGCTATCAAGAACATATTTTTAAACATCAATAGAAAAATTGAAAAATACTACAAATAAATTGTAGTTCAACAAACATTTTCTGCTTTCACTTACATGTTTACATGAAAGTGTAAATATAATTAAAGTTTTCTTTATGTTTTGTAAATTTGAGATAATTTGATTGACTGATTTTTCATTGTAAAAGTTTTAAAGTCACTTCTGCATCTTAAAAAAAACTATAACTCTGTAAGATGTAGGACAGGTATGATTGATTAGTATTCATCAATTCATCTGGTCGAGGTCAAAGGTCAAGACATACAAATATATTTTTTTAACATTCACCTTCCAAGATTTAGCTAAACATTCTAAATTTTCTTTTTTTAAAAACTTGTAACAAACATAGAAAATATCGAAGACTAATTGAATTTAAATATTTAATAACTTTTTAAAATTGCGCAATAATTTCATAAAATTCAACAGATTACTAAATTGTGGCATTTCTCTTCGCTTCTTAAAGTAAACCTTAAATGTCAAGAGCGAAATCAGTTCATGTTCAGACTTCCGCGTGCACATAACTTGATAATAAAAAGCATTTTAGAGACATAATCCGCCGTAAAAAATCTTAATTAAAGGTCTTTTTTTCTTCACTTGAAACAATAAATCGTGAGATGAAACAAGGGCAATAACATTAAAAATAAAATAAAATTAAGGCGTGATGAGGATCCACAGTATGCCGTTTCTTCTTCATCAGGATGTTCAGTCTGGAAAGAAAGGAAAAGAAGTCAAAGTCATAAAATTAATGTTGATTTCCTTAAATTGCGAGAATAAAAGATTTAAAAAAGGACAAATTAACTTACAAAACATTCATCCAAGCGACGTCGTGGTAACGTATTCATGTAAAGCTTATGACATGGATGATCAACGCCATATTGAACGCCAGTTTCCATTTCTTCTGGTTCAGTTGTAAGTATTTCCCTTTCATCATCGTCTTCATCATCTAACATTTTATCATCGTCTTTTGGATCGTTAATCTTGTTTATGACAACAAGCAGTAAATTTGAATTGGGGATAATGGTGACAAAGAATGGTCTGTTGATACAAATATGAAATGCGACGATGTTATGGTGCTAATAAAGATTTTATAAGTCACGTTATGAATTACCTCGAGTCATTAATTGGAACATCCATTGAATAACTGCGGTTGTGCAAAATGAATTCTTTTTGTAACACGTACAATTCCGACTTCTTATCACATGGATAGTAAACTGTTTCATTTTGCTTCTGCTTCTCCTTTTGTAATGCAAACCATTCTTCGTCCGTAATCACGTCACTTTTCTTGGGCTTCTTAACTGTTACAGTTTTTCTCTTTTCGCCTCCCACATCCCTGTAATCAGCATCATCATATGAATGCTCTATGGAAGCTGTCATCGCCCACATTTTGATTCGAGAAAACTCAACTATCATTTCAGTCATCATCCATTTGAAGCCCAGAATCAACAGTTTAAATGGCTGTGAAAAAAAGTGATTTCGTGTTATATTGCGAATGGGCCATAAAAATGTCAACCTATAAACTTTAATCAAATTTACCGTCAATAAACTTGGACTGGCGCTCGCGTCATCATCTTGAACTTCCGTAACATTTTTACAAAGTCCTTGCAAGTCATAAATCGTCAGTCTTTTGAATATATTTGCATGCAACATTGACTCCAAGATTGGCTTTTCTACTTCACCAAAGAATCTTCCAGTGTCGGTTACATTCTCCTCAGAGATTATGATGTAGCCATTGTTGTCGATGACATAGCAAACCTGTTCATCATCGCCGCAAGTTTTAATGCAATCGTCACACTAGAGATAAATTAAATATTTGAGAATTTACTGCTAAAACCAAATGTGAACTTTTTACTTTAATTTTAGAAGTTATTTCCATAAATCTTTGGTACATGAGATCGTGATCGAATTGAAATCCAACAACACATGATGGCGCTTCCGTTCCTCCATCGCGTGGGAAAATTGCCATCGATGCAGTCACTTTAATTTCAGTGTCTTCCATTTCATCATTATGATGAGGTACAGAATAAACGAAACTGTGTTTGTCAATTTGATGCTGTAGAATTGCATTTTCATACCAAGCTTCATTGATGGCCTTTGAATGGAAATCTCCAAACTCCATGTCAGTATCAACTTCAATTTCCCCAAAGATAAATTGCCATCGCGTTAATCCAGACATTGTTCCCACAAATCGAACTGTCGCATTATAAGTTTCAACAATTTCTCTTTCTAAATAGTTCTTGAACGTCCACGATTGGTAACTGTCATTGGTAACTTTTGCATCGAACACCAAAAGCTCAACAAGTTCTTTGTTGCAATAATATGCGTCATCATCTAAAGATTTACGACCGCAGTTCACTTGACAATCAAAAATTAAAATGCATTAAAGTTTATCCAAATAATTTTGTTATCATGTCAACTCACATTCATCAATTTCCTTTTCTATGTCAGAATTTGAATCGCCTTCATACTGCACTGACCATTTCCAATTGGGTTCAATAATTTTCCTTAAGAAATGTCTCAACTCGAGTTCTGCTGATGAAAATTCATGACCTTCTTGATAATGATAACGACAATAAACCCATTCAGGATGAATTTTCCAATTCTCGCCAACAAAAAAGTCAGAAATGTTGATTTTTGTGTAATTATTTCTTTGAATTTCATCTCCAACTTTAATCCAAGTGTTTCCGTATTCATGGGGAAGAGCTAAAATATTACTTAGTTAAAGATTTTTCATTAAAATAATTAAAAGAAATATTTTCTTACCTATTCCAAGTGAAAATGGTGTATGTGGAATGGGCGCAAAATAAAAATCTTGCTTGCTTTGAGCAACTCTTCGCATTTTATCATAATGAAAGCGAACAGGAATTCCAATCATTTGACCTTTCTTATGCTCAACAAGATTTCTACGCAGCTCCAAAAGACTTTCGCTTGGAACACGTGGTGGCAATTCTTCATCTATTTGTTCAATTTCTGTTATGTCAATGCTGTTGTAGTTCTCTTTGAGTTCTCCAGGATGTTTCTGATCGAAAGGTCGCAAGTCGGGATGAAGAAGCACATAGCCATTGTTTGAAACAATGAATGAATATCCATTGACTCCGAGTTTGTAAGGTAAAGCAAGTTTACGAATATCATCTACAGGAACGTCAGTGCCCGCGACACCCAATAAAGTCGGTCTTCCTGTAAAATTCCCAGTTCCATAAGACGAAAGATTATAAGCCGGCACACCAACAGCAATCATCATTCGAAAATCTGGCTGATCATCAGTCAATTTTGTGATATCAGTCTCATATGTTGTGTCAATGTACGCATGAGTCCATGTCGGTGGATGTTCTTCCTTTTGAAGCACGAGTGGTGCAGCAACAACATTAACATATTTCAGAACTTCTTCTGCAACTTCATCAAGTGATTGCACATGTGAATAGTAACCACGATTCATGCAAGCATAAAGTTGAATTTCTTTCACTTTTGTCACTTCTTTTCCTAGTAAATATGTGAAGATTCGCACTGGATAAGACTTCGTGTCGTTTCCAAACCAATTGTATTTCTCAAAGATTTCTGTCGCATTCCCTGGAACGCCATCAGTAACCAACATTATAGCTTGATTACATCCAGTTGATGATTCATTACACTTTCGAATGTGTCGATACTTTTCCAGAAGTTGGAAAGCTTTTTCAAGAGCTTGCGTTATATTCGCATAACCGTCAGGTTTTAATTCTTTTACTTCTTCATTAAACACGCGAATATTTTCAGGTGTTGCTTGAACCAGCATATCTTTAAAACATGGAACAAGTTCCTGAACAGTTTTAGAATAATTTAAAATATTCACAAAGTCGTTGTTAGAAAATGTGTCGAGTAAACTTTTGATTGTTAATTGTGCCACGTAATTACGATAACCTGTCATCGAACCAGAATTATCTAAAAGAATTACAACGTCTTTTGAGCATGTAGCAGTCTCAATGAACCAAGATCGTTTTCGACAATCGTAAATGTCTGTTTTGTTCCGATTCCATGACATTGCTGGATAGTGGCGCATGACTCCAGTATTACTTCCAAAATATTGCCACGATAACGCGGGATCCGATTGATAGTTTTGAGTGAAAACTTCGTCAAGAACTTCCGACCATTGAATGAATTCTGCTGCTTCTGGTCCTTGATCGAAAACATTTGTTGGAACATGAACTGAACTGTGTGTTGTGTTTACTTCTAAATCAAAGAAATGCGAGTCACGATCGAAGAACATATCAGTGTAGTTTCCGAGTGAATCATTTGTGTTCTCAGTATACTTTTGATTCGTAAGATTTCTTCCATTTGCCTTCAATAAAAAATATTTTAATAGGTAATTAAGTTAAGTTCATAAAATAAATTTTTGGATATTTACCAGTGAGAATTTGCTTGAATAATATGTAAAGTTGGGTTGAAGCATGTCTCTTGAATGAAATTCTGCAGCATATTCTTCAGATTTGTTGACAATGCATTTTACTACATCCATTTTTCTATTTAACATCCGACCAATTGACTCAACGATTGAATCAATTAAAGTATTTCCGTCTTTTCTCTCTACTCGAGCATTGAAAGATTTATATCGCTGGAAGATTAATTAACAATGCTTTAGAGAATTAGTTCTTAAGTCATATAATAATTAATGTTAATTACCTGCTTTATTTCTCTTGCTTTTGTCATAATTTCTGCCAGCTCCCATAATTCATCGCCAAATTTAACAGCCCAGTCATTAATGCTGAAAATATTTTGTTGATTAAAAAACATGCTGAGATGTTTGAGAAAGAAAATTTAAGAGAAACTGTTGATTCAAGAGTTGTTTGTTTTTCTTCTCATTTTCCAATTTTCAATTTTCTCTCCCTCTCTCTGTTTACAATTTTCTTTCTCTTTTATTCTCACAAATCCTTTTAACAATAAAAATAGAATTTTCATGAAAATTTTTCCGATATTTTCTCTATTTGAAGTAAGGAAAATTAATATTTAATGTTTTTCCATGAACACAAGTTCGTCATTATCACAGGAAATTGAATAACAGTTCTCGATTGAAAATCAACGGATATCAAAGATATAAAATTTGGGAAACTTGCGCACTGAAAATTTCTAGCGTGAATATTTTCTATTTATAGAAAATTTTTCATCGGACAGAATTTTCCAATTGATTTAAAACTATACAAAAACTCATGGATTTGGAATTAAAAACACATGAAACTTTGTTACTTACGCATCAGATTCTGGTGATGAATTCACTTCATTCTCTGGGATGAATATGAACATGAACAGTAAGGCGGTGACGATTGCTCCTTTTATGGAAAAAATCATTTTTTCTTGCTTATAAAACTTGAAATTTGAAGCTAAAATAACATCGGATTTCTATTAAATTTTAAAAAGTTTTGTTTAATTTTGAATTCCCAAAAATAAAGTATAATTAAGTATAAAAAAATTTGCAAATCGAAATAATGCAAAGCTTCAGCTCCGATCGAGCTGTTTGCTCTCTACTGAATAAATTATTCGGGAAAAGGTCGAATTTTCATGATGAGTATTGGATTTTTATTCAGAGAAGTAGGTGAAAAAGGCAGAAAAAGGGGCATCAGTATAAAAAATTTTGTGTCGACTTTGAACTGGCGAAAAACTCTCGGAAAATTGAAAATTTTATTCTCAACACTCTTTTTTGTGAAAATTTCTCTCAATTTTTCACATGCTCAATTTCCCTGAGAGGAAAATTTGTTTGACAACAAACGCACGTGATAATTGTTTAAAAAAAGTTTTTCTCGTGTGAGACATTAGAAAAACATTTAATTAAGTGTGAAAAATATTTGAGAGTGATTTTAAATAAATTATTGAAGTTATCACAAATTGAAAGAATTTTCAGGGAAAGTAAAAAGTTCTTGATGGCGGAAAGGTTTTAGAACGACAATTTTTTACTATTGTGACTTATCCAGGTTCGATTATAAAGATAATGTAGATGATTGCTATCACGTATCGAGAAGTATTTCCTTGTGCTGCTTCAATGGCATTGTTAGTTCTATTAAGAATAATCCCATATGTGCGATGACAATTGTAATCAAGCTCTAATGAATCCATTTTCATAAATAACGCATTGGAGGCAAGAAATCATCTAAAGCAATTCATACATACTAAAACATATTTATGAAAAGTTATCAAAAGTTCAGATAATATTGAAATCATTAAACTTAAATATTAAGACAGCACTCACTTTGATAATTTAAGCTCTGAATATTTCTGAAATACCAACTGAAAAATTGAGTTGAGCTTTTCTAAAATCTTTTCTTATTTTGAATAGTTTTTCGTTGTCTGGGTTATTCACATTAAGCTTCATTCACTTTCACATTATTTTGTAATTCCTAAAGCATTTTGTTCAAAATTCTTATTAGAAATTCTAAGAAGAATCAAATTGTTAGATATTTTTAGCAAATTTCAGAGTTTTGTTCTTTCTTGTTCCAACATCTTGAAGTTTTAAACATTCAAGAAAATGAAGAATCTGAAATATTATAAAATTAAAAAAACAATCATTTGATTACAAAATATTTTTAATGATATTTTATTTACACTATGTTCAAATGTACTGTTTTCTGTTATTATTTTTGGTTTCATTTTTGTTACTTATACATGAGATTTTCATGGAGATAAATATACAAGTCATTAATTCATTGATTTTCAGTAATTTGTTTTTCTTACCCAGTCTTACGTATCACAATTAATGAAACTCAAAAACATTTTGTGATAAAATATCGAAGACAAAAAGAAATTATAATAAAGATATTAATTCTGAAAATATAACGAAGACATGCGACTAAATATAATTTATTTGATAGATTATGTTCTATACTAGCCAGCAAGTTATGTTTCATAGAAATATTTAATCATGTTTCTTGTTCTTCTCATATTTCTATAACTACTTTCCATTTATTTATGCTTTAAAGCTTGCCTTAAATTTATTTGGAATGTTTCACGGAATGGAAAGATAATTTGATAGAATTTGATTTTTTTTCCCTTGTTGTTTAATTAATTCATATTTTTTGTCATTACCGTCCCTTACTTATCCTTTTTTATTTGGAAAAAAATCTCTCATCCTTTTATTTACTTTATTATATCATTCATAAAGGGAACACAGAGTTAACAGCAATCATGAATGTTAATTTTCATAAATATTTTAATGATACCTTCCTTTAAACCTTTAAACCAAATACAAAATGTCATGAAGTGTAAAAAATGAAGGACAATAGCTATTTGTGTTTTACTTTACTTTCTTCCATTCTTTCTTTCTTTTTCCTCTTTTGAATGACAAATGACAATAGAACCTACTACACATTTACATAATTATTCATAATTATATCAAGAAAATGATGAGCACAAATTTTAAGCCTTCTTCGCTTATTGAGATATTTATGGTAAGATCAATATGACATTCATTAAGCGTTTATTAAATAAAAAATATCAAATGTAACTTTGTTTATTTATGTTTTTTTTTTCATCGTAAATAGCTTTAAGACAAATAAATTTGTTAATTAAATTGGGCTTGTTGAATTCTCTTCTATCCTTCAACTTTCAAATTCGATTGATTCTATCTCATTTATATTATTTTTTGATTCTTGACGTTTTCGTCTTGTTTGATTTGTTTTTTTCTTTACAAATTTAATGTTGAAGGGATCTTCAGCAAGTTCAGGGTATTTGTTAACATCGTGAATATATTGACAATCGTAATAATTAGAATATCCTTGTTTGAGTATTTCATCCATATCTGCCTGATTCCATTCTGTTGCTGTTAAAAGTCCATCAGCGAGTAAATCTTTCTCTCTTGTCCATGCTTTTCGTGCTGCTTGCAACTTCGCATGATGCATTAATCGTTGCTTCTCCTTCTCAATTGTTGTTCCATAACGTAAATTTATAATTGCATGCGTTCCATGAATTTTTACATCCAAATAATTGCTTCCATTTGAATTATCTTTATTTGGAACATCATGAAACGTTGTGTTGACTTGTCCTTGTAATCGTTTTAATTGTTGTCGGTCTTCACTTGATCGCCACGAATCTTCTTTTACAAAATGGAAAACATCATGAAGCGAACTATGAACAACAAACGCAAATGGCATTAAAAGTGTTTGATTGAACACGGAAGTGTAAACATCACGATAGATTGCATTTGCTGCTGGTACACTTGACACAATTGCTTGACCCTCCACAGTTCGTGAAACTACAATTCCTTGTCCAAATGGTGGATCTGTAGCAGATCCAATCCTTAATTGACTGAATGGTGATGAATCAGAACGTAATTCTGACATTTTTGAAGTCTCCCATTTGCTTTGAACATTCAATCGTCGTTCATTTAGATGAGATAAGAAACCAGATTCAACCTTCAGAATATTCTGTTGTATGTAACTATTTTTAGATGTTACACTGCCCCAAGGCTGAAGAATATTCCAAAGATTCTTATTCAATTGCGGTGCCATACTTTCCATCTTATATCCAACCAATCTCAACCAGTCTTCGCTTACTTTTGGTGGTAATCGATTCAACATTGCATTAACGGGATCATTACCATTAAATCGATATTGATGAAGTTTTGTTGGCGTTTCAATTCGATCAATTGTATTCTCCCAATTTGGTGTCATATACAAACCAAGCAAAGGATCATAAACTTTTCCATTTGGCATGTGAACCAATGATGTAACCTGTGATAAGTAATTAAAGAAGGAAACAATAAGAAAATAAGAAATATTTAAAATAAATAAACTTACTGGATCGAGAATTCCACCACAGAAATCAATTGGCAGATAAAGATAAGGATTTGAATCGTAGACAATATGACCAAATGGTGACCTCATCATCTCACGAATTCCTTCACCATATTGATTGAAAACCATGACAGGTGTTCCTGATTGGTCAGTGGCAACATAATATTTATTACGAAAAGCTTGAACAAGAATAAGATGTCCGCGGTCATCGTAGATAAGCGACATTAGTTTGTTATCTCTGGGCGAATAAATGTGAGAAACTTCATTAGGGCGTTTCTGGTTATTGTAAAAGAATTGCGTGACATTATTGGAATTATCTTTTCTCACAACAAGACGATTCTTATGATCATAAAAATAACGAACATCGTATCGACTCTTCTTCGTAGCTCTGATAAGAAGTCCTTGCGTGCTGTAATGGAATTTCTCTTCACGAGCATTTTGAACTGTGTGACCTCTTTCGTCGTATTTGTAAAAGTTTTCTCCGAATTTTGTTATTCGATCCATTGAATTATATTCCATTGGAATGTTGTTACCACGATAAGATAATGCAAGCATATTTCCATTGTCATCGTATCTGAATGCCCATGGTTCTTGTGCGTCAACACCTGTCAATTGGCCATCACAATCCCACGTAAAATTCTTAACATTCGAGAAATTTGTTACGCCCACGCTTCGAGAGAATGTTCTCGTCTGTGTTATTCTGCCATGCATGTCGTGGAAGAATTCCATTTTAAAGACTTGCATGCGATGAATGTAAACAGTCATTTCCGTTTCGAGAAACCTTCCGTCAACAGTTCGTGTGAATGTTGCAGTTCCATCATAAATATTTGTCATGTTCGGTTTAGGGTGTGAAACTTTGAATTGTGAAATCTGTTCAAAGTCACCGGTCTTTGAACTATATGCAAATGATATGAGTGGTAAATTTTGCCCTCCAATTCTTCCTTGTGTTGTCAACAATCGGAAGTTTGAATCATATTCGTAGGTAAATTTAGCATTGCTTAATCCAGTCTTTGCATTGAAATCAATTCGTTCTTCAGTTAACAACATGCCATTATAATCAAAATCCCAACGATATTCGAGATCACGTTCAATGTGAATTACGGATTCAACCATTCCTGTCTCTTCATCGAAGCTGAAAGTTGTTTTTCCCTCACCATGAACAATTTCTGATATCATTTCCTGTGCATTATATCGGTAAATAATTCTTGCACCTTCACCGGGGTAAATCGTTTGAAGTAAAGCACCAGAATATGAGAAATGTTGTAAGTAAGGTTTCGTGCTTCCAGGTGGTGTATAAGTGAATCTTATGAATCCAATTGATCGCTGAAGATCGAAAATATGTTTGGTCCCTGTCGGTAGTTGAATTGATCGAAGACCACCGTCGTTATCATAATCAAGACGGAATTTTCTTTGACTTGCTAGTCCAATTTCGGATAGGAGATTGTTGTCATTGTAAATAAATGAAATAATTCCATCTTGTTGTGATGAAATTTCTGACAAAAGTCCGTGACGTTCATACATAAACCTTAGTTCAGATGGTCCCCATATCCACCCTTCCATTCGATTAAATCTGTCATACGTGATGTTGAAAGGAAAAGCACTTGCAGGTTGATAGGCTGTCACTAGTCCCAAATTATTGTAAAAAACGGTTAATACTGTTGTCATATCCTTGTCATAGAATTGCTCGTAGTTTTTGTTTTGAAAATATTTAAGACCTAAAGATCTTGAATTATTCACCCAAATCTCACTTGTAAGCACTTGTTGTGGGTTTCTTGGATGTTCAACGGTAAGACTGTATGTCATATGCATTTTATTCGAGTATTTATCCATTGCCAAAATCTGATGTGACCACATTGGCAACATTTCTGCTTCAATTGTCATTGTCTTTTCCAAAGATGGATGTCGAGCAACAGCTGATGATTCAAAGACGATATTTTTATTCTCTATTATACTGAATGTATTGTTGTTAACATTAATGGACGCTTTTAAGACTTGTTTGCCTTTATTCATCTTCAATGTTTTGATTTCTCCACTTAATTTGAGAGATGTAACATTAGATGGTGTTTGTGAAAAGAGTGATGGAATTTTTGTTCTTATATCAACTTCCAAACCATATTCAGTGTTTAATTTCGATTCAAGTTGTAATGTTTCGCCACTTGGTAAAATAATTCCCTTGACACGTCCCAGTTCATTGTACTGATAAATAAAAGTTTCACCATTTCCTGAACGGCTTAACATCAATCCATGTTCATCATAATCGAAAGAGATTTGTGATTTTCCCTTCTCAGTGATTCTCGTTAGAAATCCATTTGGTGAAAACTTAAGCTCTGCTTTGTAGTCTTGTGTGTTTTCAATAGACGTTACTAAATTGCTGTAATCACGAAGGAATTGAATCTTATTCCCCATACTATCGGTGACTGTCGAAAGCTTTCCAAAGCNAAAAATACAAGCTTTGGAAAGCTTTCGACAGTCACCGATAGTATGGGGAATAAGATTCAATTCCTTCGTGATTACAGCAATTTAGTAACGTCTATTGAAAACACACAAGACTACAAAGCAGAGCTTAAGTTTTCAATAGACGTTACTAAATTGCTGTAATCACGAAGGAATTGAATCTTATTCCCCATACTATCGGTGACTGTCGAAAGCTTTCCAAAGCTTGTATTTTTCGAATACAAAAATGTGTAGATTGTTTTTCCTGTTGAGATATCTTTTGTTGCTATATGTTGTCCAAATCGATTAAAAACATATATTTCATTGCAAGATGGATATGGAATGTGATATTCAGAACTCTTATCTGGACTTGGAAGATAATGTTCAAGTGCCAAGATTTGTAAAGATGTTTTGTCTGCAACATTTAAAACGTTGTCTTGTGTCACTGCCATTGCTGAAATCGCCAAGAATTTGGTGTTACTCGACATGATAGAAATATTGCTTTTAATGTCAGATGTCTTAAGATTCATGCATGAACATGGAGCCTGACCGCTGTTCAAATTGCCACCCTGCTTCTTAGGAGTTGCACATTTACATCCGGGAATACTGAAATAAATGAGAAAATGTCCAATGCCATTAAAATTGTTGCAAATATTTCGAGATCATCTAATAACTTACAGTGAATCAGGTTGACCAGCAAATATTTTCGAATTCCCTGCAGCATCGACCATTCTTATCAGATTGACTCGTCTCGAATCGCTGTCAGCAATAAATAAATCACCAGTGGGTGAAAAAGTCATCGCTAAGACAGTTCCCAAAGCACTCTCATCGTAACTAACATTTGTATTGCAATGTAATGGCGTACCGGCAACAACTTTGATTTTCATATCCGCTGTAAGTTTCAATACCAATCTGTCATCAGTGAAATGAAGTGAACCATCAAGTGGACTCAAAGCTAAACCTGTTGGCCATTGAAGTTGTATTTGATCAACGGTCATTGCACCTTGACATGGAATTGGACTCCAATGATTGTGATGACCATGATGTCCAATTAATGTGTGAATTATTCCTTTGTTATCAACAGCTCGTATATTTGTTCCGTCGGCAATATACATCGTTTTATCTGATGCAATTGTGATGCCTTTAGGATGTGACAATCTCGCATTTTTAGCCAAGCCACCATCGCCACAATTTTCATCATCACCAGGTATACAACGTTGGCCACTTCCAACCACTGGCTCCATATTTGTTGCAGGGTCAGCGACATTTTCCAGATAAAGCACTTTCAATACTTGATGTTTTTCTGGGTCAGATATATAAAGATGTCCATCGGCTGGTGACACGCAAAGATAGTATTGATATGAAACTTGTGTTGCACTGAGTTGCGCTATCGTAATAACTGTTCCATTACTCAGAATTCTTCGAACAAGATTAAAATCACCCACATAAAGACTGCCATCAGGTCCAGCCGAAAGTGCAACCGGAGTTAAAAGTTTACTGTCCTTTGCCAGACCATTACATTTGTCTTTGCAATTAAGAGATCTTTGTTGTCCATTACCCATTACAGTGCGCACGACCCGAGGATAAACTTTCAGATGCAAAGTCGCTCCATCTCCTTTTTGCAATATTCCCTCATTGAAATTGTATTGGTGATGAATATTCAAACCCCAACCACCAATATCTGAGATATCAACGTCAAATCCTTGTAACTTGGCAGTTTGTGTCTCCCAAACAATTTTATCACATGTTGAGTGCTCGTAACCAATTGATATTCTGGCAATGGCTGCACCATAAACCTTTTGTTTATAAACGTTTCGTTTGTTCCAAGCAAATGTGTGTACAATATTTGGATCAGCTTCGTATGTTTTGACATGCAATGAACCCTCAATTTCCACACCAACATGGACAAGAATCAAAGTAGATGGAATGAAATCTCCAGTTAATTTCATTCGTACAATGCTTGAGTATCCGGGAACTTTTGATGACTGATATGTAAGATATAAACTTGAGCCAGGAATTTGAATACTTTCTTGAATGATCTAAATGAATGAGAGAGAGAATGAGAAAGCAATGGAAATTGTTACGTAAAATATTTCGAGATTATTTTCTGCATTCAATACCTCAGCTTCAGGAAACACAACAGATTTTCCTGATAATGAACCAATGGCATTTGGCATCCATGTGCTTGTTAAATGTGGCATTAAAATTTCATGATCGTGATCAGTGCACATCGATTTTTCTCTGATTGTTGAATTTTTGTCATTAAACACATAAGCGACAGAATTCAAAAAGCTGTAAGCAAGATTTCGTCCCAATTTTGGCTTAACGCTGTTATCTTCATCCACCAAATGCATCAACAAAGGGGGAAGAACAATCATCTGTAAATATATATTTAATGTAATCGAAAAACCAATAATGTGTCGATGTCGAATGAATAAAAAGAGTTGGAGGAAAACAGGGAAAAGTACGCAGCAACCAGATGGATAAAAAAAGCGGCAAGTAAGCTAATTCATCCTGAATTGCAAACGAATTTTCCCTATTCTCGTCATAAATATTATTAATGCTCTTGTAATGTTGGTTATTTACTTGATTCCATGGAACGAAAACAGTTCTTGTCATGGGTCTGAATGGTGAGCGTTGAAATTGCAAAGTAATCGCACCACCCCCGTTAACCAACACGTCAAACCTTATGTTGTGATGTTACGTAGAGATTAATTCAGTGGTGGAATGAGACGAAGAAGATGAAGAACAGAGAAAATATTTTCATAAACATAACATCAGTGTACAATGATTTGCTTGAAATAATAATTTATTATTCCTCACCATCCGCCTTGTCTGGTTAAGGTAAAACCAAAACGTGAATCTCTATCGACCGATACACGAACGCCGACAATGCCTAATCCTTGCGACGTGATGACCTGTCCTCGCAGCACCGACACACGGCTTTTGAAAAGGGTTTACGGAGAAATACAAATTAAAGAGATTAGAAGAGCCACAATCTCAAATAGACGTGCGCGTGTGACAACAGAATAACAAAGATAATAAATATTC
>CVRI01000020.1:1426663-1441361 GCA_900005825.1 Clunio marinus | reverse complement strand
ATTATAAAATTTCATCTTTTTTTTCGTGATCATCAAATTGATGCCGTTCTATTATTAACATCTGTTACTTGATACGTAAGCAAAGTAAAAAAATTTGACAACAATATCGCCTTTAATATCTTCTCTTGTTTTTCACTAATTAGAGAGATAAAAATTAAACACTTGTCTTGAGGGCTCATTTGGCCTCATTGGCTCAGGGTGCTTGTGCCGGGAATCTGATTCGTAGGTCCCCGGTTCGAATCCCAGCCATGAGGTAAGGTGAAGTTTAGATACTTCGGCCCGAAAAAAGTGTGTTTCACTTAAGCAGCAACCCGGCCTTTAATCCCTTTGTATCAATTTGATATTCGTATCAAGGCGAACAATGAGAGAGCAAAGACTAGGAACACTGCCGAAAATGGAACGCATGCAATTGTTACCTGTTCAATTGATAAATAAAAACAGTGCAAATCTAAAGCAAATCTAAGCAAGTTAAAATAAAAAAAAAATAAAAATACTAAGGGAATGTTACAATTTCAAGCGATTCATTGCAATATTAGCTGAAGTTTCCATCATCATGGAAACATCAGTAGGGTGTGGTACGAGTCTAGTCCTTAACTGAGACGAATAAAGACTCATCACGGGCAATGTTTGTTCTACAGACACACTTGCCGAGAACAGTTCGTTCTACCCATTTCTGATGATGATGATGATGAATCTTCTTCTACTTTCTTTAACATCACACACCTTATCAAAACATTCATATTACCTACATAAATGTATGTATGATGTAATTATTTTTCATATTTAGCTACAATGAATGTTATATTTATCATCCATAGCCAACCTTCAATCATAAAAATGCGAAAAAAAAACTTTCATCAGAGAAAATTTATGAGAAATGAATTTTTATGCAAGTCATACTTTTTATTTGTTAGTCATACTTATAAATATTATTTCAGTTAAGNATGATTTTATTTATCATAAAAGTACAAATTAATTTTATGTTTTATGCTTCACTCAAGCATAAATATTTTACTTTTATCAATTCCTTTATCTCTTTTGTAACCTTGACAACAAATCCATGTTGCGTAAGTCCTTATCAACTGTAAAGTGTTGAATCTCCAAAATATGTAAGACCAAATCGTTTTTCTCGCGTATCTTAAGACCTGAATAAGACGTCAGACGAGTTGTGTAAGGATATTCACAGAAAAAACTTCCATTTACAGATACTCGAATGCCATTCGACTCGAAACCTAAAGCGATCTTGAATATCTTTTCAAATTCAAATGGAAATCCTCCGTAAGTCTCTGCATCAGCTAAATTTAATCTAAAATGTCTCAGTCGGTTGAATGTTGTTAACTTAAGAACAAAGAATTGAAACTTACACAACATTATCGTTAACTGAATTGGTTCGGAAAACTTTCTTCACAGAAAATCTCACATCCATGTGAAAACTTTGCATTTCTGTCTTTCCAACAAGAAATTTCAATGTGAATGATCCGTTCGGATTCCCACCAGCGCTTCCTTTTAAAACAATGACATTTCCCTGACAAAATGGCGTTGGAACATCATTCGAGAATCGCAGATTTGGCAACAAACGTGTTTGATAAACTGGATAAGAAAATGGAAAAACTTTTCGATGATCAAATTGCGTGACTTTCTCAACATCGTGCACAAGCTACAACAAACAAAATTAATTTGGAACTCAACACAAAGATTGAAACTTCTTGCCTGACAAGATATGATGCGCTTCACTGATGATCGGAAAATGTAATCACAGAAATGAATGCTATTAATACCGATGTGGAAGCGATCGACTCCAATAAGAATATAAATTGTAAAAGCCTCTCCTGATAAAGAAATTTATTACTTTTCGTTATCTTCCCCATTGCATAACTAACTTTATGATGATAAGTTCTGATTTAAAATATTTTCACCTGACTTTAGTGGATTTTTCACGTTCGTGAACATTCCGCTTGCATTTTCAGCAGCTCCAAACTCGCCATGAATTTTAGTATTTCGAATGATTTGTCCATTCTCACCGAAAACAACATTCATGTGGAAGGGAATGTTCCGTGGGACGTCGAGTGAATCGTCTTCACTGAGTAAATTGAGCGTGAAATTCCCGGCAGTTTCCCTAATTTTTCCGCCTAAGATAACGACATGTCCGAACTCAAGATTGTTGTGAAAATAACCCGTAAACTTCACCATGTTCAATTGATGACAGTTTAATCGAAACTGAAATCGTTTTCCTGATTTTTATCGAAAATATTTTCATAACAAGATAAGATTGCGATAACGTCGTTAAATAAATTTGTTTGTATTTTTATCATCTCGTCAATGACAAAAATTCAAACATCGATTATTTTACAATAAATTCAATCAGCTATCATTGCAAATTAACGTCTCGATGTCTGAAGACGTCGATTTGGCAACTGGCAGCTGCACATTAATGATAATAATTAAATATTCACTAGACGAAAAATGTTTTAAGTATTCGAATTTTATTTTCCAATAAAATGCTGTAAAGATATTTTGATGTCTTACGTTGTTGAAAAGCATTCAGAATTGATCATTGCGACGAAGACAAAAGCGAATGAAAATGAATTTTTGTCTGCTGTTATCGAAAAACTGTCACGTACTTTTCATCCTTTTCCCTCCACCGACCCAAGCATTCGTTTATTCATCTTAATTTTCATTTATTCCGAATCCCCACAAAAAAAGAAGATTCTTTGTGTGTGTTTGCGTGTTCATTATTTCGATCCCATATCAAAGAGACTTGTTGTCTTCTTCCTTGTTATTAAATGTACCTACGTATGAGGGGGTAATATGAACTTGGAAGATCTTCTTAATTTTCTACGTGTCAAGACTTAAATTTATTACACGGAGACATTCAGAGAAAGCAACATGAACAACTCGACATCATTCCTCAACTTACATTAAAACCTATCGATGTTAAAAAAACTTTTAAAAGTTATTTTGAAAACTTTAATCAGTCGAGGGAAAAACTAGTAGAACAATGAGAGAGCAAAGACTAGGAACACTGCCGAAAATGGAACGCATGCAATTGTTACCTGTTCAATTGATAAATAAAAACAGTGCAAGTCTAAAGCAAATCTAAGCAAGTTAAAATAAAAATACTAAGGGAATGTTACAATTTCAAGCGATTCATTGCAATATTAGCTGAAGTTTCCATCATCATGGAAACATCAGTAGGGTGTGGTACGAGTCTAGTCCTTAACTGAGACGAATAAAGACTCATCACGGGCAATGTTTGTTCTACAGACACACTTGCCGAGAACAGTTCGTTCTACCCATTTCTGATGATGATGATGATGAAAAACTAGTAGTTATCTGCTTATAATTTCACTCGAAGCGTGACAGAAACTTTTTCATTTTCCACATTCTTAACCAGGGATTGGAACTTGAATAGAAAGTTGGAAGTTTAAGATTGAAAACTTTTTCAGAACTTTGAATGTTTTAACAAATTAAAATCAATATCCCATCCAAACTCAACTTTGATTGTAAATTCAAACCACCTCCCATCCCTGCCTTTCATTAAAACTATAACAATGTAAAAATATTCATTGAATTGAATTTAATATTAAATTTATTTAATAATAATAATTCCAACATACTTGAACAATCTTTAAGGTCTTCAAAAAGGATTTTGTGGGTAAAAAAAATGAACTTCAAATTACTTTCTTTAATAAACTTGTTTATATTGTAATTCAAATGACTGTCGTGGTGGTCTGTGGATAGTTTTTCAAATCAATAGACACACAATTCCCCTTATGCGAATGAAACAAACGACACCTGGACCGGAAGTTAACGATACATTACGTAAAGTGCGCACATGTTCTTATGTGAAATTTGTTTTTTCCGAGCACACGTCTAGTCTCACATTGAAATTGATTTAATTCACCTCAAATGGTTGTTAAAATAGAAACAAAACTTAAGTGTTTGTATCATTTATAACAGGAAGAGCAATAAACTCTCCGTTATTGAATATTTTATAACTCTTTCCAATGTCCGAAAAGCATTTGTAAGCGTCCTTCGACTTGAATGTTTTCGTTTTTATTTTTTATAAAAAAGGATGATGCAATAAATATTTCAATGAATAATTTAAAAACGAGATTTTTTTATGCTTAGAAGTTATGTAGTGAAATTTATTCATGACATTTTTTATCATTAAATTCTCTTCGTGTTAGGTTTTCATAAGCATTTATAATCCTTAACAGCTGCTGTAAGAATTGCGTTGGGATATCAATTGGTTTGTGGGTGAGTTGCTACAAGTTTTATGTAGACTTGTAGCTGTTGTTGATGTAAACATTCAATGATGTTGACATATTTAAAGTTCAATGCGATGTATTTACGATGCTTACAAGAAAAGCTTTCGAGTCTTGAACATGCATAAATTGATATTTCTGTGGCTTCAACATCACCATTCAATATCCAAACCATAAGCATCCTTAAATTGTACCATTCGATACTTAATTAAAACACTTTTTGAAATTCTCATGACCTCTCACCATAATTGATTATCATTTTAATTAAATTTCGACCGGATAAAAATGTACAACAACGAAGGCAATCATTATGCAGAGAATTAAACTTCAAGATCTTAATTGATTTTCCATGTAATTAGCTTTGAGAGATTTTGTAGCACAAAACAACATTTATCGCACACAGAATGAAACATAAAGTAATTTAATAGAATTTTCTGCAACATTTGACAAACGAGAAAGGACGAGATTTGACATTTTCCTTACCTTAACTAAATATTAAAGGTTGAATTGTAATCCAAGTTAATCCATGTTTTTGTTCGAAATTTCTTTGAGAACTTTTCACAAATTTAAATGAACATTTACTGAGTGCTAGATTATGCTTTGCTTGATATGCTTGCGTGATAAGAAATAATTTCCTTCAAACTGAAGCAGCATCTTGAAAAGAAGATGAAAATGACATTAGAATGGTGATCAAAAGGAGACTTTACTATTACTGACAGACAACAATAGTCCCTAAGAAAAGCAATGATAATTTAGATAAAGAATGACTAAGAATCGTGAACTTCATTCTCTCCATGCAACTTTCATGTTTCGTTTATCAAAGCACCTCAGGAGAGTTTTGTTTGCTTCTGTCATTTTTATGACTTTAGAATTTTTTATGAAGAAAGTTTCTCGTGTGCTTCGATGCAATAAAGAAGCGAAAATATTCCAACATTATGAGCAATAAATTTCTGAAGCGGGATGTTGAAGCTCATGGGATATTTTATTAACTTGATGGTTTTCACGATACAAATAATATGTACGTTACTTATATTATTTCATGAGAATTTTCATTTCTTTAAATTTTTATCTGAAGGGGAGAAAGTGAGCAATTTTCTATGAAACTTTTAAATTGTCTCCGACATAAAATATCATTGCAAGTTTTTTTATCAAAAAATATTTTTCATCTTCCAAAAAAATGAAAAAAATGAACAATCAGAGCACGCAAAGCATCAAATAATCTTCAGTGAAACGTAAAAGTAATCTAGATTCCAAGCAGGACAATCGTAAAACTTCACTCCACACACTTTTACCAAAACATATGAAAAATTTATCTCGCTTTTCTCTTCCGAGCACTTTCCGGTATGATAAATGTTCATAAGATATTTTTCTTCCTTTTTTATGCTTTAAGATATTTTGTGACACGATATGTTGTATCCTTAAGTAAGAAGCAGTAGCAGGTAGCGTGTAACAAGAATTTATTGACACCTTAATTTAACTGCACAGCACCAAAGCGGATTTTTCTCCAATTTAATGCGGTTATTGGTTAAAGCACGAGCGAAATTTAAGCACTATTTAGCTTTTATTATATTCTTTTATTACAAATATATAAAAAGTTGTAATCAACTTGTTCACTAACGAATCACTTTGAAACTAATTTCGATGCCAGATTTTGAAAGGCTGCAATTTAATCCAATTGAATGTTGCGAAAACTAAAATAAATCCAAGTTCATTCAACCTCAAACCACTTTAAGTTCATACAAATTATTCAACAAATTTCAACACAGAAGTTTTCCTTCCTTCCGTTTCCGTTCACGAATGAAAACAAACTAAAGGACAAAAAATATTTCATTTCGCTCTTAGAGAAAATTTTGTTTGGTTGTTGAAGAGAATTCGACAACGAATCGGTTGGAATTAAATTTCACTCTCTTTCTCTCTTTTTCTTCTATCTCTCTCTCACTATTTTCATATTGAAAACAAAAATTTCATTCATAAATTTATTCGCTTTTTCATGATTCATGGTTAGATATTGAAACAAACATTTATGTTTTTCGCGGAGATTATTTTTAACAATAAATCATGAAAATTTCTCATAAATTTAAAAGCCATTTAATTGATTCATATTCTTAATAACGTTGTTGTGTAATTAAAGGGAAATATTTTGTCTTCATCGTAACAATTAAAAAGTTTTTTATTTATTTAATAATTTAGAATTTATAGAAATTGTCATCGGTTGTTCCTTTCATCAGACCATGTAAAATCCATTAGGAGAAATGGATTAATTTACATGCATGTGATGCCATCAGGTCAGACGAGTGAACGCTGAAAAATTATCACACATAAAGTAATTTTGTCACCCTCATGTTTGTTTGGTATAAAATTACGATTTTTATTCATCAAAATGTAAATAAATTCTTAAATTATTATTTGAGGTTGTTAGAAAAAGGGAGCTCATGACATTTAGATTTGTTTGTCAACTTTACATCTAATTATTGAGAGTCTTCGTCATCATTTTGATGATTTAATCTCGTGATGACACAAGAAAAATTGGTTTGTCGTTTCATTTTATTCGCTTGGATATTAATTTTGATTGTTCTTCGCAAGATTGATAAGCGAGTGAAATTATTTCCCTGAAGGATTTTTCATCTCGGATGAATAAAAAGACTTTCATCCCATCAATGTGGAAAATTGAGAATTATTTTGACACTTTCATGTTTCACCTCCAACATGACCCTCTTGCATCGTTCAGTAAAATTTTTGTCACTTCTAATTAAATTTGACAAATTTCCTTTTCGATCGAATTCGTTGCGTTCATTCATCTGAAATGTTTATGTTACTATAAAGAGTTTACTTTATGAGAATTCAGAACATGGAGATTGCAAGAGATGATTAATTATTTCCTCCAAATGGGAAACTGGCTACAAATAAACGAGTAACAATTTTCTCAAATTAACATCGATTTAACTCAATTTCTTTTTCCATTTGGTGTTCATTGATTGGCGAACAATTAGTTGTAATTGTTGTTTATTTATGGGAGGTTTTGTGCTTTTATTGAATCAGCAATGTAATTAGCTTACTTAAGCAGATTCAAATTCAATCTAAACAAATAAAAACTAAACTTCAAATCTTTTACTTTTAACATAAAATTTTATTTCTCAACAAAATCAACAAAATTAAACTTTCTTTACTTCCTAAATTTAAATTACCACTCATTCAATTTACTTCTATTAACTATACAAATAATTTAAATGCTTAAAAATATTTGATTAATAAAAGTTAACTTCATCACTTTCAACAAGGGAAACAACTTAGGAATGAATTGTTAATGTTTGAACTATGAATTTAATATTTCAAAAAGATTCTGAAGCCTTTTAAATTAAGACTAATGGTAAGCTATCACACTATTGATGGGCTAGAAAAAAGTCAATCTCTCCTAATTTCCCTTGAATATTTCAATAGTATTTCATGTTTTCAGCTGCCGATGCTTCGTCACTTATTTTCTCATAACTTTCCTGCATCAGATTCTGAACATTTGAAACCAACGAATCAATGTCTGACTTTATCATTCCTTTCGTGTTAACTTCCGGTAAAATTGAAATTATCGTTCGACCACGTCCAAAATATTTTCGTTTTGAATCTAAGTAAGTGTAACGTGAAACAACAATCGGCTGAATTGGACATTGAGCTTGAATTGCAACATGAAATGATCCTTTTTTGAATGGCAGAAGTGTTTCTGTTTAAAGATTAAATAAAATTATAAATTTGTAATGATTTTATTCTTATCAGAAACTCACCTGATGGATTTCGAGTTCCCTCAGGGAAGAATAAAATTTTTGACTGAAACATAAACAAAAAGTTAAAAAAAATTCAATTTCAATAGAAAATTCGAACCTTTCTCTCATTGATAGCTTTCGATTCTCTGTTAATGACATTTCTAGCTGATGTTTGGTTCTGTCGATTAATGAATAAAGTTCCCCACAAATAGCATGCGAGACCAAATGGAAACAAATAAAAAATTTCTTTCTTTGCGACTTGCGTGGCACGTCCAATGACTGGCCATAATTTTCCCAGCACTGAAGCATGTAAAAGGAACATTAATGTTAATAATTAATCAGAAAAGATTGACTTCTTTTTTGTTTTTAAATAAAACGTCATCAAGAGTTAATGCGAGGTCACTTTCTCACCTATTAAGTCGATTGCACTTTGATGATTTATGAGCACGACACCTCCAGAGTCGCGATTGATATTTTCCAAGCCACGAATTTCATACGACGCGCCTATCAGCTGTCCAACCTTTACAATGCACCATGCTGGTATCCTGATGAAACAAAGCATTAAACAATAAGTGATGTTGTGGTTGAACATTTATGAAAATTATACACGACGACAGGAAAAATCGTAATTAATAATTCAACGTCACGATGGAAAATTATTTTCCTTCTTTTATTTACTGCATGATTACGATTTGAGTAAAGCAAATAATTGACATTACATTTTGAGAATAGAAATAAACATTTTGGGAATCGAATGTAAATATTATTAATGTTCATTGTCCTACATTAATCCAAACATTTTTTTATTTCCGAGTTCATTAAATTATTGATAATGCCCGGTAAACCATATGTCGAGAACATTAACGCGTCGAATATCAATTACAAAATGCAGACATTAATCAATGTCATTGTGATGTACATAAATTATGAAAATGTTAATTTTCTAAATTTTTGAGGTAATAAAATAAATAAATTAATACTCACAATGCGTTTCGGTAGTCTCTTGGTCGTGGCAACATCAAAGGAATAGGTAAAACAGCCGCAAAAAGTGCTGACACTATAAACACGATCATTTTCGTGTAATATTGAACACGATTTGAAATGGAACAAAATATTAAGGCGACTATGGCGAGTCCTATGAATTCATAAAACGAACACGCCATCTGAAAGAAATTTAAATCATAATTACATTTTAAGTATGTAACATTCATTTAAAACTTCTAATTGATTTTTACGTTTATTAATTATTATTCAAGTGCTGAGGTAGGCAAGCAAATCATTTATTTTTTGAAGTCATTAAAGAATTGCGCATTGATAATGTCACCTAACCAGATAAGTAACAGAATTGCTGTAAGAAAATTATTTGCTTACTTGCCTGACGATATGAAATCACGACTTACGTAAAAAATTATCTTTCAAGTTATTTGTTATGATACTTTGAACGTTAAACGTGTTTGAATGAAACTTTGTTCAAATAAATCCCCGCAGCACTAACAACAAAGCATTTCTTAGTTAATTATCTACATGTAACAACTTTATCGTGTTTGGCTTTCAATTTCTTTCCAACCTTGAATTTCACTTAAATATTTTCTCAAAAATTACTTTTTGCTCGTCTTTGTATAACAATTTTTAGCAATTATAAATAACAATTCGCAAATTGAATTATTTTGCAATCTTATCATTATTCTAATCTATGGCCTTGCCTTTAAAATGTATTCGTATGACGATTTGCGGAAAAAATGATTAAACTTTGAATTGAGTAGATAACTAAGTTACATTAATGCTTAAAAGTTTTAATTTAATAATTTATTTAATGTTTGGATTTTTATCACGAATTTTAATCACGCGACTGAAACACGAGACACTGTTGCAAACAATAAGTTTAAACTTTGAAGTTTCATCGAAATTGAACTCGAGTAGAAATTTAATTGACTCATTGATAGAACTTTTCTTTAGATTTTTTCACCTTTTAAGCATACCAGGAAAAACAATCATATTAATTGATGACCTTTAATTAATAATTCTAAACCCGAATGTGTCAATTTGTGACAATAAATCTCATAATCGTCTGGTTTATTGTATCAGTGATTAAGTATTTCGTAAATGTTATCAACAAGTGGATTGTTTTACGAGCTATTTCCAATGCTTCGATAGGAAATCCGTACAAGAAATTACGTTAAAAGTTCTTTTTATTACTGGCATGGCGACAAAAATTTTACTAGACATTCCAAATATAGAAGAGTCGAACGAGAACAACGTAAAAATGAACGCAATGTTTATGGATGTTTATGCAGTTCAACAAGGCTATTAACAAAAGAAGATAAAGGAAGCAAGAAAATTTATTATCATATCTTTTATGACTGTCAACATTAATTTCCATTTATTTTCTAAGCTGTTTTGATTTAAAAAATTTTATGCTGCTTTAAGTAAAGCAACGCACATTCCAAACTTTTCTTATCGCACATTTTATCATCAAAAAAAGAAGATTATTGTGGCAGAAAAAAAAAGATTCGCAGAGTATCCGTAAATATTGTTAAAATCTCGATGAGATTATAAGAAAAGATTAAAAAGTTCAAGTCATAAAGTTCACGTGAACTTTAAATGTGAAAAAATCGTCGATTTCATCTTATTCACGTTCTGTTAGCAGAATATCTAATAATCTTGTACATAGCAGAGAATATCAATAAAATTCATTCACTTTTCCGCCCGATATAAATTATTCATCACATCACGTAGATACATACAACCGGCTTCAACTTAAAGAACAAATTTCGTTGTTTTTCTTTTCAAGGAAAATTTATCGATTTTTCCGATTTCATGACATGAAAATTTGTTTTCAGATGAAAATCACTTAAAAGTTTAAAAGTTTTTTAATAATTTTCCAAGCCATTCAATTGAAAATATTGCAGCATCTTTATGAGTTTTGAAACCAAGACAATAGAATGGTTTAATTAAATATAATTGAACTAAACATCATTTATTTATGTGAATGTAAAATTCATTCTCATTGCTAATGCATGATATTTTTATATTTATACCAGCATGCACTTCTATTCTCACTTTTGCTAAATTATTTAACTCTAACTCATTGATTGCTTTTTATTTTCCTTATTTATAATTTTCATGAGAGAAAAATTGAATTTTCTTTCATAATTTTACCTTTTAATATTACGAGACCGAACTCACAAAGCGTACACCACGAAGTTCAAATAAATACTGAGACGGTTTTAAAGCATTCGAGAACTTCCCTTAAATAATTTACATTACGAACACTAGTAGAACTTTAACAAAACTGAACTTAATTTGTTAAACTGTTCTTATCATCGCCGGCTGAGTGGTCTACTCACTGCTTGCTCGACTCAGTAACTTTAAACTCTCTTGATAATGTTTCATTGATGTTGAGCGAAGACAGTTTTCCTCTAAGTTTGTCCGGGATACGAAATGAATGAATGTGTCTTCAATAGATTAAATTCAAATTTTTTCCGTTAAAACTTGCAATATAAAAATTAGAGCTTTCAATTTTCCTACCTAAGAAACTGAAAATGGGAAAATTAAGAATGGGAAAACGAATTTTAGGGGGAGAATGGGAAATAACAGAAGAAATAGGAAGCATGAAAACTTTAAAAATTTTAATATAGGTACCTATTTATTTGAAAATATGATTTATCTATTTGGATTTACGAATATAATGTATGTACCCATGAAACAAAAACTGGTTTTTAATTTATTGTTTTCAAGATCAAATATCAAGAGAAATTGTAAACATCTCCAAAAATGTCTGATAATCCCCTGAAAATCTGTTTGAAAAAGCTTTTAACTTGATATTAACATAAATTTGAAGCTTAATTTATTGGACATGTAACGAAAGTTTCGAACATTAATTTGCGAAATGGAATTCTTTAATTTCAATTTTAGGATATTTATTAGTTATGTTGAATGGTAAAATTATAAATCATTATCACTTGCTAGTAAAAAAAACTTTTTCGTGTCTAAAAATTTTTATAACAAGAAGTGTTGAAGTGTATTTTCAGACATTTTAGGAATCAGTGAAAAAAAAACTAGCAAATAACATGATAGAAAAATATTAATCAAATAAGATCATGAAATGACAAAATCTTCTGGAAATGAACCTTCTGGAGACTCTTCTGAAAATTCTGGAGTATCATCAAAAATTCCGGAAGTGTCAACTTCTGGAGTCTCTTGCGCACAAGTGTCAGTTAAATTACTAGGAATGTTGAAGGAGATTTTACCCTTTTTCGCTAGTTTCGATTTAGAATAAGAAAATTGGAGTTTTTTTAAAATAAATATCAATAAATATATACTAACTTGTGTCATAATAATCCATACATTGAATTGTTCCGTCTTTAGGATTTCTAACAATGCTTTCTTGTATGGAATCTATCATGAAACAGGTTGGGTAAGATCCCAAAGGGTCGAGATAAACCAAAACAGTAGTATCATCATTTTTAGTTTCCAAGAGCTTAAAAATTAAAAAAAAATCATAAGAACAATAAGAAGAAATAATTTAATATACAAATTTACTTTGACAGCAGGCGATTGTATTGTATTACGATTGTATTTAAAACCAGAAATTAGCGAAATTGTAACCAGAACAACGTCAGATTTTTCGCTATCTAAAGGAATATACCTTAAACAAATTTCTGAGCTAAAGTAGATACCACATTTTTTTAAAAAAAGGTGAGATATGTTGAATCTTGGTAGCGTTTCTTCTTGAATTTCGTAGAAGGTATATGTTAATGAAACTAGTGCTGTTCCTATTGATTCTTCGAAAGATGAAATATTTAGTTGCCNGATAAACAAAAACAGTAGTATCATCATTTTTAGTTTCCAATCGCTATAACATTAAAAAAAATCATAAAAACATAATAAGAAGAATTAATTTAATATACAAATTTACTTTGATAGCAGGCGATTGTATTGTATTACGATTGTATTTAAAACCAGAACTTAGCGAAATTGTAACCAGAGCAACGTCAGATTTTTGATCGCTCTCTGACGGAATATAACTTAAACAAATTTTTGAGCTCAAATAGTTACCACATGATTTAATGAAAATGTGAGATATGTTGAATGGTGATAACGTTTCTTCTTGAATTTCGTAGAAGGTATATGTTAATGAAACTAGTGCTGTTCCTATTGATTCTTCGAAAGATGAAATATTTAGTTGCCGCGCAAGATTATCCAAAGTAAATGTTTGAATGCTTAGCTTGTCGTGCTGATCTACTGTGACTTTAAGCTTAGAACCGAGATCAGGTGATAGTTGAAGCCTCATTGACGAGGTTTCCTCATTCATTGGAGAATCTTCTGCAACTTTAGTTTTGACAGCAAACTCAGCTAATGCACCTAAAGCAACAACAGTGTCTTGACTTGACTCAAATCCCCCGTATGAATTCTTATGAGAAATAAGATATTTAACGATTTTTGTAGCTTTTCCCAGGTCAATGTGCTGAACAAGTAACAATGCATAAGCTGTCATTTCAATGTCACTTGAATAAACTTGCGAGTTCCAATCCCAATCTTGGCTGTCATCATCGTTAGCGTAAATTTCTTTCCAATACAACTCATCACTTGTTTCACTACCTTTCGTTAAAAGATGCTGATAAAATAATTGATAAGCATCATATCCACCCAAATAAAGTGCATATGTAGAAATAGCTAGGGAATATGCATTTACAGAATCAATACTGTTATTAATATAATTTTGTATGTAATTCAATGCCTTGTTTCTAGCCAGCTCATAAGAAGGATATTCAATTAAATTTTTAGAAAGGAGAATAGATATGTATGCTGTCATTGCAAGAGTTCCGCTTGACGATCCTTGTAACCTTTTAATATGAACTTTGCCATCCTCTCGAAAACTTCCATCTTCATTTTGCTTACTGCGTAAAAATGTAATTGCTTTAGAAATGACATTATCATCAATTGTGATGTAATGTTTTGCTTCTAAGAATGATTTCACAACATATGCAGTCAACCATGTGCTTCCAGAAGGATCAAATTTTCCATAGACTGAGAAAGATCCATCACTTCTACGATATTTTAGTTCTTGTTCGTATCCACGTTGTGCGAATTGTATAGCTTTCAATCTTATTGTTGTTGCAAGCTGGTTTGTAACATTCAAATAGTTTAATGCAATAATATTTGGAACAAATTCAAGCATATTTTGTTCGCCACATCCAGTAGGCATTTTTATCAGTTTCTCCAAATTGTTAAACGAATGGCCCATTATATCACCCACAACCTTAATCTCTACTGAAACAGTATCTAGAGAAATATTGGACGGCAACATAAAAGCAAGAGAAGTTTCATAGTCAAAGCTTGCAACAGGTTCAGTTTTCACCAACAACACAGATTTTGTAATAGATTTTTGGATACCTTCAGGGATAACTTTTACTGTTTTCAAAATTTTATCACCAGCCCAAAAACCAGAAGCTTGTATACTAAAATCAATATAACCCAGAATGAGAGGGCGAATCACTATTCGTAGCTTCGTATGATTGTTGGATGCAGAAATTAGGGTACGTATTTATTCGTGTTTTTCAGGGTAACGAATATTCGCCGAATATTTTTTTAACTCTTTTAATATTCGCCGAATAGCGAATAATTATTCGTTATTGTTTTTTTCTTTAAAAATTCAGAAACATCTGAATATTTATA
>CVRI01000020.1:1372174-1416841 GCA_900005825.1 Clunio marinus | reverse complement strand
CAAATATGTACAGCTAATAAAAAAGTTAATTTATTTACAATTTAGGCTTAAGAGTTTGTAAAAGTTTAAAGATTTTAAGAACTCAGATGTTGCAGTGACAAACTCGAAGTGTTAGCTGAAAATAAGTTGAAAAGTTCATGTCATGGCATGAATATAAAGTTAAAGAAAAATCGAGGATGGCTTTTGGTTGATTTTATTTATTTATTGATTTTTTTTTGTTTATGTTTATAATTATTGATTTTTATAAATTGTTTCGATTTTTCTATTAATTTTTTGAGAAATATTTTCTTGAATTCCTTGAAAAAAATTGGTGAGGGGGGTTTTAGGATTGGTCAAACCCAATCCTAAAACCTACAAAAAAAACAAAAAAAAATTAATTAATCAAACATACTCACATAATAAACCCTCCACCAAATCTTTAAACCTACAAAAAAAACAAAATTAAATAATCAAACAAAGTTACATAATGACAATTCAAAACTTAGAAAAATTCTTCAAAATCAACATCCAAGTCATCCCAATAGTCATCTTCTTCAATAAGTTCTAATTCCCGATTGAAATTCAAGGTTGGATAGTACCGACGATTCCGGTAAAGATGATAATTCACTTCCTCATCGAAGTTCATCATGTTGTTTTCCTCTTCTACTTCCACTTCCAATTCCTCTTCAATTTCTTCATCTTCTTCAGCTAATGGCTGCCATAGATCCAATTCGAAACCGTTGCTTGGAAAGTTTTTCCGCTTGTTGAATAGTTTTTGATTCACTTTCCAATCTTTGATGATTTTGATAAATTCATCCATTTCATCTTGTTCTTCCGATTGCTTCCACAAATTGTACAATTGATAGCTCAAATAGGCTAATCCCGTAAGTCCTAATCCAATTGCAATAAATTTCTTCATTTTTCTAAAAATAAAGAAAAAACAAAGAAAATTAAGAAAATTAACTTACAACTTCCGTTCTCCTTTAAATTGTTTCGATATTTTAATATCTTTTGCTTGTGATGTGCTTCTTTCTATAATGAAACAAAAAAAATTCACATTAATCACTTTTTTTCACAAAATTACTTTTTTTTCACCTTTCCACTTTGAAATTCCTCAGAACTACAATTGACAATAAAAATTTTCTTTTAACTTTCTTCGGCTTACTGCGATGGGAAAATTCGTGATTTTCCATATGAACACTATGATTGAAAGTTTTTATTGAAAATGAAGATAACTTCGATCACATTTACATCTAAATTACGTGGAAAATTAAATAATTAAAAGTTATGATTAATTTAAGAATTGATTAAAGATGTTCTTGTCATAAAATCAGAAAATAATTAAACATTATAAAAATTATCATTAAAAGTGCGAATGACCTTGCTTATCAGCATTTACTTAACAGATTAAAAAACTTAAGTTCTTTTATTACATAATATTAAGCAAAGAACATTCAACATGGCAGAATTTCATTTAATTAGGTACTATCAAAATTTATTCATGTATTGAATGCATAAATAATTGTATAGTTAAAAGTAGTGATTAAGTTTTGAAGAACCAACGGTTAAGTAATTTATTGCAGCATTGAAGCAAAAATAAACATTAAAAATATGATTAATGAATCATATTTAAAGTCAAAACAAACATTTTTATTTGTACATTTTTATCATGATTTTGATATCGCCGGAGATAAAAAAGATTTTCAGATTGACGTAAGTTTGTCAAAAGTTGGCAAACATAATGTTGTGAGTAAAAATAGATTTTATCAAGGAGAAAATATTTAAACAGGTGATATGAGGTGTTGTATCATTTCAAGTTCAGAAACTTCTTTATTTGTATGTTTGTAAATTTCATTCAAGAAAAAGTTAGACGCAGTTTGCGGGAGTGTAATAGTTATGACAAATAAAGTCACGAAGCATTTCAAAATATTCTTCATTGATTTGTTGTCATGAAAGTTCTATGAAATACCTGGAAATATATGAAAATGTTTAATTATGTTCTTCTTCCTCATACATCAAAGAATTTTGACTTCAACGACTTGTTTCATGAATATATAATTTTAATGAACTCTTCAATCAATTAAAAATGTGTGTGCAGTCAAGTGATTGACATAAATTACAGAAAAATTTAAGTTAAATTGATGCTTCATGTAAGTTTATAAAACAATTTCCTGAAACTTAGGAGAGTCAATAAAGCCAACATTGCAACAACATCGCATAAAGCAAACAAACTCAAAATAAAGTATTTTCCAACTTAAGAAGCTTTTATTAATTTTTTTTTTCAATTTTCCAGCTATGAAACAATTTTCTCCTCATTCAATAATATTTCCTCAGAATCAAAGAATTTTCTTTCTGTTTAAATAATGTCAATAAAGAATGGAAATTTTAAAATTAAGAAAGCTTTATGAAATTTAGAATCACAATAATGAAATGAAAATCAGTGAAAGCAAAAATGATTCAGACGATGAAAATATAATTAAAAGAAAAGAATTTAACAATAAATGATCAAACCGTACGATATGGCCCCATAAAACTTTTCAGACTGAAACAGAATTTTGTTATTTATTTAATTAGAATGCTTTATTACAATATCCTAACTAAATTATTTTTTTAATTCAATTAAAATTTAATTACATTATAACTAAAGGGTTATCCTACATTTGAATAATTCATAATTGTATAATTCAACATGGGGAAATAAATATTAACTCGCTAATACAATTTATGTATTCATCTACTCATTATTCAAGATTTCCATCGGCAAATCTCTCAACGGTTCTAATTTATCCAATTCAGGAATTCGAGAAGTCATTGCAAATGTTGATAATTCATCAATGTTTGGCTTTCTTGTCTCATCGATGAGTGCAGCTTTGATATCAGCAACATTTTCATGATCAACATTAAAATTCTTTGGTGTTTGATCTTCAAATTCATTTTCTTGTACGTCAATTTTCTCGGGAAAATTGAAAATCGATGATGAACTTTTAACACGAAAATTTTCTTCAACAATTTTCAATTCAGTACTTTCATCATCATTATCCGAATCAAGAATAATATTAGATATTGGTTCAGTCTTCATTAAAGGTTCGAAACTTTCAACTTTCATCGCTTGCGGGAATTTTTCAACTCGATCATTTGAAAGATTGATCGGTTCATTGGAATTCCAATTCATTGAAAGATTCATTGGGACATTTGTTATTGTTGTCGACGTCAATTGATTGTTTCCTGAAAATCCATTATTCTCTGCTGTAACTGGCGGTTGTTGCTGTTGTTGCTGCAATAACGATAACAGCTGATTTTGAGGTGTATGTTCACCATTCTCCATTTGATGTAATCTTGAATGTTGATCGAGATTTTGTTGGCGTAGAAACACGGCTGGACAAAACTTACAATTGAACAACGTTTCCATCGAATGAACTTTCTTATGACATAAAAGTTTATCTTTCCGATAGAAAACTTTCGTACATTTGTCACAATTAAATTGTTTTTTTGGATGATGAATGCTGATTATGTGTCGATCAAGCTCTTTCTTCTTCATAAATGTGTGATGACAAACGTTGCAAATGAAGTTTCGTGTTGATTGAACATTTAATCCACTTAAAAGTTGATTCATTATCGGATATTCTTCCTTCTTTAATGGAAAAACTTGTAAACTTTCATCGTCGAGGTTTATCGGTTTATTTTCAGTGTAGAAATTCATCGGAGTTGAATTCTCACCACCAGTTTCTGATGGCTGATTATAGAACACAATAGGTTGTGATTGAAGATTATTGATAACTGTGGTGGAGGTTGCAGATGATGAAATTTCATTCTGCAACATTGATCGATTCTCAAAATGCGTCTTCTGATGACTTTCAAGTTGATCACGTCTTGTGAATGCTTGATTGCAATATTTGCACACCAACGATTGACGATCGACGTGAATTTCAAAATGACGAGTCAGTTCGTGATTAGAAAAGAAAGATTTCGGACAAAGTGAACATTTCCATGGTCGTGCAGTTGTCGCTGAATGTGTTCGTTTATGTTTGGTGAGGTTTGCATTACGTGTGAAGGATTTCTTGCAAAGATCACATGAAAAGAGTCGAATACCTGTAAAAATAAGAGATTTTTGAGATTAAAATTCGAATTGTTATTCACGAAGAAAGATCTTACCAGCATGAACGAACGTGTGCTTCCTCAGATCAGCTCGGCGATTGAAGGATTTGTTACACTGCGTACATTGATGAGCTTTCTCAGTATTGTGACTTTGTCGGATATGAGCGATGAGTGTCGTGTGTTGATTTGTCATAAATGAACATATTAAGCATTTAAATGGATTAACAGGATCGTGTTGATGTTTCTCGTGATGTTCGCATGCGTTATTATCTGAGAACACAACGTCACAGTAACGGCAATGGAAAATGTCTTTTCTAGTTGAATTCTTGCCAACAATTGCTGATTTTACTGTTGATTGAGTGGTAACGTTTATTGATGACTTAGGTAAGATGGTGACTGTTGGATTGTGCTCAATAATTCGAGCATCATGTGATTGCTGTTCGTTGTCTGATTCGTCACTACTTTCATACAACTTGTTGGGATTCAACGTGATAACTTCTTCATCGTCATCTTCTTCAATAATTTCAGACTCTGTTGGTTCTTGTGGACGATTATCTTCAATGTTTGTAGTGTTAATTTTAAAGATGATTTTCAGTTCTGCATCGTTCTTTAAACACTGATCGCGAAACTGCATGCAACTTTCAGTGAAAACGAGACATTTATGACAAACAACCAATGGTAGACCATCATTTGGTGTTATCTGAAAGTTAAATAGAAAATATTTGAATGACTCACTTGTAAGATATCCCAAATATGAGCTTATTTACAACTTACATTCAATCCAAATAAAATTCTTATCTTTTCGGCTAAATTCATCTTTCCAGGTTCATTAACTACAATAGAATTCGAGAATATTTCTACCATGTACCCATCGCTGTTCATGCAAAGTCGACAAATTTGTTTGCTTTCCATTTTGGTATCCATTAAACTGAAAATTATCAACTTCTTTTGATTTGTTTTGATTCTGCTCGAGTTTCTCGTTCATAGACAAATCAGACTTAGAAATACTTTACTAAACTGTTGATTATCTTCATATTGAGAAGAGTATATTTCATTTGATCTTTAATTTTACAAGGTAACTGAAGTCACTAATTACCTTACTTTAATTAGCAAACAAGAATTGTGTATGAAAGTAAATGAACGTTTAGTTACTCGAAATCGAGTTTATCGAAGACACAAACCTATCCAAATTGCTTTTTAATTTGAAATCCATTTGTCCGTTAAATTGTTCTATTATTTAAAACTATCAGAAAATGAAACTTTGAAACTTGAAAACAATAAAATAGTATGAAATTATTGTTGTTAATAAAGCAATTGTGGCAAGGTGTGAATAAAGCAATTGTGACAGTTGTGAATACAAATTACATCTCTAATTCCAATATAATCATTGACAGCTCTACGCCATATAATCATGATGAAAGAGAAAGGGAAAATTAGTGTGTAGCGATGGGACGTCAAAGAAGAAAGTAAATCTAAAATCTCCCAGGACCTAAAAAGCAATTTGTAGATAGTAACATGTTTGCTCTCGACACAAAATCGGCGTCAAAAAAAGTCATCAACATTCAACAGACAGCACGAAAAAAAAAAAAAAAAGTAGAAAATTTCTATCGATTTATGATTTCGGAAGCCTTTTAGAAAAAAAAACACAAAATGTTTTCCGGTTTTTTTTCTCTGCATTCAATGGTTTTAATGACTTTTATTTGCCAAAAAACAACTCCTTGATTTTCTTAATCCTTTATTGTTTGGCTTTCAGGAGAGAGTTTTGATATGTACAATAATTTCACTTCTTTTTTTTTTCTAAAGATGGTACAAAAATATTACAAGCGAATGAACACAATTCAAGAAAAGTTAAGTACATGTCGTCGTCTCATTTGTGCAAGTGTTTAGATTACTGTCAAAATAGTTTCCTTCACCACAATTGTAAAGTCGAGGATTTCCATTTACACAAAGGAAATAACGCTGGCAGTCACTAGGTTTCTGATAGAAGCGATATTCAGCAAAGCCTAAGCCTTCAACTTTTGGATCTTGTGGGCATTTAAATCCTAAATAGCTAGCTGCATCGCAATCTGGGACTACATCGGGCCAATCACAATGATAGGTCTCCGAACTGAAAGCTAATCCTTCTGGGCACTCAAACAAGTAACCACGGCCATCAACACAATTTAAAAATTGATTACATTCATTTGGCGTGTTTCCCATTCTAAAGTAGCCAAACTGGTGGGGACAATCTTCGGATGGATTAGCCGGCTATTAAAAGACAACGAGCAGAATGTTTTTTTTATAAATTACTCCTTTGATAGATAATAAAAATGAAAGTAAAATTTACCTGAAGCTGTGAACGACCTCCACAGTTAACATCAATTGGATATTGGCATGGATAGGTGAACAGACTTGCCTTCTCGTTAAATCTTAATCCATCGGGACATAACTTTTCTTCCCCAACTCCATCCTGATCAGAAGAAAAGAGAAATAAAATATGAAAAAAATCTTTTATAAATCACACACATTTAAAATTCCAATAAAGTGCAAAAGTCTCAGAAACTCGATTCAAAAACTTATTTTTCTTATGAGATGAAAGAAATATAACAACTTACTATACATTCAAGATATCTATCGCAACTGGAACCGACTGGAAATCTGCCATTTTTCTCGGGGCATGTATAAGCTGAAAAGACAAAAAGAGATTCAGTCTAGCTAGCCAATTCATCTCACAAAATCCCATTCGTTTCATTAAAATCGACTTCAATAACCAGAAACTTAATAGTGCCACATAAATTTTATCCTATCCCATAGTTTCTCCTTTCAACGAACGCACTTAAAACATTTAATAGCACAAAAATTGTTGCTGTTGGCAGAGTGTACTCAATATAAAGTTTCAATTACTTCTTGATTCTTCATGATCTTTTAAGCACGACGACATTTTTCTTGTTTCGATTTCTTTTCAAAAACCTTTCATTAAACTTTGTATTTAATTAACCTCGTGTCAATCTTACTTTATTGTCTACTTGAAGTTTTTAAAGTTTCAGCGTATGAGGTCAGATTTTAAATGTTAAAAGAATAATTAAAATTTTCACTGCTGTAATTAATTAATAAAGACTACTTTTATAATTTTGACGTAGATATCAACTTATGACATGAAAATGATTAAATTATTTCAAGTTTATAAACCAGCATTTCCTTTCCTTCTTTTATTTTTATTATCGAAACATTTTAATGAGTCAAGTTCATAAATTTTAAATCGAAGAGAACTCTATTGTTGTTGAATTAATGTAGACACACATTGATGTATGAATGAATGCTTAAGAAACAACATAAAAAAATATGTTAAAGATTTTTCATCTTCAATTGACGCTTCGATGCAGCAACTTCACGTGTTTTGAAGGTCAATCAACTTTAATATTATGCAACAGAGTTTTGTAAGAAAATTGGATGCAATCAATTTTATTTTTTAATTTATTTATATTTATGATAAACATAAATAAGCATAGGAAATAATTTTGAATAATACGGATGTATGTTGACAAGTTAACTTATTTTATTGGTGTTTGTTCGATTTGCTAGACTATTAAACGACAGCAGTTATTAACATAAATTAAAATGACACGCAGTGAAGCAACCATTCCAGCTTTACCGAATCATCTCACGGAATTATGCTCAAGTTCATCACGAGATTTCAATGAACATCAATAAATTGATCTTTTGCGATGAAATATGCGGATGTTGTTGCTCAATCGTCAATCTAAATTTAATTACCATGCGAGTGAGAGCAAATATGAGGCGGGAATTAAGATTTGACTTTTAATAATTTTATTTATTGGCCAAGTGCTACCGACCGACCCTCATGTGATGCGAATAGAAGTAGAAAAAAAAACTGTTTTGATGCCACGCTATTTACGTTCACTAACTTAATTCAAAAGCAAATGTTAAAGTTAAAGGATTCTCAATGTATCTAAATATTTTTAATAAAGTTGTGGGGGAATTGGAAATAGAAAAAGGTCAACAACGTAGATGCCGATTCATCTTCGTCATCGCGATGTGACCATCATAAACATGATATTTATTTAACACATCAGCATGGAATTCCATCAACCATCGCATCGGCTCATTAAAAGCGACACCAAACAATCATTGTTTAAGATGGTGCAAGATTGATGGTGATTTGAAGAAACGAAACTTAAAGCTGAGTGAAGTCGTTTCATGAAGTCTCAGAGAAGTTGCATTAATTTAGTCAAAATTCAAAAAAACAAATGACATCCATAATTTAAATATTAAAAAAAAAATTTAAAGACAAACTCAACAAACTCATTTTTTATTTGCTACGATTGTGGTTTTCTTTTTCATCACTCAACATTGTCAAAAAAAAACTGTTTTCATGTGTTGACTGACGATCTGTAATTATGTAATAATATAATTTATTTTGAAGTCAACACGCTTCACCGTAATCAATTGCTTTTTTCCGTTAAAGATTTCTTCCTCTGGTTTCATTCATTATTATATTTTCATTTTTTTGTTTTTTTCTTAACACTCTTCCTCGCCTTCAATTAAAGGCAGTAAAAGCACTCGCGTGCGATTGTCAAATTAACTTCTTTTTTATGTGCGAATGTTTTTCGTTAAAACCCGAAAAAAAAGAAGAAAAGTTAACTTATATATTTCGTCAGTCGTTCCTTATGACACTTAAAGTCGTAAATTTTAATTAACCTCATTTCACCGCGCAATTTTATTTCATGCGCAAAGAGTGCTTAATTGCATTCAGCGTCCCACTAAGTGATGAGACATGCTCACCTTGTGTTAATAAAACGACGAAAACAAGACACGAGTTTACTATCGAAATCTTTGACATCTTGATATGACCCGTCGAACTAAACTGATTTGTGGTGAGTAACTAAGTAAGAGATGAGCCAAAGACAAAGTAAGCAAAACGAAAGAGATGAGATTATTTAATCCGCGTCTCTCGAACTGACTTCGAGTGGAAAAAAAGTTGATTTGGTCGCGACGAAATTCAAAATCCAACTGAATTGGAAGATGAAAAAAAGGTAATATTTTCAATACATATTCGGCGGAGGTCTCGAAGATAGATCGCTCGTTTGTTGTTGTCTGTTTGCTTGTGTAGTGCTTGCTTTTTTTTTCTCATAAATTTGCATCATTTTTATTTTTCTTCTTTTTCTCGTTTAATGTTAAATATTAAAGAGACGACACCGCTCGAATGAATGGAGAAGAAAAAAATTAAATAAACATTTAATGTTGAATAAATTGACATTTCTACTTTGTTTGTCTTGAGAGGGGAACTAGATGGATTGAAGTGTGTGCCTATAAAAATATAAAATTCGATTTAATTTGTGCGATGATCAATTTTTTCTTCTTCATCTTCGTCAATCATCATAAATATCAGTTAATCTGTAGATAAGTAAATTGATTCAACTGAATAAATATGTGATGATGATATATTATTATTTGATGGAAATCAAAGTTATTTGAAGTTCTAAGCTATTAGAAATCGAGCTTTAAGGTCGTTCAGCTGAAGTTTCACTTTTTTTTTCTTAGAACTGAAATATGAAACAGCAAAAATAAATTCCATGCAATTTACCACTTCTCCATTCACATATCATTGGCATAAAGACGCAATCAAGCAACAGTCAGAGTGTCGTCTTCTCAAGTTCCTTCTTAACGAGAATTTGATGACAACTGCTTAAAGATTGATTCATGTTTTTCCAATCGAATTCCTTAAGATTTGTTATTGCTTCATGATTGTCAGCTATTGATGTTTATTGGCATAAAATACTCAAAGTTGCAATAGCAATCATTGGCTGTTGTCAAGATGATGATGTGCAGGCGGCGAGTTAACTAACGTAACACGTGAAGAAGCGTTCATAAATTGTACAATTTCAAAATCACATTTCTTTCTTGAAACCATCATGATGCGACTTTATAACATAATTAATCACTTTACCATGCAAAACGTCTATCAAACACCATCATGAAACAGACAAAAAAAACTTAACAATACAACGAGATATATTTTGATGCGAAGGAATTTTTCTTTTTCGTTATTTTTTTTTTTTGATTTTCGCGCAACCCAAATTCGATATTAGAAGCTGGCGATGGCATTATTCAAGCGGTAGAGTTTTGATATTAATGATTTGTGACTGAATCTGTACCAAATTATTTTTGAATGTCTGTCTTCACCATGTTGCAAAATTAAATTATGAAAGCAATGATGTCACATTTGTCAAAGTTCAAGGAAGCTTAAAAGTTTTAAGCTTCTTTTCATAAAAAAAGTAATCTCTTAAAGACCTTTGAGATTTTGTTGATGATTATTTATTTAAGACAACTTTTCCTACTTAAATACATGCAAGCAAATTATTATGTGACATCATTTGTTTCAAAAGAAGTTATTAAACAAAATTAATTTAATAACAAAAGAGAAACTATAACAAAACGTCACAAATTCAATGACCATAATAAAAAAATAAGTTGACACTGAAAAGTGAAGAAAAAGTCCGATGAACGAATATCTAATAAAAAAACACTAAATTGACAATCAACCTTGACATTTCTTTCTCGCTGGTTTAAACTTTTATAGGAGTTTTAGCTTTTATTCTAGTTTGGTTTGAAAATGAGACATGAAAATTTCGAGAATCCTAAAAATATCTTCTAAAGCATGCTTCATATTGCTGTCGAATATGAACATTGTCCACGTTTATATTTTTATCTCGCAGACTCAACCACAGACATAAGCAAAAAATCATGTCTGAGTCAGTCAAAGCCAATTCACTTTCGATTTCAAGAAGTTTTAATCTTGTTTCGGGTGCTGACCGAAAGATTTCTCGATTCTTCGCACTGGTGTTTGTCAAAGAGATGCGTTCATGTGGACACAATGTGATGCGACACTTGGCAGAGTAGAGTCGTTATATAAGGAATCAGGTTTTGTTGTCGCCAAAATAAAAAAAGAAGTTGTGATAGTGTTAAATTATTCGACTTCTTATTTCTGGCATAATTTCTCATCTGCTAATTCCAATTTGCAAATACCCAAACTCTTTTATGTAGATCTACCACATTTGCATTTTGCAAAAAGTGATAAGATTTGTGTCTGCCTACCAAGCTCTCATTTTTTTAATAGTTCACATCTTTGTGACTCACCGTCACAGACACTTTTGCTGCTTGTGGGAATATTTGCATGTGAATTATGTCATCGGAACTGAACGGAGATTCTGTCAGCGGAAAATATAATAAAAAATAAGATTCGAACCATTTTTTCTTCATCATCTTCTTTTTCTCTCTTCCGACATGATGTGAATGTCATTCGATGATAGTGATCAGTGAATTTCAATGTCAGCTGATGTAACGAACCTTTATTCGCGGAAAATAAACGCAATTCATCGTTTAATTCACATATTTATGAATCAAAGCTTGTGAATGCTACACTGACATGTCATTCTCACAGTTTCATGATTTAGAGTTTTGCAAAATTATTTGTTCGAGGCTTAAAGGAACAGATGCAAGGGGATTTTGAATTTTAAATCGTCACCATTTTCAAAAACGAGGTCAAACACCAATGAATGGTGTAGGTGGTGTGATAATATTGGCCTGTGGCGTTTATGACACTCAAGTTTTGTGGTGATGGTAGAAACTTGAAAGCTTCTCGTTATTTTATCGCACAAGAAAACTAGAAAAACATTCAAGCCTTTAAAAGTTTCTTTCGGGGGTGTAAAAAAGGGAGAAAAGTTTTCTATCCATCTCAGTATAAGATGCAAATAACGATAACAGTCACCATCATGTCATGTCGTTTTTCTGAAATGATAAAGTTCATGGAGTTGTTAGTCGTTGCCATGAATGATTCGATAACATTTTACGGTAAATTTACATTTTCAAATTTAAGTTTTCCTTATGAACTTTCATGACAAATATTAAACTTCCGCTCTTGACATTGTAAGTTATCGATGTCAATCGAAGAAAATGAATGAAATTAACATCCCTGGCCATGGAAAGCGATAAAAGAAAAGTTTCATCAAATATAATTTAACAAATTGTCATTCATGCTTTATTTAATTTCTTTCCTTCTTTTTGTAAATCAAAAGAACTTTTTTTATTCATCTACAAATTTCTAAAGTGGTTCTTCATTCTCTTTCATAAGAAAAAAAAAAGAAATTTCATTTTAAACTCGGAAATTATCATCAAAAAAATTGCTTTTTCTTTATTCGTTGGTTATCGTTCGACTTATTTTGATTCTCGTACTCTATATAGTCTTTCTAGTTAGCTCTCAAGAAGTTTTATAACAAGATATTCGAAAAATCATAAGTAAGTAGAGAGAGAGAAAAGAAAAACTTTTATCCTATTTCATTATAAACTTTTAAATAGAAACTACTCTTAAATATGTATTCAATAATTGAAGTTGGTTGAATCAACCAACTTTTTGGGACTTTTCACAAATTTTTATTTCACTATAAAGGATGAATTTAATATCTCTTGGGGCCTTTTACTGATGACAGAAGAATTATTGAAATTACGTGCAGTTTGCATGCTTCGGCATCCACATTCAAAGCCACAATGATGGGAAATTCTTAGGCTTTTCTTAAGTAGCTTATGTCTCGAGGAAATCCTAGCAAATCTACTTCCTTATTCTATGATATCAATTTGAATATTTTTCTTGGGTTTCATTTAATATCAAAAGGGACTTTTTCTTCCTTCCTTCTTTTTTTTCGTCTCAACACATTGAAATTCTTCTTCGTTCTTTTGTTTTTATATATTAAGATATACTGAGAGAAAACTATGAGTGAAAATAAACAGTTTTCTCTTGATAAAGTTCTATGAAACTAACTTTCTGATACTTTTGCTGTTTCATACTTAATTCAACTCAATTCGAAGCGAAAATGTTGCATAGCTTTCCACTTCGCTGTAATTGAATTCTATATATTTTTTATAGGAGAACTGCTGCTGACGCCAGAATCACTTGATTTTTCACTTAATGTACCGCCACCTTCCGTACACGAATATATTTCATCGATGTTGCTTGTTCCACCCAGCAGACCTTTCTTGATAAAACCTTTTTTCGTTGCTGTTATAGAAGGTAGACGAGTGCTGTTCTCGCTCGTATTATTTCTCTCACTCGTCGTTCCATTCGAACATTGAACTACTTGAATATCATTCATTCCGTTAGACTCTGAAGTGCTTTGCATGGAGGAAGAGGTGAAAAAATTTGGCAGTGAAGCTCCTTCAAAGCATCCTGAATCGCGTGGAAATCGTCGACGATTGCTGAATGGAGATTGTGAATTCTTCTTTTGTTGTATTTGACTCAATCGACTTTCATCATTCTCTGAACTCGAACCAGCAATATAATCAGAATTTGTTGACATTGTTATGTCGGTTGAATTCAACAATTGAACAGCAGCTAAAAGCTTCGCTCGATGTTCCGCATTTGTGATTTCCAGAAAATCGAGATCTGCCGAATCGAGTTTCTTAAATAATTCTAAATCTTCATACCTGTTGAGAAGAAACGAAAAAAAAAGTTCAATAAACTTTGTTTGCTGATGGTTTGTAGTGAAGTTAAACGATTTTTAAGTTTAATCTTTCGGAAACTCAAATTTTTTAAATACTTGGGTTGTTGGATTGAAAACCCAAAAAAAAAGTTTATAAATCACGTCACAAATTATTCATAAGCGTAAACAAAACTCACCCATATGCTGTGAAAGCTGCAGTGTACTCCTTCAATCCTATTCGACAAAGAAGCTCTTCTACCGTTGAGGGACGACAACCTTTTCTAACCATACGAGTTTGCCTTTTAAAACTTTTCTCCTTTTGTTCGGGAAGAACTTCCACGTTTGTAAATCTAAAGTGTCCAAATTTTCCATTCACTCTTCCTTCCCAAACACCCGAAGCATTCATTGTAATCACGTCAATTATATCGCCTTTCTATTTCAAATGAAAAGCATGTGAAAAATAAAAGCCCAAAAAAGAGTTTTCATCATTAAAAATGTGGATTGTTTTTGTCGTTTCATATTTTCATAAAAGCATATTTTCAAAGCAGCGTAGTTAACATTATTCCAAGCTGAACATAATTATGTCACAATCACACATGTACAGCGAATAAAAAGTATTAAAAAAAACGGAAAAACTTTTACAGTTTGCTTGTCATTAAATGTTCATGATATTATCTAAGTATTTTAGGAGCTTCCACAGCAGAACTGCTTGAAAACCATGCGCAAAAGCTTCTTGTGTATGCTTCTCATGAGAATATAATTTACATTTTTTATGACGCTTTCTCACCTTAAATTCTAATGAGTCTTTCTCAAAGGGAAAACCCGAACTATCTACAACAGCTCTCGCACGACAGATTGACACATAGCTTGCTTTTTCGTCAGCTGACAGTGAGCTGTTGGGACTTCCTGATCTTACTAATGGCTGTGTGCCTGTGGAGAGATAATTTGTTTAAACTTTCATTGTCGTGTCGTAAATTTATTTAAATAAAAAAGGAGCCAAACATTTCCTAAATCACTTACTCGACCCACTTGCGCTTGATAATCTCTCAACTGAACTGCCAGAACAATGATAATCCTTGGCTTGTGCCAGTGATGCCGCAGTAGTGCTGCTACTTCGACTTCCATTGCTTTTATCGTTCATAAAACTAATTCCATAGTCTTTGAGTGAATCCTTTGGAAATTGCTTTGCATCGTTCAACTGCTGAATTTTCATTAAAAGCAAAAAAATGTTTTCTGTTAATTTATTGAGTAGAAAATTTTGCTTTGTTTCATTTTTCTTCTCATTCGCTCGTTTTTTTCATTTTTCTTTTCTCGTGTCAACATGAAAAGGCATCTTATTACTTATCAGTAACATGGCATCTGCCCGGCAATAATTAGAAGAGATTACGCTTTTGCGAATACGTTAAGTCTCGAAGGAAACGTTTTAAAGCTTTGTCGCTGAGTTTAAAAGATATCAGAAAACACCAACGACGATGAAAATGGCAAAAGAAGATAAACTTTCCAACTTTACTTTAATGATGTTAAAAGTAGAAAGGGAAATATTGTAACAACATCAACACAACAAGTTCAAGGAATGCTTTCAAGTAAAATGTTACTTCAATCAACGAACGAACGAACGACCCTGAATTCTTACACATTTTTACTACTCACGAAAAGATGTAAAAATAAAAGTCCCAGTTGTGCTTTAAGCATTAAAAGAATTTTATGAAAATTCCAAATATCTGAATAGAAACAACTTTTCATACCCCTAAACTGTCATTAATATTTGTTCGCTTTTACAGTTCTATGTCCCTTTAAGTATTCGAACAGTGCTTCCTGAACTGCGTGACGAGAAGCTAATGATTTTGGAAAATTATTCAATAAATTTTCATGTAAACTTTTCTTTGTGTTTTTGTGAAAAACGGAATCAATTAAAAAAGAAAATAAATTTAAAAAAAGGTTGAGAATCACTGCATATCGAATGGTTAGATATCTTCTTTCGCTTTTCATGTTGTCACGAAAAAAACAAAATAAAAACTTTATACCGTGATATGATGCGAACAATAATCGATTAAAAATTGAACAAACAACTTCCTTACGTAATCAAAAGTTTTATTCTGGTAACCGGTGACTGATACTTTGCCCATTGACGAAGGATAATTTCGTTTTAATTTCAAATCATTTGTGCTTGATGTTGGATTCGATAGGCCGCTAGAAAGATTGTTCATTCCATTTAATATCACCATGTTTGAGGCGAGATAATCGTCATTGTCTTCTGAATCTGATAGATGGGAAGGCGATGGTGGTTCGATTGTTCGTCCTATCAAAGGTCGATAATATGCTACGCAATTTGCTTCAATCTTGATGATATAAGTATAATTAAGATTAAGATTGGATGATATGAGAATGATTAAGGAAAAGTCTTAAGATTGTTATGATCATTCAACTCACAGATATTTGGCTTCTTCGCGATGTTATGCTATCAATGTCTGATACGGAGCCTCGATAATCTTCGCTTATTCTGCAAAAAAGTGCGCAAGAGAAGAAAAGAAAAGAAAAGAAAAATTGAGTAAATGAATGTAACGTTGGGAATAAGTGAAGCGTGCTTGAGCTTTTGATCCAAGCTCTCATGTCGAGACATCTCGCACAGATTCGTTTCGTATTCATCCTGTTGCCGAACACAATCAACTCAGTTGACACAAATTAAATTATTTCCTTCTTCTTACCTTTTCAATGGTGAATTGCTCAACTGTTGTGGCACAAAAAGTCCTCGTTTTACTGGCTGTTGTTGTTGCGAAGAAACAGATATATCACCGGCGGAACGTAAAGAAATTATTCCCGGCCCATTCGTTCGATAGCAAACTTGTCCGTCCTTCCATAAATAAAATGAAAAGAATGAAATAAAAGAGAGTGTAAAAAAAAGTTAATACATAAGTATGAGAGTGGAGAAGAAAAGGGAAAAATGAAAAAGAAAAGTTAAGGAGAAACTTTGATACGAAGCATCAGTTTTATGATATGTGTTGAGAAGTGAATTATTAAGCTGGTAATTTAATGGAGAGAGAACGAATGAAAGCAAGAAAGTTTTTTTTGGTGTTGAGAAGAAAATTTCTGTAACCAACACAATAAAAAGCTCTTATCAAGACGTAACAAGCTTTTTTTAAAAGATTTATGTTAGCTTGAATATCATTTCTCTCCCTCAAGCATGCTTCACGTACATGAAATGATAAGAGAAATCGCTTTTTGCTTTCCTTTTATTTTCACTTTCTTCATTCATTTAAAGAAATAGTCGTCGTTGTGAAAGATTCAAAACGAAGCCATTGTTCTTATTATGAAGAGTGTTTACCTGAATTGTTGCTGCTGCTAACATCTCAGACATTATCAAGTCATCCGGTTCACTCTCATAAGGTGGTTCATCGTACCAATGATGATGTCTGTTTATATTGCTATAGTTGCTACTTGATATGGAGCCATCGTATAGCGACGTTTCTCCTGAGAATGAACAGAATTAAATGAGAAAAATTGCATAAAAATGTATAAACTCAAAGTGCTCTTGATGTCAATTATTCATGAATTACAAATGAAAATTCTTCTGTCTGACCTGCTCTTGCTGCTTGTTGGAACAATCCTTGCTGAATGTCTCGTAAAATCTAATAAAAGAAAGACAAAGTGAAGGTCATTGTAATTGTATGTTTATAAGCTTTTTATGACAGGGAAAGGAACAAAATTCATTTTCATATTTCTAGGAAAAACAGAAAATTTAACTCAATTCCATTCAGGGATTGGAATAGGTTCCAAATTTCATTACAAGAAAAAATGAATTGCCAATCCCTGCTTTATACACAGCGTCATGTCGTTATCCTCTCTTGTGTTTAATTATTTGCTAGGACGACAATTCACGAAAAAAAAGAAACTCGAAAGGCTTTTTACCTCTTCATGCTCCCTTTGAAATTTTTCTTTTTTCCTCAAAGCTTCTTGAACTTTCAGCTGAAATAAATGAGAGAAAAATGGAGAGAAGATAAAAGAAAATTCGTCACATAATAAGAGAAGAGTCAACACTTAAAGAAAAGGCATGAACATTCTTTCTTACTCGATGGATTGTCTCTTCAAAGCTTTGATGTGGTGCACCGCCATTCAATTGGTATTGTCTCAGTCTTTCATTTGATTGCTGCGAATGAAACTTTTATCAGATTATCCTCTTCACCCGAAATTCATTAGGACATTAAATATTCATCATGTTTTTACCTTATGCTGTGTGATTGATGGATTTTGGTTTGCTTTCCTATTTACAGTCTTTAAGCCTCTCAGCAATCTCATTAAAGTCGATCGCTTTTTATTCGTTTCCCGAGCCTCGTGTGAGAGTTCAAAGAAATACGCTGGTCGGGGACCGGATGGCCTGCAACACATAAAAAAGTCATGCATTATGTAGAAAAGGAAAACTCTTCAAATGTTTGAATAATCAAAGCTTCACAGAAGCTTTAATTCATTGCTCAAATATTGACACAATTAAAACAAGTGTCATAGAATGTCTGTCGACTTATCGGATGAAGATCTAAATGATTTCTTCTCATCTCATTCTCTTTAACTTCAAAAACAACCAGAAAAGAAAAACTTTTCATTCGTATTTTGCATGATGTTGATTGCTAAAGCCAAATTCTCATGTCGCTTAAACTTTTCCATCTTGTCTTTTGTCAATAAACAAACAAACAAACAAACGAACGAACGAACGAATGATAAGAAGAATTTGTAATAAAATCAAGACGATTGTGATAAACATCTTCGATAATTGACCCAAAAATGGGGATGAAGACAGTTTGGGAGGGGGAAAGAGAGTGTGTGCAATAAAAAGCAACTGGTAACGTCTAAAAAGGCAACATAAACAATTCGATGAGGGCATGGAAAGCGCAGAGAGATAAGTTAAAAGCATCGCATGTGAAATAACATCGGTGGGATGAAGTAGAAGCAAGCTTTCAAGTAATTTACTTCATCCCTTGCACATTCTCATCATAAACAAGTAAAATTTGCTTTTCTTTGCAGCCACAAGAGCAGCTCCGAACTTTCACTTTACGTTGGTTGTGGAATGGCCAACAGATCCATTATTTTATATGCTTGTCAGCTTAACGCGAATTTTTACGAGCACAATCCACCATAAAGTTCAGAGCATTAGCGTTAGCGTTAGTTTCTTCTTCTCGCACCACTAAAACCAAGAGGATAAAGATAAAATGAAAGTTTTTTAGTTCTTACCCTTGTTGTTGTGCCACAGGTACATTATTGGTATTATTTGGTAATGATTGTTGGCTGTCCATTTTGTCTAATTGCTGAGTCGATTGGATTCCGCCACGACCAATTCTCGAAGCGAACACGCCGTAGCCGAAACCATAAATTTCATCTTCCTCCTTGTCGGAGAGACAACTCGATGGCTAAAAGGAATGAATTTATTTCACTATTTTATTTTATTTTATTATTTGTTCTTCTTCTTGAATTCGTGTTAGAAAGACAAGAGAAACGAATGAAAAAGAATAAAACACGAAAATTGCAATTGAGACGTGCGAGGGAGGATTTTTTCTTCTTCTTTTTCTTTTGTTTTATGGATGTTGGTACGGATTGGATTTTTGTAAGTTTTCAAATCGATAAATATAAATTTTGTTCGCAAATATTCATTCTTCAAGAATATTTCAAAAGTAAAATTTTATATGAAAGAAAACTCTTTAGAAATAATTAAAATTGTGAAACTTTTGCATTGGAAAATTTCTGTTCAATTGAATTTAAGAAAGTTAAAAGTTTTTCATTGTTAAAAGTCCAGTTATCGACACTCTACTGTATCACACAAAAGCAATATAAATGTTTTAAAATGATTCTCCAATCCATTCTAACATCATTAATGGATTTTTTTTATTTACCGAGTATTTTCCCGGGACATATAAAGGTTGACTGTGACTATTGGGCAGGGTTCCGATTTGGTTGGAACTTCCTCTATGTCCCTTTGACATGCCAGGACTATGTTTTGGACTTCTTTTCAACCATGCTCTTTGTCTGACATCCTCTAGGGCGGTGAGAACATCAAGGTAAGGTGCCATTAATAATTCACAATAAACAGAAGCTAAACCTTCTAAATGACCTCGACTACCATCCTGTAAACAATCTCTTTATATATTCTAATCAAAGCAACATGTTCCGATGTTACTTACGGGTGTTGAGTAAGGATAACTACTTAAACAAACGCCATCGGCTTCTAATTGCTCTATAACAAGAGATTCCAACCCAAGAAGAGGCGAATTGTCTCGCTCCAGTTCATCACAATTAAATAAAGAGTTAGGATCGTTGATTTGGAAGTAAACACTTGCCGCACCATTCTCACGCAACAATCTGACGCTTTTAAGAAGTTTGTGTCGATGATTTGGGTTTTGAACACCGATTGCGTCCAAATCTGGGTCGCCAATTTGTTTGCAGATTTCCAAGTCATCATAACCATTATCAAGAAAGCTCGCGGCGTATTGTGACAAACCGAGTGCTTTAAGCCACTCACATACGATATTTGTTACAGCCATTTAAACTCTAATTTGATTGCTTTTCGGAACTCTTTTTATTTCCACGAACAACTAAACTTTGTGTTTTAAATTTTAATTATTTTTAAATCACTTTCACCAACATTCGATAACTTTCAATGTTTTTATTTATTTAAGTAATTATTTATGTATTTATTCTGTTCGTTATACTTCTCAACTGAAAACGACACGAATTGTAAACTTGCCATGCAATATCTCTTCTTATCAAGCTTTTTAAAAGACCCATAACGATCCTAGAGCAAAACTCAAAGTTGGCATAAAAAGCTTATCAGTGAAAATGTTCGCAGTTCTCGACACGACACAAAAGTCCTCGAAATCAACGTGTTTGTAATTGAAGCTTAAGAAAAATGACGACACTTGACATTTGTCATGCGAATGCGATCTCGTGAAATGATATTTTATTGAATGAATTAAGAGCACCGCTAATTATTTTTACGCTATTTCATTAACCGCTTCCCAAACTCTCTTCACATTCTATGCATTGTGAAATTTTGTCTCGTTTTTCACTTTTTCTTTCTTTCTTTTGATAAAACCTCATCGAGACGAGAAACACTTGAAAAGTTGCATGCGACACAAAAAGAAATTTTCTATCTTTGCAGTCGAAGCAGTGAAGTTTGTACAATTAAAACATTCACTCGACGAACACATACAAAGGTGAATACAGTCCCATTTTTATTTTTTAAGCGCATAAATATTTTTCAATGCTGCTATGTGTTCTTTTCTTCTCTTCTCTTCTCTTCCCCAATCCTTTTACACTTTTATTTGTTTCGGATTTTGTGTTGCTTCGCTTTTATTTTTTTTTTGAGTTGATATTTTTATTTTGGCTTATTTGGGTTAATCCATATTCAAATTGGGAAAATTACTTATTCAGTCATATAGTTAATCAGAAAGCGAACATTTTTTGAGTCACATGAAACATTTTTGAGGCTTTTGTACAACCTTTATTCCTTAATATTTGATATTCCATTTTATGTAGTTATTCTTCTTTTCTCTCTGCTATTCTTTTTATGTTTTAGCATTAAAGAACTTTTACTTTCAACTATTTTTTTGTGTTACCGAGAAGTTTATGATAGGATTTTTATGTTTGACTAGAATCGATTGATCTTGAAATTCACTTCTGATTGTAAATCAGTCAATTTATGATTATTTTTTCTTTTTTTTTCTTATTTTGAAACCGCGCGATGTTATGAAGCGTCTTCCGTCTGTCTTCTCTGAACCAAAACTGAATGTTTTCTTCCAAAAAAATAATATTTTCTCTCTCATGTGGAGGATAACAACAATAATAAGAGCAATGAGAGAACAGCGAGAGCGAGAGAATAATTTTTAGCATAATGAACCACAGTGTGTGTCAAATTTGGCAACGTCGCAATACAAACTTCGTCAAACCTGGTAGAATAGAAAATTTCACTAACGAAAATTCCGTCAGACTGAGAACGTTTTAGCTAAAGAGAGTTTATTAATTATTTAGAGCTATGTAGCATTGTTCGACTTTCTTTATATGATGTCGTAAAGAAATGTTTTCGTAATAAAACACTTTTAACGCGTTTCAACAAATTTTTCCCCCCAAACGCAAAAATATATTTTACATCCCCAAAAATGAAAGTTCCAAAGTTTTCATTTTTATAAACCATAACCAGCTAAACATTATGTAATCATATAAATCCACTCAACTCAAGGCAAAAAAGACTATTATTCGCGCGCTTGAGATTTTCCCGCCACCATCCCAACGATTCCCTTTCCACTTCCAAAGTAAGTAGATTTTTGACGAAGTTCTTATCTAAAGCTCATACTTGCATGTGAAATATATGCTGGAAATGAAAACCGTTAGAAAACAACTTTTAGGGTTTTACATTGTGGGATTTTTATTCGCCTTCAACATCGGAACTGAGTTTATTTTTATTTTATTTTTCTTTTTGACGAAAATGAAGCTCAGAATGTATAGCGAATGTGAAGGCTTTACAAAGGATTAATTCATCAATTCGAAAGTCAGAGAGTGGGATGGATGGGTGAATGTTTGGTGGTAGTTTTGTAAGCTGTCGAATCTCTTAACATTTCAAGGGAAATTTACTAAATGGATGTATCATCATCATCATCATCAGGTCTAAGACAGGGTCTGAAAAGACCCACACCCGCCTGTTAAAACAGTCGGGAGGCAATGGACATTTGTGGCAAATGACAATGACAACACTTTCCAATTTCAACGGAAATTGGGTTGTGCTGACTAGTCACTGCCGCCCGTTTTGCATCCTCCTGATATCTATCATGACGATGATATCAGGTTGAATTTAACAAACTAATGCTAAAAGATGACGATGAAAATGGATGTATGTATGTATGAAAAATAAATTTAAACGCGGATGGAATGTCACAACAAATGTTTATGTTGTTGTTTAAATATCCTTATTTGCATGTTTGATTAAAGTTCTATAATCACTAGAGATCTGTGAAGAAAATTGAAAAGCGGATTATATTTTAAGGTTTCATTTCTATGTTTTATTTAAAATTTTTCTATTCAAGTAACATCAACAAATTTAATTTTTTTTGTGTAGGTACATAATTTATGCATGCATGTCGATGCCAAAAGATTAATGTACAAGTCTCTAGGATAACATTTTTATTTCATCACAACGCATGTGTGTAATATGATTTATGATGATATGGTTTATAAACTAATTTCACTTCAAAATCACAAATTTTTCAAATTTATCAATAACACTTTGAACTTGGGTTGTTGAGTTGTATAGAGGATTCAATGATAACATTTTTGATCCCTTTTGTAATTCCGTGTCAAGCACAGCCCACCGTTCAAGGACCTTTAAGCAGTTCTTGATTGAATCTGTGGATAAACTCTCACCATATGTTGTATCGCCTTTATCAACTTTCCTGTGGATATGACTGAGACAAATTTTGATGAAATCACGTTCTGACACAATTGACTCGTGAAGAAGAATTACGAGACATTCCGCCACCAATGAATACGATATAGTAAATGGAGCGAGTGTTGAAAGTAATGTCTGTGATGGTTTGAAGTTCATTGTCACGCTGTTGTTTACATTTGACAAAATCCCTAAATTACACAAACGCACCACCGATTTTTTAACCTCATCGGAAAAGTCTTGACATGGCTTGTAGAAAATAAACTCGTAACGTAAAATATCACAAAGAAGCGAGGCAATGTCAATGACATCATTTAAACCCATTTGAGTTTTTTCATTGACGGTAGCTACGGTTGTGGTAACAACTGCGTCTAATGCAAAATATGGAACAAATGTGTTTGAATAATATGCTGTCTCGATGACGTTGGGAACATTGAGAACTGGTGCGATAAAAACTTCACCGTTTGATTGCACCTTTCGTTGTATGAGACTAGAACCGAGAAGCATTACAGCTCTCTCTATTACACATTCCGTGTCACCTCTAAACTCAAAATCCCTGTCGTTGCCAATCTGTTGTTTAAGCTCGTCTAAAGCATAAGAAAGTTCTCTCATTGTGCAACCATTTCTAAATTTATTCAGAAGTAAAAAGGCAACAATGTTGGTTGACATGACACAAGTTGTGCTTGAACTGTCGAAGACGACATGACGCGCGATATTGTCGACAAGAACACGATGTTTATCGACAACTTCAATTCCATTTATTGATGACACTGACGGGCCCGTTAATAATGTTCGAGCTGAAGGAAGCGGTCTTGGAACTTCTTCTTCCTGTCGTTTTTTAAACGACTTGACGAGTTCTTTCAATGAGAATGGTTCATTGAAATCGATTCTCATCAAACCGTATTTGTCATTGAGAATCTTCCAAATCGATGAAACAGCAGTTCGAAATGATTCCATTTTCTTTGGAGTTCCCATTTGTTCATTTACAAAATGTCCATCGACAAGCTTTTCGTAGTTCACTGAGACCGGAACTAATATTGCATCATCAATTAACCCATCGATGAACGCTTCAATAATGACTGATAGAATTCCACTCTATTGATGATTAAATAAATAGTGAAAGGAGATTAAAATATATCCCAGGCCAGAAGGAATTTAATCAGGAATGATTGTTTGATTTGATTTACTAAATATTTCATAATTTCCTAAAAATATTATTAAACTGCTTCACTCCGATCATGTCTGCTTTAAAATTCACCAGCTTTAGGTACTTTACGTTCAAATTGATCAAATCACATTCCTGAATAAAATAAATGAAATTAATAAAATCCAATGTACCTTAGGCAAATTTGGTTTTCCTGTTCTCGTACGTCCGCCTTCGATAAAAAATTCAACATTATGTCCCGCAATGATACTCTCCTGAAGGTAAGCTTGCAACAGACTTCTATAAATATAATCTTTCTTTCCATCGGGCAAATCAATTTTTCGTTTGATATAGAATGCACCAAGACCACGTAGAAGATAACTGAAAATGTGGTAAACTTACTTAAGTTGATTGCACAAAAGAATTTTTTTTTGTCGTTTTCCGCTTTTCACGATTCAAGCTTTTAACTTACCCGAAAACCGGAATGTTTAAGTTGTCACCAGCGGCAACTTGAGGGCACTGAATATCGTTGTTCAACAAAATGAACGTAATTAAAATGTAATCCAAGTGACTTCGGTGAAGGGGAAGAAAGACAAGCGGTGTTTTCGGCATTTTCTTTTGTGCTTCTTTAATCATCTCTATTTGAGCTGGGTCATTGACCACACCGTCAAGGAAGAGTGGAAGAAGTTTGTAAAGCACATAGGAAGTCAGTCTTAAGAGTTTATCTGATAATGTACATCGCATTTGCATCAGCGATTGGTGGGCTTTTTTTGTGTATGTTTTCAAAAGCTCGGAGTAATATGCATCTTCATCTTCAAAGTTTACATTACTTTCCTTAGTCGCATTCTTTGCTATCCTCTCAATCTCCTCTCTGACATGTTTATGTTTAATGACTTTATCAAAGATGGGCTTATATTCATATTTCTTAAGCCTGAGGTTTTGTGCCAAATGTGGGCAGTAGGTGCCCCAATCATATTTGCTTTCTGTTGAAGCATGTTGTGTTACTTTAAGAATATCGACAGCTTCAAGTGCTCGACGAACGATATTCTCTTCTGGTTTCTGTAATTAACCGAAATTAAATGAAAACTTCTTTTCCCTTCTCATTCATTCACTCACTACGTTCATCTTCAAATTCACTTTTTATATGATAACGAATAATGAGGAAGTTACAGAGTTTTATTCTTGAACAAAAAGCAATTTGGAAAGCACATATAGGCTCATACAACAAGGTTCTTCTATTTGACGTGAAGTAGTAGGCAGAAAAGAAGAAGAAACATCAGAAAGAAAAACTTGATTAAAACAAAAGGGTGGGAAAATATTTCGTAAGCAGTCACCTGTGTTCATTCGTATATTCATTCGTTCGTTCACACACAATATTACCGTCAATAAAATGATGTAATGGGGCGCAAAAATTTAATCAAAATTTAGTAGCGAGAAAGTAAAATAAAGTAAAGTTCTTTTATTATTTTTCATTTGAGAAAAGAATAACTGCCTACGTTGAGTTGGAATTTTGTATATTTTGTGCTTAATAAGAAATTAGCGCAATCAAAATTATCTCGTTTGAGAATTGCGTCGAACGATATACTTTAGTTAGTGAAAAGATATCGGCGCTTGCTTTTCTATTTCTTGCCTATGTAAACGACGACGCCAAATTGTCAACATGAAACGGCATTTTCTGCGAAAAGTCGTTTATGGAATTTGTCAAGGAAAGATAAGCTCGGGAAATGTTTGATGCGCGAAAACGAGAAGAGAAAGGGGGAAGGGAAACGGAAAGAGATTGACGCTCCCGGCAAAAGACTTTAAGACTAACTTTAAGATGTAAGATGTAATTCAGGGTAATTGAATGTTATCGATTTTCCCCAAAAAAAAAAAATGACAATAATAATAGAAGAAAAGTTTTTTTTTGTTCTCCAAATTCAAGTCATTTTACAAAAACAATTTCCTAGCCAGAAAATTAAGAAAAAAAAGGAGAACAGCAATGCTTTTTATAAGTGCGGATATAAATTCGAGATTATCCATAATGACGCATTTTTTATTTGCTTATGGAAAATTAAAGGAAATTCGTTGAAAAATTCCATTTCTTCTTCACAATCAATTACGACCTCAAAAATATGAAAAGTTTTGCTAAAAATCATAAAATTGCTTTTGCGTGACGGGAAATGTATTCATATTTCATCGACATTGATAACTTTATAGCAGTAAAATGATCGCGTGGGTAAACGTTGAAGGGCTACTTAAATAAAGGAAGGAATGTGATATATACCAAGTAGCTTATCATTCATGATTAGAAAGCTTTTAAAACATCGCTCGCGATTTCTTTCACTTACACAATCTAAGTTTCTCGAACAATCTTGACAAATTAATCCATGTGATGGAAGGAGAGATGTTCTTCGTTCCGATATGCTCTGCTGATCTCCATTGCAAATCTAAGTAGGTAGAAAAAAAAGTTTCTCATTAATTAACTTCTCTAACAAGTTCATGAAAAGTTAAGGAAAGCATCGTCATATGTTGTCAATGGAAAGATTCCATTTTATAAAAAAAGTTACTTTGTTGTTTAAACATTTATTGACAAGTCTTGAAATATATTTCAATTGTAATCTCAAGACGATAACGTTTATGATTGTAAACAAGAAAGTCTTTTGTAGGTAAAGTTATCGAACAATTGCAGAGATTAGAATTGAAAAATGACGTTGTTTGTTCGAATTGCGCTAAGGGAAATGATGGAAAGGATGAAAAATTACTCACTGGAGAACTTTTCACCTCATTTGTTGGAAATCTTTTATGTTGTTCGTCACTTGGCCTTTTGAGTAAGTCAATATTTTGTTCACGGATAATTCTGCCATTTTGTTGTCGTTTAAAATCTTGTGGGATGATTCTTGAATATGCATCATGAAAACGAGTTGTGATGATGTCAATCATTGTACTTGTGCTGGAAGGAATATTATGATAAAAAAGAAATTAGATTTCCTTTGTTTGACATATGAAAGATGCATCTGCGTATGATTTCTGACGACGATGATGATGACTTTTGTTCTTCTTTGTTACAAACATAAATAATCTAATTTAATAAGAATCATTGTTAGATTTTTCTTGTTCAATCTGAGTCATAAATATTCAGTCCACTTCATAAAACTAATACCTTTTGAGTGTATAAACGCAATAATGTGATAATTCATTGACTTGACGATGTCAGATAAAGCGATAGCACTTCTGAAAGTGAGTTCAATAACTACAGAAAATCTAAATCACATTTTTTATTAGAATTTCTGAAGCATCGCAGTTTGTAGATTATTCGCTGATGGGGCGAAGCTTTTTTTCCCGCCCTAACATAAGATAAGGGAGAAGTTTTTGTCGTGAATTATGAACAACTATCGTAAACATCATGTTTACGCGTATTTCGCACTGTAAGCAATACTTGGTAAAAAATTATTAGCAGCCTGGCGGCTTAGTTGTTTATGAACCTCGATGTTCAAATAATTTTCCTGCTTTTTTTTGTTTTTTGTTTTTCATTATTTTTCTCCAACCCATTTCAATCAACTCGGAAAACAAGTGGGTGAAGAGCATGTCAACAAAAACATATTTTTAGGCAAGTTTTTTTTCTCTCTCTGTTATTTTTTCACGGTGGAATGAATAAGAGAAGTAAAAGTAGATTTTTAAACATGATGATGAAGATAACATTTTTTCATTCTGTCTCTATAATTTGAAAGTGTTTAGCTTGTTCTGAAAATTCGACATGCACATGGAAAGCAATTTGTTTGATTCCACCTTTCTAACTTCTGATTTAGATTGAGAATTGTCGTGAAACTTCCATGACTCAAACGTTTTTACAGTAGAAATGTTAAGTATAGTAGAAGTCGATGGTTGATAAATAAAAAAAGTAAGGACTAAGCATAAAAACTGATTTCTGAACTTCGATTATTCCATGCTTGTTTGAAAACGATTCAATGGTTTGATAGTATTTTATTCCACATTGAATACTTATTAACATTAAGCCTTGGTTGACCAAACGTGAAACTGTCGCTTGTCATGCGACAAAACGATTTACTTTCTTATCCATAACTGCAATATCTTTGATCGATTAATATGAAACGAAAGTTAAATAGGACTTTGATCATAACATGAAAATGCACGATTTTGCAAAAGATCAATAAACAACCTTTGCCTTTTCTCCTGATAAATCGAGTCCGAATGATAAAATCGATAGAGAATTTAAAAGATTAAGATATGACCGTTAATTAACTTAATCCTTTCTTTATGATAAACTTAAATTAAACAATTTCAAATTGCGATAAGAATTGATTAACAATGAACTTATTTTTAGTTTATTTTTCATTTTTTGTTTCCAACCAAAGCAAACAGATGTGGAAAGAAATCAGATGTCATTCTGATATCAGTTCAAATCTGTTACGTATTTAACTTTGTTTTGTACACAACAAAGTTTCTTCATTAAGCTCTTTTTCGTGAAATATTAATGGCACGCTTCTAATAAGCGTTGATAAGCTCATGTCTTAACACGTAAATGGAATCTTCTTCTTCACCTTTTTTGGCAAGGTCGAAAATTTCATGAGAATCGCGTGATTGTCTGTTGAGAACTTTTTTATTTATAAGAACGAATCAAACGTACTCAAACCGATTCTTTCTCTAATAATCAGCTGACAAGTATTTCTTAATAATGTGAAGATTTTTCTGACCTTTCTTATCAATTCAACTAAACAGAATCTTCTGATTCAATGAAATAGTTATTTAAAGTAGGTAGTTGAAAGATTATTTTGTTAACACTGATGAACTTGATTGATTTTCTTTCTTCTTCATTTTTCTGTGTAATTCGTGCGAAAATAAAATTCTGTTTTTGTTGTTTGTTGATAGACAATTTCAAGGGTAACTTATGCAAATTAAAAAATATTCTTTATTAAACCATTCGTCGAACTCAAATGAACTTGATGGAAATTAATGGAATTATATGATGATGAATTGAGTAAATTTTTTTAAACTTTTAGTCGTAGAATAATCAAGGATATCGTGAAGATAAGAAGGTAAAATCTATGCACGGAAACAAACTGAATAACTTTGATCGTAACTTGAGAATTCAAAACTAATACTTGATTTAATGATTGCATACATAAGTAATTATATCTAAGCAAAAAGGAAAGAAAAAGCACGCGCTAGATTTATTATTCTTAGAGTCGATTTTCATTAGTTCCAATTCACGACATTTTCATTCAACTTTATGATCCTGAAAATTAGATTTTTGAAAAATAACAACAATCGTCATGAACTGATTTGAAAACATTCAACTTTCGTCCTCGTTCTTCATTATAATGACGAGTAAAGGTGTTCTCATTTCATTACTCACCCATTCTTGCGGATGATGTATCCGAAAATGCACATAAATATAAAAAGTTCCACTAAACCCAACATGTCTCTTTGTCTTTAATGTAGGCAGACAGTTCAGTTATTCAGTTCACAAAACCGACTATTATTTAATATTAATTTCTTTTCTTTTTCCTTTTGTTTCACAAATCAATCAGAAAATCGAAGTTAATGAAGAAGAACTTTCAATGTCTTGTTCTCATTAATGTCTTTAAACTTTAAAAATGATTTTGAGTGAAGTAATGAAGTTCACTTTACTTTTGTCACTTCAAATGTAGAAGACATGAAAGAAAATTATTTCATTCAAGCCGCGAACAATTTAATTATTTTATTAAGTACGACTTCTTTGTTCTGTAATCAATCGGAGAGTAAAAACACTTTTTGTTTGTTTTCCTATTTTATTTCTTGTCCGAAGTCGCCTCTCAAATGTGTTTTATTGTTCCGAGAGCTAACTTTTCGCATGTATTAATCAGATTGCGATTATAAATAAAAGTGATCGTGTGAGTAGCAAGAAGCACATACGTAAATATTTTAGTGAAACATTGAAAAGCGAAATGACGTTTCGAAGAGGGTTAAAGAAATTTCTTTCAACGCTTACAACTTTTTTTTTGTTTAGAATGCAATGAAACGTGCTTAGCATCAGTTGTGGTTAAACAACGTGCTCCTTAATTCATCTAAGGATACAATCAATGTTTCTTTTTAGTGTTGTAAATAAACTACAAAAACTAATGTTTAAACATTTTAAGTTGTCAATAGGGACTGCGTTAAAAGCTTGTTGACTAGATTATGCTTTCTAAAATAAAAGTTATCACTTCTCTTGTGCTTCTAAAATGGTCAATTCAAAGCACGATTTTTATACGTGCACAACTTGAAATAAGCAACTCAATAAATTTTATCAAAAAGCTTAGTCAGTCTATATACTTGAATTTATAAATCCTGGGAATTCTTTAATGATTTCTTTGAGAACATCGCAACTTTCTAGGTAGTTTAACTGCTATTTAGTCTCTGCTAAACTTTCTCCTTGTACTTTATTCTACAAAGTTTAGTTTTTATACAAAAATCTCTTCGCTTTTCTTCTAATGCTATCTCAACATTGTTATCATTCCGAAACCATCCACAATATCAATTTTCAGAAGGGAGGGCAGGGCAGATTACTGGAAACAAAAAAAAGCGAAAGCAAAAAGAAGTGGACGAGTATTTGCACCGCTAAACAGTTTTTATTTGTTCAGGGAGGACGTAAAGTTTTTCACTGTACTTCCCGTAAAAATAACATCACAAAACTCATTGAGCATTGTTGAATGAAATAAATGTCTTTAGGAAATGTGGGAGAAAAGAGCTGTTTAAGCATTTCATGGCAATCGTTTTTTGCTGTTGCCTAATTCTTCTCGCTGTATTTACACACAGTCTTGTCTCAATATTTCTTTGTTTGTCAAACATCTTTCTATATCTTAATATTGGAAATTCTTATTATTTACTTCTTTTTAAGTATAATTTCAAAAAGATGAGAAATTTATTACTCTGACTTGAACGAACTTCTTCTTTGCTACTGAAATAAAATTCTCCCCCAAAAGTTGATTTTATCTTTTTATGAATGAAAAATTACAATTCTGATGTTCTCACATTTTCATATAACCCCACTTTATGTTGTGCAGCTGAATCAGTTTAATTGAGATTTATGAGAGAAGTTTTCATGGGAGCTCACGTCGATACATATCCTTAAATTGCTAAAAAGGTTTTATGCTGCACAGTAACCGCGTGAAAATATTCTTTTAACTTCTCAACCCGCACATTCATTTTTATACGATCAAAATTATGTAACATCCGACACCATCCAATTTTAAATTTCTTTTTCAAATGATTTCGATATAAAACATGTTGCACTTTAATATTTACAGTACTATTGAAATCTTATGACTTTATTTCACTAATGTCATAATCCGGTTCATGCCAAAATTGTTAATGAATATTAATTTATATTTTCATTAAACTTTGTCGTGGTTAAAAAAATGAACTTTCTCGTGTGCAATGAACTTATATTTACATTTATTGAAATTCTATTTGAAGATGTCACCGAAGTTATATTAAAAACACCAATCCACTTCAAAACAACTCAATTAATGTAAATAAAAATTAAATAAAGAAAAGCCAGCGATTTCTTGAAAAATTTCATGAAAAATATCAAAACAAGACGTGTCGGTGAGAGAAAAAAAAGTGAGGCAAAGGAAAGAGACAGAAACATGTTCAATGAGTGTAATTGAGGACTTCGCTTCGCTTTTTGATAATTCTCATATCTACACATCGCAAGCTTCTTCTTACACCTTGAATGAAAAGGTTTTCTCATTTCTTTGATTATTTTTACTAAACTTAAATCAAAGGCTTTGACTCGTCTGGAAAAAAAAATGTTGCACTCTCAAAACAACATGAGAAGAATCAAACGATTCAAGGTAGTCTAAAACAGATGAGATGATTCAATCAAGAAGAAAAAGAATTGACTTGGTAGTCTGATTAATAATCAGGTCAATGACCAAAATTTTTAAAATCAAATCCACTGAAAAAAACAAGAAAATTTCTTAAATTTTGATTGAAATCTTTTCTTTAATTCGAAATTATTTTTAAATGGAACAAACAAAAATTAATCAGAAAGTTAATGAAAAAAGTTTAACTACATTTTAGTGTCCATTTTTAAAGAGTCTTTAAATAATCATCAAAGCTTCTCATAAATCTTTGTAAAGATTTGTAATAAAAGAAAATTAATGATGATTTAAACAAGGTGGTGATGATGATTATGATGTTCTTTTATGTGCCAGGAATATTATGTATGCTGAGATCTCTTATTTAGTTTTCAACATCAAAATATCTGAAAGAAATTATCTTTTTATTAAATATAAAAATGGATACTTTATTTTCACTCGAGTTATAAATTTTCTCACCTTTTGAACTTCTTTGAAGGTCCAGGTTTCTCTTCATCTTTTCCATCAGAGTTTTTATCTTCATTCGAAGGTTCAACTGACTCAGCATTTTCTTTTTCCTTTTTTATTTCTTTTTCATGAATTTCTTGTTGCTTATCACCGTTTTGCGGTGAATCTTTACCTTCGTCATCTTTCGATGGTTCTGCTGAATCTCGTTTTGATTCACTTTCCTTTTCATCCTTTTTCTTCGATTGATAATACCATTTCAAATGTTTCTTTGATTTGCAATGATCAGTGATGACTTTTTCATCTTTCGAGCTTCGTGATAAATATTCGCGACATAATGAGCCTAGAAAAGTCATAAATTAAAACAATTCTTTGACAATAAATGATAAGAAGATTCTTACAATAATTAACTTCAACTTTCGTCACAAAATCTTGCCCAACAGCTATCGATGCATCATATTCCTGTTCATCTATTGTACTTCCTACTACACAAAAAAGAAATGATAGCAACAATTATGGTTTAATGATACAAAACTACCTTCTTCGCCATCAACATCACCAATTGAATCAACTGTCTTGAAATCTTCTGGATCAAAATCTTGGAAGTCTATCTCTTCATCACTCGCCTCATTTTTCTCTGCTTTTCTCTTGAGATGCTCCACTGTGCATCTGTGAATCTCATATTTCATCGAACTCAGAAGTTGAACATGACAAATCTATCGAAGTTTCGTAGTAGATAATTTTAAATGGATATTCAATTAGGTAAGTTTCATTTGTTTCTAAATTTTGTTTTAAGTAACATTTCTCAATATGTACCTTGCAAAATGGTCTCAAAAAGTTTCTAATCTTCTTGTGATCATCCGAGTCACGATGTTCAATCTTCGATTGTCGATAGTAAAGCTTACAAATCTGACAATATTTCGATGGGATGTTCTCGACATTCTTCATTCGGGCTTCAACATAAAACTGTCTCGATCGCTGATATTTCCGGAATCGATTCAACGTCAATTTTACTCTTGTTGCAAGTTTTTTCATTGCCATCAAATGAGTTCGTCGTGAAAGATGGTTTCGATAATCCTGTAAAATTTTTTATGTTTCAATAAGATGTTTTCTTCCACCCGCTTTTCATCATCTACTCTTACTTGTATCGATGAGCATTTGGTAAAACAGTGAATACAATTCAAATCAATCGACAATGATCTGTCTTTCGATGGCGATTTTGAAGAATTGTCTCGTTTTGTTTTCGACTTTTCTGGACTGGAATCTCCATTTTCTTTGGACATTTCTGGAGAATCTTTACCTTCATCTTCTTTCTGATGTTTTGAAGATTTCTCCGATTCTTCATTCTTCGTTGTGGCGTCATCTTCATCTTCTTCAAAATTCACGTCATTAGCTACATCCAAACAATCTTCGTCATTGTCATTTTGCTTCTGTTCTTTGCTGGTTTCTTTTGAAGGAGATTTTTCTTCCTCAGATGCTTTTCTTCTACCTGAATCACTGAGTTTTAAGCGTGCTTGTCTGATTTTTCGAATGTATTCTTTAGACCTATTCTTTGAAATCAAACTACTCCTCAAATCAACTCTATTTAACATACGTGATCCAGCAGTTCTCATTCCACGATGGGATGTCATCCGTCCACGGTTTGAGCGAGGCCTTGAGCCAAAATCATTCTGAACTCGAAATGATGAAGTTGACGGTGGTGAATGTTGTCTCATTCTTATGTTGCTGGAACGGTTGTCTCTTGCATCTCCATGCCATGAACCACGATCACGCGATCTTGGAGGTGTCTGATTACGATAGGATCTTTCAAACTTCTGGTCCTTGAACGACCTCTCTTGATAAGATCTAAAGTTTCCTCGATTATCTCCATGACTATCACGTCGATCCTGCTTTGTGTTGTTGAAATTTTATAAAACATTATACATGACCAAGAACTGTATCATTAAGAAATCTTTCAGATCATCTTATGGTTTACTTTTCACCATAAATTCAAATGACATAAAAACAGAAATGTGACTTATTTTTGTCCTTTATCTTAATTGGTTCCATTATCAATACTATCAATCTCATCATGTTTCGATTGAAGTGAATTTCTGTTTATTTATATTTTTATTTTTGGAGTTTTTCGTATCATTGGAAGTTTAAGAAAAATTATATAAGACATTTAATAAACATTTTAAATCAGAAATATTAAAAAAATCATGAAGGAAGCAAAGTAAACACAATAAACAATATTACCTGATAGGAATTTCTCGATTCATAGCCATGTCTCGACTTTCTGTCACGATCACCAAAATTACGATTCGTTCCCTTAAAAGCAAACAATTTGAGGTTATATCATTGATGAAAACCAATTTAATTAAATTCTAACACTCACTCTGTTTCCTGGTCTTTTATAGCTATCATTATTACTGTCGAAGCGACTATCTTGATTGTTTCGCCTTTCACCTCTCGAGAAATTCGATCCATAATTATTTCGATTTCCTCTTTGGAAGTTTCTCATTTTTCAGCTGTAACACAATTTTATCGATTCTTTTAGATGATTTTATGTCACGAACAGTTTTATGTTTAATTATATTTGATAGGAAATATAGATTTGAAGATCTTAAGGTATATTAATATTTTTTCTGTCTAATTCGTAGCTTCTGACGACAATAACAAAGTTGGAAAGAAATAAAAACTGCGAGAAAAGACGCTTTCTTATTATTTTATTTTTGTTTACTTATTTGAATGATTTTAATGCGACAAATGTCATGAAGAATGGTTTGTTTTCAGTTTTTTTATAATTAAATACCTGTGTGTCAACGCTTTGAGATTATTATTAAATTAAATATCTTACGCCGGTCAAACAAAGAATTAAGATTGGAATTTGTCAAGGAATTTGTACTACCTAGGGAGTCTAGGAAATTATTTTATATTCTACTACATTTTATGAAGGAATTTTCGAATTCAATGCACGTTAATATTCGTTACATTAAAATTAATCAAATTGATAAGAGAAAAGACGAGAAGTAAAGGAAAAATGTGTCAATCATAGACATGGATACGCAACGACTATGGAAACAGAAATTAAAAGTTCACATTTAAAGGATGTAGGGTAAAGTGACATAAAGTGGTTACAAAAAAAAAGAGGACCTATTGTGGTAACACCTAATTTCGAATGCGATTTTCTTCGCTATTTTACATTTTTATGGCTCAAAACTTTGTACAGAAGTAGAGTAGATAGTTCAAAGCACTTCTGTAAAAAGTTTTGAGCCATAAAAATGTAAAATAGCGAAGAAAATCGCATTCGAAATTAGGTGTTACCACAATAGGTCCTCTTTTTTTTTTGTAACCACTTTATGTCACTTTACCCTATATTTGTAATTCTTTCAATATTTTTATTGAAATCCACGAAATTCCGCGACTATTTAATTTTCTAAACAAAAAAATTTTAAATGATTTACTCCATCCAGTGGAATCTGGCTCCAAATTTAGCTGGTGTTCGGGGATAGTCATCTGGTAGACCAGGAGTAGCATCAGCATAAACAACTTTGCCCGGCTTTTCAGGTTCAGGACGATCTGTGTGATGAACTCTTACACGACAGAAATATCCATATGGAGGACGTTCCAGATTCAAGTTATCCAACATACATTTATCATAAACGCCTATAATGTGATTGACATAAGATTGTTACAAGCAACTTTTATAAATAAGATTTAGTTATGAAAATTTACCTTGTGTTAATCGGCAGCTGGATAAAATTTACAAAAAGTCTGCATCAGAATGGTTTAATTTAAAAAATATGCAAACTTACTGCTTAAAGGCCAAATCACCACTGCTCTTATCCAAACATGTCGTGTATTGAGTAAACTCTTCATAACAAGACTTTTTGACTTTTCTAAAGAATTCTAAAGCGCAAGCAGTAACAGCACGTCCCTCTGCTATGCATTTTCTTGGATCATCTAACTCATCTCGGCATAGCATAAACTCCTAAAATATGTTGAAGAATAGGTTCGAAAATAAGTTTGTTTTGATTCAAAGTGCGATGATGTAACATGTTTCTTATTTATTGCAAATTACTCACATTGTTTTGATTTTCACAATATTTGCCCATATGAAAGGATCCAGCTCTTAATGCCGGACTCGATAAATTCACCTCGGGCACGGTGAGTTCCTCATCAGGAGGTAAATAAATATCTTCTGTCGCCATTTCTTCTAAAAAGTTGTGAAAAAATAAGTTTTCTCAGTTAAAACAAGATGATGCTAAGGAAATGAATTTAATTCAAATATATATGAAATATATAAGATAATTATAATGTTTTGAGCTATTAAAAACTTTCTTGTTACTAGGTTTAGAAGTTTTTCTTAAAAATAATTAAACTACTTTTCTTTGAGCCCGTCGACACCGATTTTGAACCGTTTACAACAATTTTGAACCGCAAAAGTCGGAACGTAGACGTAAGCTTTAACGTAAGAAACGTAAACGTTTGCAAGTAAACAATAACAAATTCGAACTAAAAATTCATTTTTACATTTTTTAAAAGCATAGCAAGCTTAAGAAGAATATTTATATTACTGGTAAATATGAACATTTGTTAAACATTTAAACAAAACCGAAAATATTTCTATATTAGAAGATAATTTCCAAAATAATCAATTTCCACTGAAAAATTTCTCTTTGTAGAACATTTCACAATGAGTGCCGCATTCAAATTAGCAAAGAAGAAAGTCAATCAACATGATCTCAGAAGGATCATGCAAGAGCAGAAGTTATCCAGAAACAGCGGAAATTCCAATGAGTCTAAAATCGATTCGCCTTTCGCCAAATATGACAATGGACAACTTACTTGTCAACTCTGCAAAAGTGTTGTTCGATCAGCAGCAGTTTGGAAAGTTCATGTCAATAGTAAGCAGCATAAAGAGAATCTTTCTCTTGCTAAACAGTTAAAAGAAAAGTTAGAAGCTAAGGAAACACCAGCGATTGAAGATCGTCTTGCTGCACTAAAGAGGATGAGATCAGTAACTGAAACTTCAGAGAAAAGACTCAAAACTCAAAACGAATCCGTAGATGGTTCGCAGAAAATAAAAGATTCCGTTACATCACAGGCAACTTCAGCAATTCCTGATGACTTTTTCGATTCTAAAAGTAAAAATCAATCAAACAATAAACAAAGCTCAACAGCTTCCACTGCCAATGAATCTGAAGATAAAAATCAAATTGATGAGTCACTTCCAGAAGGGTTCTTCGATGATCCAGTTAAAGATGCTAAAGCACGACATGTTGAAGTAAGAGATCAAGCTGCAGAGGAATGGGAGAGGTTCCAAAGAGAAATAAAGGAAGCCGAAGCTCTTTCGATGAACATCATAAACGAAGAACAAGAAGAGGCAACTGCCGAACGTCAAATCGATGAAATTGATGCTCAAATTAAGAATTGGTCGAGGTATGATATTTGAATTTTTTTTAAATGTTCGAAATTCTTATGAATTGTTTTCCAGGGTCCTCGAGTTAGAAAAGAAAAAAGAAATAATTGAATCCAAGCTCAAACAGGGAAAACTTCAGAATGTAGAAAATCAAATAACATCGATAGATGATGACGATGACATGGAAGAAGAAATCCCAGAATTTTTCGATTGGAGAGCTAAGAAGAGTCATAAATAATTTGTTTTAAAAAATAAATAAAAAATTGAGAAGTTTATTGAAATAAAAATAAATAAATAAATTTATAACTTAAATTTAGCTAACAATTTAGACTTAGTGCTTTCAGGAAATCTTAAACTTAAAAACGTCATTGACCTTAATATATCAAAAAATCAGGTTTTGAGTGTGTTTAGGTCATTAAACGAAGCATTCCTTCTTTGTATTCCAATTGAAATTCAACGCCATGAGATGAAAGAAACCTAAAACAACAAGTTAAAATTAATTGATTATCTACATAAATTATATAAATTTTTAATAAAAAAATCTGCATTTAATTTCACATATTTTAACTCACTCGCTTATATCTTTAAAGTTATTTTCAGTTCACATTTTTAGTCATCGTGATACGCTATCACAACTCTTTTTATTATTATAAATGCACCATAGAAAAGAAGAATTTTTGGTAGATTTCTTATAGCATAAATTCCAGCGAATAACAGAAGTGGATGTTCCATCGCCATCAGAAACAAGACTGGTTTTGGAAAGAACAGCGAACCGTAAATGCATACAAAAAGAAAATTGCGCAACAACTCTGAAGGTTTACATTCGCTCACTCATTTTTAAAATTGTTTTTTATTTTTTATTTATGTTATTAAATGCAAGGTTACGCATTAAAGAAAGTAGATACCTATTTACCTAAAATAAGATGTAAATGTTTATGCACTTTTGTCAAGGTGATAAACAACTTTCTTTATCTCAGAACTTAAAACTGTAAAATGTTCATGACAATTAATTGTTATTCAGGCTTCAAAGTAGATACTTAAAGGTTCGAAATGACTCTTCATTTAATGATTTCATAATTAACGATAATAAATTGAACTTTGAATCATTTGATAAGAATGATAAGAATGGAAGAATCTTCAACGTCACATTATCGCTATTAATAACTTTACTCATGCTTTATTTATAATTCATCACTTGAAACCACTTGTTGATTAGTTTTTAATCGCCGTCACGTTTGAATCACCTATTGATAAGATATTTCTTAAATCTACTGCCAATCCTTTATTACTCTGTTTATCGGTCATTCTTGAGATATCAACCTCAATTGTTTGATAAGAAAATATTAATCAATTTTGATAAATAGTGAGGCTTAAATTAATTCACCCATTAAAAACAGCTCAGTTTGCAATAAGATTTCACTTCAATCACAACTTAAACTGAAAAAAGTATTGATTAAAGGTAATTAATAAAAGTTATTAAATATCAGAAATAAATTATTTTAGTCTTCGTTTTGATCTGAACATTTTGATCATGTTAATGAATAAAATTTTTCATTTGCATAATTATTAAACATAAATATTGACAGCATGATTATGGAAAAAATGTCTTGTCTTATAAATAACTAAACAATTTATAAATAGCGTCAAACACTCTGCTTTCGAAAATGAAATATGTTGAATTGTAAAATGAGGAAAATAATTTCACGAAGAAAAATTCAAAACATTTTCAATTCCAAAATCGACATACTTAGTCATGTGGCTAAATATTTTCAACAGATCAGCAAAGTTGTGTGATTATGAAACACTATCGATAAGAATTGCCACTCAAAATAAGAGTAAAAACAGATTAGATAATAAATAATGTAAAGTGTCACGTATTAACACGGAATTGATATATTTAAGGAATCCCAATTTAATCTTATTACAGGTACGATAAATGAAGATTTTACTGCTGTTATCATTAGCCATTGTATTGACATTGGCGTCACCACCTCATCGCGAACCTTACGATGTTGAGTTTACACCTTTTGCGGTGGGAGATGGAAATTATCGATTAAACGACGATGTTCTTCCCGAGTCATATGAAATCACTTTGACACCATATTTTGAAGATGTAAGTGAAAAGATTTTAATCTGAGAAAAATATTTTAATGAATGAGAATAATTTCAGCAATCAAATGGCAAGAAAGCTTTCACCTTTGATGGTTTAGTTATGATTTCTATGAAAGCGACAAAAGATAATGTTGATAAGATCGTTCTGCATCACTATGACATGGATGTCGAAAGTTATTTCTTTACCAGAAATGCAACTGTCGAACCTATGGAATTATACGACCCATCAACTTATGATAATCAAACCGATAAATGGGAAATTAATGTTTCACCTCCAATATCGCCATCTGACGACATAATTCTTACTGTTAATTATGTTGGCTACATGCGTGATGATATGAAAGGATTCTACAAAAGTTATTACTATGAAGGTGGTCAAAGAGTTTGGATGGCATCAACACAATTTCAAAGAGCAGAAGCTCGTCGAGCTTTTCCATGTTTCGATGTAAGTTAAAGAAGTTTACAATCGAAATAATAAATTTTAACTATTCATATTAGGAGCCTGGATACAAAGCAATGTTTAAACTAAGAATGAGACGACCACCTACAATGAATACTGTGTCGAATACAGAAAGAGTGGCTGAAACTGATTTTGTAGTTAATGGAATGACATGGAAACAAGATGAATTCGAGTGGACTCCTAAAATGTCATCATATTTGCTTGCTTTCATTGTTTCTGGTTACGAAGCTCAACAGAACAGCGATGGAACTTTTGGCGTGTGGGCAAGACCAGAAGCAAAGAATCAAACAACTTTAGCTCTTGATTTTGGTCAAGAAATGTTGGCTGAATTAAACACACTTTATGGCATTGATTACTACAAAGAGAATATGACGAAAATGGATATTGCAGCAATTCCCGATTTCAGTTCGGGTGGTGAGTAATTTAAGAAAATTATTTTAAGAAATAAAATGATAATTTTATTTCTTCTGTTAATGCAAATTTCCGGTAAAAATAGCAATGGAGGTGAGTTTGATAAAATTATTAAAAAATGTTAATTAGAGGAAAATATTCTTTACTAGAATTGGGGACTTTTAACTTTCCGAGAAACGAACGTTTTATTTTATCCCGATGACACTCCATCGCTGAACGAACAAAGGGTAAAATATTTACAGTTTTTATTAAAACTTATTTCAAGACTTATTTAATGTTTTTCTTTATTTTATAATTTAGATCATAGCAGTGATAACTCATGAACAAGTTCACATGTGGTTTGGTGATTTAGTGACATGCAAATGGTGGAGTGAGACTTGGTTGAATGAAGGCTTTGCACGATATTTCCAATTCTTAGGCACTGCAATGTTAAGAACTGATTGGGAGTTGGAAGAACAATTTGTTGTTGAAAATTTGCAACTTTCAATGCAAATTGATTCAACTGATGACACGCATCCAATGACTGAACCAAATGTTAATACGAAACCTGAAGCAAATGCTATTTTTGATACAATTTCTTATAGCAAAGCAGCAGCAATCATAAGAATGTTATCGTACAACATTGGCTTACCTAAATTTCACGAAACTTTACGCTATCATTTGAGTACTAAGTGAGACTTAATTTAAACTTTTCTGCCAAATATTTTAAAGATTTATTTTTTTATACTCATAGCCGTTATCAGACTGTAGAACCTGATCAACTTTTCGAAGCTATTGATGAAGTGATGGGAGAAACAGAAACGAGTAACTTCTGGGCACCTTGGACTAATACCAGCGGATTTCCACTTGTAACTGTCACAGAAGTTGATGGGACAACATTAAAGTTAACACAACATCGATTCATGAGATCGGGAATTGATGACAGCAAGAAGGAACTTTACAATATTCCCATAACTTATGCAATTGATTCAGAGAACTACGACGACACCGTTCCTAAAGTCATTTTCGGAATTGAAGACGGAGAAACAAAAGAAATTCAACTGCCGAAGGAACCAACAAAGTATTACATTCTCAATCCGAAGCAGACAAACTTTTACAGAATCAATTACGATGAAGAGAATTGGAAACAAATTCGAGAAGCTCTTTACATGAATAATCACGACAATATTCACGTCATGAATCGAGCACAGATTGTCGATGATTTATTCAACTTAGCAAGAGCTGGAATCGTTGATTACGAAACTGCAATGGACATCATTGGGTACATTAAGGGAGAGAAGCATTACATTCCCTGGTTGTCCGCTTTCAGTCATGGTTTGACTTTCTTATCTCAACGACTTTCCACTGATGAAGATCATGAAACGTTCGCGAATTTTATTCGAGACATGACGACCGATATTTACGATCATCTCGCCTTTGAACCCAAGACAAGTGACAGTCGAACTGACATTTACAATCGAGTCAACATCTTAACATGGACTTGCAAATATGGACACGAAGGATGCATCGAACTGGCGAAAGAACATTTCGCTAAATTCAAGAGTGATGGAACGAAACCACATAAAGATCTTCGCAGCGTAGTTTACTGTAGTGGCGTTCGTGAAGGAGATGAAAGTGACTTCGACTTCTTGTACGATCGGTTCATGGATGAAGACATTGCAGCTGAACAACTTAATTTGTTAGGTGGCATGGCTTGCACCAAAAACTCCGATTCGGTCAATGTAAGTTCACGTCTAGAAATTTAATTTACATTAAATCATTGTTGAAATGTTTCAGAAATATTTGGATCGTCTTATTAAGACTGATGACATTCGTGCACAAGACAGAACTACAGCAATCAACAACATGTTGAATTCCAACCCTGAAGGTCCACAATTCTTGTATGATTACATCACCACCAATTACGTTGACTGGCGAGAGAAGTAAAATATTTAATTAACTTTATTTAACATGGTTGATTAGATTCTGAATTTCTTTTATTTCATTGTTTCAGATTCAACGGATTGGCAACATTGACAACTGTTGCTGGAAGATTCACGAAAGTTGAACAATTCGACACTTACCAAACCTTCCTTGATGGAATTCAAACTGAACTCGACTCTTCCTTTGATTCATTACAGAAATCTTTGAATGACTTGAGAGCTAATTTAGATTGGGATGAAAAGTACATGAAAGACTTCCTTGAAGCGATCAGTTCAGCGCCAATGACAGTTTTCTCCATCATCGTATCAGTTTTATCGTTCACCGTCTTGCAGATATTCAACTGATTTGTTTTTATGTTTTGAAAGAAATTAAATAAAATTACCTACATAACTGCGATGATGATCGTTTATTACTTAATTTTATCCAATAAATAATAGTTAAATTATTTTAATCTGTTTTAATAAATGCNTCGCGAATTTTATTCGAGACATGACGACCGACATTTACGATCATCTCACCTTTGAACCCAAGACAAGTGACAGTCGAACTGACATTTACAATCGAGTCAACATCTTAACATGGACTTGCAAATATGGACACGAAGGATGCATCGAACTGGCGAAAGAACATTTCGCTAAATTCAAGAATGATGGAACGAAACCACATAAAGATCTTCGCAGCGTAGTTTACTGTAGTGGCGTTCGTGAAGGAGATGAAAGTGACTTCGACTTCTTGTACGATCGGTTCATGAATGAAGACATTGCAGCTGAACAACTTAATTTGTTAGGTGGCATGGCTTGCACCAAAAACTCCGATTCGGTCAATGTAAGTTCACGTTTAGAAATTTAATTTACATTAAATCATTGTTGAAATGTTTCAGAAATATTTGGATCGTCTTATTAAGACTGATGACATTCGTGCACAAGACAGAACTACAGCAATCAACAACATGTTGAATTCCAACCCTGAAGGTCCACAATTCTTGTATGATTACATCACCACCAATTACGTTGACTGGCGAGAGAAGTAAAATATTTAATTAACTTTATTTAACATGGTTGATTAGATTCTGAATTTCTTTTATTTCATTGTTTCAGATTCAACGGATTGGCAACATTGACAACTGTTGCTGGAAGATTCACGAAAGTTGAACAATTCGACACTTACCAAACCTTCCTTGATGGAATTCAAACTGAACTCGACTCTTCCTTTGATTCATTACAGAAATCTTTGAATGACTTGAGAGCTAATTTAGATTGGGATGAAAAGTACATGAAAGACTTCCTTGAAGCGATCAGTTCAGCGCCAATGACAGTTTTCTCCATCATCGTATCAGTTTTATCGTTCACCGTCTTGCAGATATTCAACTGATTTGTTTTTATCTTTTGAAAGAAATTAAATGAAATTACCTAACTGCGATGGTGATTGTGAAAATATCAAAAACTTAATAAAAGTATTGAAATAAATAATTAAAGTTTGTTTTTATGTTTTAGCCTAGACATGATTGACCAAGAAAAATTCGATATCCAAATGCTACCCAATCCAAATATCATCCGAATGGATGATGTTCAAAAGGATGTCATTCATTTTGAGGACTCGTAAACATTTTATACACCTAATTTTATTTCAAGAAAAGAAGCTAATAAAAAAGTTAAATTATTTACAATTTATACTTAAGAGTTTTTAATTAAAATAATTCAACATTATAAATATTATCATCAAGAGTACGAATGACCTTGCCAATCAGCATTTACTTAAGAGATTACGTTTTACCTTCAAAAGTTCCCCGAAAAAGAAAATTTACCCACTTTAACTTCTCAACGTCAATTTTCAGTTTTATTTATTGAAGAAAAACCAGTAAACAAACACATTTGTGAAAACTAGCAAATTGATAAAATGTTGATTAGATAAATGATTTCGGTATATAAAACATGAAACAATTTTAGATTTTCCATCATTTAAG
>CVRI01000020.1:1177780-1372162 GCA_900005825.1 Clunio marinus | reverse complement strand
TTTAAGTTCGATTTTTGAAGTGAAGGAGATTTCAAAAGTAAGTCATTGGAATGTTGTAAAATTAAAAGAAAAGTTTTAAAATGTTCTCTCTTGTTAACATTAATTTGGATTAAAACATTTAATTAATCAAATTAATGAAAACATTAAAAAAGTAAATAAATTGATGGAAAACAAATGAAATTGTGAAAGTTACGTAAACTCAATACGTAATTATAAAATTCAGTCTTTTAAAGTGTTAAGAAACATTATCCGTTTAATTTGAAGGAATTCTTGAATATTCAAAGAAATAAAAGCAAAGGCGGAAAAAAAATTTGTAAAGTTTGATTTAATTATCCTTTCCAAAAAGAAAAGTCCTATCAAAATGTCTTTGAATCTAAATTATTAATTTGTCAACAGGAAATTTGTTGAAAATATTTTAATATTGATTAATATTAAATTAATTAAATTATTATTGATCACAAATTGAACTTATGTAGATGAAACTCATTCTTGGAAAATTTGAAGATGTTCGTTTTATCGCAATTATATTCACTACACGATTACCTTCAACCATGAAATTTTCCCTTATCTCAATACGTATTTAATTGGACAATTAAAAAAAAGTCTATCAATGTTATCACATGGTCTTAAAAACATATTAAATGGTGTAATTGACAGTAGTATTTGATGATTCACATATAATGAATTTATTGTTTTGATAATATTAAAGACGTGCAAATACAAAACAAGTCAAGCAACAAGTGATAAGATATTTATTACCTTTTAATACACAATCATTAAGATTACATTATTTTACAACTTGAGAGTATTTGAACTTCCTGTTTTATAGCCATGAAGAACTTGTTGCTGCTATCATTTGTCATTGGCTCGGTTTTATCGTCATCACCTCACAACAACCCAAACATCGTTGAGATTACACCTTTTGCGGTTGGAGATGGAAATTATCGATTAAACGACGATGTTCTTCCCGTGTCATATGAAATCACTTTGACACCATATTTTGAAGATGTAAGTGAAAATATTTCAATTTAACTAAATCAGTTTAATGAATGAGAATAATTCCAGCAATCAAATGGCAAGAAAGCTTTCACCTTTGATGGTGAAGTTAAGATTTCTATGAAGGCGACGAAAGATAATGTTGATAAGATCGTTCTTCATCACTATGACATGGATGTCGAAAGTTATTTCTTCACCAGAACTGGTGATCCTGAAACTATGGAATTATACGATCCATCAACTTATGATAATCAAACCGATAAATGGGAAATTATTCTTCCAGCTCCAATTTCGCCATCTGACGACATAATTCTTACTGTTAATTATGTTGGCAACATGCGAGATGATATGAATGGTTTTTATAGAAGTTATTACTATGAAAATAATGAAAAAGTTTGGCTCGGTTCAACTCAACTTCAACAAACAGAAGCTCGTCGAGCTTTTCCATGTTTCGATGTAAGAAAAATAAATTAACAAACTTTTCCTTTATTCTTAAAAAGCTTTTTAGGAGCCCGGCATTAAAGCTGAATTCAAATTAAGGATGAGACGACCACAAACTATGAATACAATTTCCAATATGAATAAAATTTCAGAAGTTGATGTGCTTGTTAATGGACTGACATGGAGAGAAGATGAGTTCGATTGGACACCACCAATGTCAACATATTTGCTTGCTTTCATTGTCTCCAAATACAAAGCGAAGCAAAACAGCGATGGAAGTTTTGGCGTGTGGGCAAGACCAGAAGCTGAAGAACAAGCATCTCTCGCTCTTGAATTCGGACAAAATATGCTTGAAATTTTTGGAAATTATCTCGGAATTAGTTACTATGAAACAAATAATGTTAAAAATGTCACGAAAATGGATATGGCGGCAGTTCCTGACTTTAGTGCTGGAGGTAAAATTTTTCTTCATGATTTCTATTCAATTTTTATAATAACAGTAAATTTATTTAATTTCAGCTATGGAAGTGAGTTTAAAGTAATTAAAGTTATGATTCAAAATTTTAAAAATATTCAATTTAGAATTGGGGACTTCTGACATATCGAGAGACGGGAGTTTTATATTACCCTGATGACACCCCAACATTAAGCGAACAAAGAGTAAGTTAAATAATATTTAAAAATGCTTTTGAAGTAATTCTTCATTTATTCATCAGATTGTTGCAGTCATTGCTCATGAACAAGCTCACATGTGGTTTGGCGATTTAGTGACGTGCAAATGGTGGAGTGAAACTTGGTTGAATGAAGGCTTTGCACGATATTTCCAATTCTTTGGCACTGCCATGATTTATGATGATTGGGAGTTGGAAGAACAATTTGTTGTTGAAAACTTACAGCAATCAATGCAACTTGATTCAACTGATGACACGCATCCAATGACGAATCCGAACGTCAATACAAAACCTGAAGCTTCGGGAATATTTGATAATATTTCTTATAACAAAGCTGCATGTATCATCAGAATGTTATCGCATTATATTGGAATGGAGAAGTTTGAAGAAATTTTAAATCATTATTTGGATACCAAGTGAGATTTGATTAAAGTTTAGTAATATTCAAACACTTTCATTAATGAACTTTTCTTTTAAGTCGGTACGAATCTGTAATTCCTTCGAATTTGTTCAATGCTATTGACGATGTGATGGGAGAAGAAACAGAAACGAGTAACTTCTGGGCACCTTGGACTAATACCAGCGGATTTCCACTTGTAACTGTCACAGAAGTTGATGGGACAACATTAAAGTTAACACAACATCGATTCATGAGATCGGGAATTGATGACAGCAAGAAGGAACTTTACAATATTCCCATAACTTATGCAATTGATTCAGAGAACTACGACGACACCGTTCCAAAAGTCATTTTCGGAATTGAAGACGGAGAAACGAAAGAAATTCAACTGCCGAAGGAACCAACAAAGTATTACATTCTCAATCCGAAGCAGACAAACTTTTACAGAATCAATTACGATGAAGAGAATTGGAAACAAATTCGAGAAGCTCTTTACATGAATAATCACGACAATATTCACGTCATGAATCGAGCACAGATTGTCGATGATTTATTCAACTTAGCAAGAGCTGGAATCGTTGATTACGAAACTGCAATGGACATCATTGGGTACATTAAGGGAGAGAAGCATTACATTCCCTGGTTGTCCGCTTTCAGTCATGGTTTGACTTTCTTATCTCAACGACTTTCCACTGATGAAGATCATGAAACGTTCGCGAATTTTATTCGAGACATGACGACCGATATTTACGATCATCTCGCCTTTGAACCCAAGACAAGTGACAGTCGAACTGACATTTACAATCGAGTCAACATCTTAACATGGACTTGCAAATATGGACACGAAGGATGCATCGAACTGGCGAAAGAACATTTCGCTAAATTCAAGAGTGATGGAACGAAACCACATAAAGATCTTCGCAGCGTAGTTTACTGTAGTGGCGTTCGTGAAGGAGATGAAAGTGACTTCGACTTCTTGTACGATCGGTTCATGAATGAAGACATTGCAGCTGAACAACTTAATTTGTTAGGTGGCATGGCTTGCACCAAAAACTCCGATTCGGTCAATGTAAGTTCACGTCTAGAAATTTAATTTACATTAAATCATTGTTGAAATGTTTCAGAAATATTTGGATCGTCTTATTAAGACTGATGACATTCGTGCACAAGACAGAACTACAGCAATCAACAACATGTTGAATTCCAACCCTGAAGGTCCACAATTCTTGTATGATTACATCACCACCAATTACGTTGACTGGCGAGAGAAGTAAAATATTTAATTAACTTTATTTAACATGGTTGATTAGATTCTGAATTTCTTTTATTTCATTGTTTCAGATTCAACGGATTGGCAACATTGACAACTGTTGCTGGAAGATTCACGAAAGTTGAACAATTCGACACTTACCAAACCTTCCTTGATGGAATTCAAACTGAACTCGACTCTTCCTTTGATTCATTACAGAAATCTTTGAATGACTTGAGAGCTAATTTAGATTGGGATGAAAAGTACATGAAAGACTTCCTTGAAGCGATCAGTTCAGCGCCAATGACAGTTTTCTCCATCATCGTATCAGTTTTATCGTTCACCGTCTTGCAGATATTCAACTGATTTGTTTTTTATGTTTTGAAAGAAATTTAATGAAATTAACTGCGATGATGATCGTTTATTACTTAATTTTATCCAATAAAAAATAATTAAATTATTTTAATCTGTTTTAATAAATGCTTAATTAAAATCATCATGACTCTTGTTGTTAAATTAAATGTTCTCAATAAATTATTTTTGAGCACGGAATGTTCTGTCAATGCCGATAAAATCGAAAATTTTGAAGACTGAAGAATTAAAATTCTTAGAAGAAATCGTAACAAATCATGTGCATAAGTTTATTAATATTAAGATTTAAATTAAAATATGACAGAAAAGGATTTTAAAAGTTCTCATTTCAATCATCACTTTTTAAACTTATAATTTGTTTTTTATATTCAAGATTAGAGTTTTGTTTAATGAATGTCTCAATGATATTTGTTGACATTAAACTTACCTTAACTTGACATATATGACGTCTTGTATTGTTGAACAAGAATGTGTGTTAATAAAACAAAGTCTGATTTCGTACTTTGTAGATTTACTCATCATGAATTTCTAGCTCATATTTACTAACAATAAAAGTACCAAATGAAAAAGGTTTTTCGTGGAAATTCAGCGAACGATAAAAATAAAGTTGGGAGGTTAACAAATGATAACCAAATCTAATCTTAGAACACAAGACTTATGTAAAGTTTGAATGAAAGACGAGAAACTTGTAATAAATTATTTTTCTTTTATTAGGATTTAGAGTGATGATGTTGCGCTTGTTAGACAACTTAAATTACGTTTTTGATAACGAGATGTATGATGGACATGTTCAAAAATAAAACATTATTGGGCCACATAAATTTGTGAGATGTTATCTCTGACATCTTGTCACAGTAAAGTTCTTAAAAAAGTATTAAAGCAAGAATTTTTTCAAGCAAATCATCAGTTTCAGTTCAAAGTTGTAGCGAATTGCGAAAATGAAGGTTTTTACTATTGCATTGTTCATTACAAGCTTTTTTGGTAATTTCATCTCCCAAAGTTGAATAAAATTTCGAACTCAAACTTTTAATTATTTTAATAGCTTTCAACAGCGTCAGTCAACTGTTGGATCCAAACTCTTTCTTCAGAGGATTCCTTGAAACTTCCAAAAACAACTTTGCATGTGGCTTCCCAGGTGTGAATGTTCCATCATTGGATCCATTCCAGCTTTCTTCATATTCAACATCTTTCGGTTCGGTTGGAGGAATTTCCAAGTAATTTCATTAATGTTTAATAAGTTTGAAGATTTTCTATTAAAACTTTCTTTTGAAAATAGCGTACAAATTACTGTTGATAATGCTGCTGTTACTGGATTGAGCAACTTCAATATTCTCGCTTTTGATTCAAATTTCCTCAGCTTGAGCATCACTTTCTTGTTCAACTTCCCTCAATTGAACATTAATGGAATGCACACCACATCTTACGATGATTCACCATTTGGCGGTGGAAACATTGAAAATGGAGCTGGGACACTTCTTGGATCTGCATCAAGTAAGCTTCAACTTTTCATTTTTACTTTGAAATTAGTTTTTGAACTTTTTAATTTCCCACAGACGTTCAAGTTGGTGTGACTCTCGGATTCAGTTTGTTCCCCTTCGGATTGTCATCTCAAAATGTGAATAGTGTTTCAGTAGGAAGCACAAGTTTCACAGCTGATGGATTTTCAACTGCAGCTAAGAACACTCAATTCAACAACGCTCTTAGCAATGGCATTCCAAACTGGGTCGCCAACAATTTGCCTTCAATTAATTCCCAATTACAAGCTGCCTTTGTTGACTATGCCAATGAACGTTTGAGCGGATTCTTCAGCGTGGACAGTATCATCAATACAATGACCAGCTATGTCCCACCAGCTTGCAACTAAATTGTGCTGAGACTCTTACCATTTATTCCAACAAAAACTACCTCATCCCATAAAAAATTAAATGTAATAAACTTTTCAATTGAAAAAGAAAATTATTAAAGAGAATGAAACATCTGTAGCACAAAAAATATCTTTGAGTTTAATTATTCTTTCTTCTTGAATTGAAATTTCGCAATGATGAATAAAATGTTGCAAACTGACAAAGTTGTTTGTGATTAATGCATAAAAAATGTTATGACCATCGTCTGATTTAAGTAGAAATAATTCATCAACATCGAATGTTAACATTGACAATATGTATAAAATATATTTAAAGTCGAATTGAAGATGGAAAGTCTGTTAAGAAATTTTCATCTCCAAACCAAAATTTTAAGCTTATTTAAGTTAAAAACGTTTGACTCTCTCTAGATATTTTTTATTTGTAAATTTATTTAAAAATTTAAGGGAATGCATCACATGTGGTGCTTTAGGGAAAAAGAAAAGCTTTAAAGAGTTCATAAGAAAAATCAGTTCAATGAAAATTTTATCGTCCCTGAAAAATCAGTTTGACGAATAAATTGAGAATAAATTCTTCAAAGTTTGAATGTAAATTTGTTTTTCACTAAAAGTTAAAAGTTATTTGGCTTAAGTAAACAAAAACCGAGACAAAAACCATGTCAGAAACATTTCTAAACGATTGTTCCTTGCAAACAACCCTAAATAACAAAAAAAGCGTCAAATATTCTCATTGCCATTGAGGTCATCTAAAAATCATCTAGATAATTAAAATTAAATTAAATGTTTATTCGAGGTTATTTTAGTTCTTCCACGAATAGGAATGTTATCATGTCATGATTTGTTGACTGTTTGTTCCCGCCAACATCTCTTAAAAATGATTATCATCATCACTCATCAGACAGTGTTTTATATGATTAGTTTATCTTAGAACAACCACTTAAAGACCATAACATAATTCACTTAGTTTAGTAGAGAAGAAGCTTCTCAGTTTGGAGGTTGAAATGAAGATTGCGTTTTTCATAGTTTTCCTCGCAAGTTTCTTTGGTAAAAGAAATTTAAAATTAACTCACTTCAAACGTTTCTAAATTCATAAATTTTGTCTTTAACTAGCGTGCAATGAATTGGCGAAAGTCTTAGACTTTAATACTTTTCTGCGAGGCTTTGCGGAATCCACGAGAAAGAATTTCAAATGTGGTTTTCCTGGCACAAACATCCCAGTGTTGGATCCACTCCATGTGGCACATTATTCGGTTGCATTTGATGAAATTGGAGACCTCGAAGAGTAATAATTTTGTTATTGTTAGTAACGATTCTATTTAAATTAATCTTTAAATATTTAGTTTCCATTCAGATCTTAGTTATGTGACTGTGAACGATTTAAGCAAGTTCACGATTACAGACTTCAAAGCAAATTTGCTTGGATTGACGTTGACATTTGGTCTGACATTTCCAACTTTAAGCATTTATGGGATCCACGACTCGTCTGTAAGAAGAAACAAGAACAAATTTGATGATGGTCACGGATTTTTCTCAATTACAGTTGAAGGTAAATTTTATTAAATAAATTTTATTCCAATTCTTCATCAATTCATCTGTTTAAAATATTAGACGCACATGTAGAAGTCGCGATATCTTTTGGATTATTCCCGTTTACAATCAAAAGTAATGCGATCACAGATGCAAGCATTGGTCATATTGACTCAAACTTTTATGGTTTCAAAAACAAAGCGAAGAATAGAAAAGTTGGTGAAGGTATAAATGAAGGAGCATCAGAATGGCTCACACACAATCTCAACCAAATCAACAGCGATATCACAAATGCAATTACTGGCTTTACAAATGATCGTCTTGAATCTTTGCTAAGCATTGATAATGTTCTTGATGCAATTAAAAATTACAATCCCGCAAACTGCGTCTAACTTTTTCTTGAATGAAATTTACAAACATACAAATAAAGAAGTTTCTGAACTTGAAAAAGATTCAACACCTCATATCACCTGTTTAAATATTTTCCCCTTGATAAAGTCTATTTTTACTCACAACATTATGTTTGCCAACTTTTGACAGACTTATGCAATCTGAAAATCTTTTTTATCTCAGGCGATATCAAAATAATGATAAAAATGTACAAATAAAAATGTTTGTTTTGACTTTAAATATGATTCATTAATCATATTTTTAATGTTTATTTTTGCTTTAATGCTGCAATAAATTACTTAACCCTTGGTTCTTCAAAACTTAATCACTACTTTTAACTATACAATTATTTATGCATTCAATACATGAATCAAGTGTACAAAAATACTTGTTCGTTAACATTTTGTTGTAAAGATTTTCTTTTGTTTCCTCATTGAAGTTATGTTTTATTTCATTAGAATTTTTTGAAATTAATATTTGAACGAAACATTTTTTCATTCAGTTTGAAAGAGTAATGCGTAATTAATTTACTTACATTTTGGTTTCAGTAAGTTTCTTTTAAGGCACTATTATACCAAAGAGATAAAGTATTCAGAATTGAATGCTTGTATTAACTGAAATCGAGGAAATTGTTTGGAAATGGAGTTTTTCTTTCTTCAACATTAAACATGCTTAGAGAAATATTTTGATTCAGATTTAATTTTAAATGGCGAAAGGAAACATGACACTTAACATTTTTCAAAACTTTGGACAACATAAATTCAGAATCTCTTAAATTTTGAGAGGCAATGACAAAATCAAGATTCAACTGATACATATAAAAATTTTAATTACAATGCCTTGCGAAATATGCTAACAAAAATTTCCAAAACAGTTTGAGAATCACTGAATTTATGGATGGTCGTGTTGAAATACCTAAAACTTATTCAGCAATATTTAAACCTACAATTGTTTGAAAGATTTTCAGTATTTAACTTGTTCTTTTCTTAATAGAAATAGCCTTTAATCTTATAATTACAATTGGTTATGGTTACGATTTTTGTTCAAAATTTTGTGCTAAAATTTTCCTTTCCTTAACTTTTTTTTTGTAACTAAACTTTGAGAACCTTTGATAAAAAATTTCCATGAAAATAATTTCGATTTGATGATTTTTCGAAATATCAAAATGATTTTGTTTGATCTTAGGCAATTGATAAATTAATCATAATTACAACCAGAAATATCGTTTACAATTCATTCAATACGCATATTTAAGTTTTGTTCATTCAACTTGCTTTGATGATCTGGTACAATATATTAACTTGAGATAAGCATAAATAATTCTAAGAATTATGGATATGTGAGGTTCAACGATAAAGCAATTAAATAAGACTTTCACACAAAACAAAATACTTTACTTTTATAGTTTTGGCTCCCATTTTTCTATTCTCATTCGTAAATCTATTTAACGAGAATTGAGACAATAACTTTGACATCAAGATTCATTAAATTCAATTCTAACTTCAATCGACTCCTATTATCTAACATGGTATAAAAAATACTATTATAGATATCACTTTTCATTCTTAATCAAGTAAACATTATCGTTCCGAAAATTTTCTTTGTCTATGACTGAGAAGTTTTCACATGAAAAAAAAAAACTAATTAAAATAACTTCTTCGAAATGATTCAAGATACCAATCTGAGTAACTCGAGAAGTTTGCCAATCGAAATCTCACTTTGAATGAACGTTCTTCTTAGGCTAGTTTCATGTTTTACAGTCGTAACAACAAGTGAAATAGAAATGGTAATCATCATCGTAAAGTTTTGGACAAAATGTCTTTTTTTTTCATTTGTTATGTGAACATTTTTAAAAAATGCCAACCATATGTCAGGCTTTTAAAACATGTAAGAGTGTTACATGTTTCGGTTCGTTTTACTATACAGCACATCCTTTTCGAGTGCCATAAAGGACTTGTAGTTCTGGGTAAATTATTTTCTTTATTAATTGATTAGTTTTAGCGGCAAGCATCGCGCGTTTGGGATCTTTTTTAAGAACTTTTATTCCTGGTTTATGCACCAAGAAAGCATTATCGAGAATTTGAAATTCATAATCAAGAACACAAAGTGAATATCCTTGCGTCATCTTATCGCTCTTCCCCTCCCAACTTAGTCGCTCGTCGTAGTGTGGATCCATATGCGTTCCAATGTAAATTGGTTCCCAATGAACAAAATAACCTGTTCGTTTCCCAATGTAAAAGATTCCGAGATCTGCAAGAAAATTGAGGTTTATTAATGTGAGAGATCTACAAAGTATCTACTTAAGTAGAACTCCGTGAAACTTACCATCAGTTTCATTTGCTGCCATCCACTCTTTTGACTTAGGAACACCATGACAACTTGCACAAACTCTCTTATGAAATGGAATCGCTTTATTGTTTCGAAGTAATTCCTGAAGTTCGGTTTTATCACGTGGCACAGCCACTGAACTGTCGACTTCAAATATCGAAAGAGGGAAAACTCTGTAAAAATATCATTCATTAAAATCAAATGAAAGTTTATATTATTTTAATAGAAACCTTGGGTTTTTTCTTCTTAAAGGCGCATCATTTCTTGCAATCATTTCCAAAAATTTCCTTACTAATCCTGGGTTGGGATATAATTCAATATCACTAGGTAGAATAAAGTGAGTCATTGCAGCATCACGTGCGATATTTCTTCCAACATTTACAGGATACAATAACTTCTTCTGAGTCTTATAGAGAATTGTGGATGAAGAGTTGTAGAATGGAGGATTTAAGGAACAATTGAATGATGGTATGAGAACTTTATCTTGCCTAGGAACCTTAAAGGGAACAGAAATGTTAAAACATTCCACTCAAAACTGGATAGATAAGAATAACTTACTATTTTAGGTACATGTTTAGTGCTGAAATAAATGTGAAACGTCACAAATTGCCGCACTGTGCTACTTTCAGGAAGGCAATCCCTAAGATATTTAATGGCATTGACGGTTGGTAAAAAGTCAGTTCCTGGCGCATGCAAAGCTATGCTTATTGGTGCATTCCATCTGGAATTTAAATAACTTTAAATTAACAAATTCAAAAGCCAGTTTTTAACTTAATTACCTTTCCAGAAGTGGAACTAAATTATCTAAAAATGTGTAATCAGCATGTGTTGTGTATGTAATTGTTTCATAACATTTCAGTTCGCCATGTTCAGCTCGAATATAGTTTTTAAGCACCCAAAAGTCACCTCGTTGTTCTGTGTATGGCTTATAATCTTTGTTATGGCAATTTAAAAGTAATCTGTTGAGAAATATTATTTTATGTTTAGAAAATGCTTCCATTATAACATTGTCAAGGGATTTAAGTCGAGCTTTCAAATTGTTACTGAATATTTAGAACTTTTTGAATCAACCGTCAATTAATTTAAATCACTCGTGAAACATTGATAACGAAAATTTAATTCTATCTAGTGTGAGAAAGTTTTTAGATCATGACAAATTGAATTCAATTTACTTTAATCTCGTATCTAAATCATTCGATTGGGTTGTGAATAGTTCGCTGTTATTTGCATTATTGCTAGGAACGACGCCATCTGAATAGATAACTTCATTAGCATTCTTTGATTGAACTGCTTGGTCTGTTGGTATTTCAAAGCGATTATCCTCTTCGTTGGGCTGTTCAGGTGGAATTTTCCCTATCCACGATTCCTTGATCTCATTAGTTTCTCCCTGCTAATGAAAGCAAACATAAATACATAAATCAATAAAATAGTCGTGTTGGATCATTATGTGGAAGTCATTTTTATTCAACCATAATTAGTCACACGACAAATAAAATTATTTTGAGCACATTTATGGAAAAATAGAAAAATCAATGAACGCTCATGGTTGCTTCAAAGTACTTTTATAAGCATTGGAGGTTGTAACACAAAAGCAGCCGCTACAAAAGTAAATTATCAATCGAAAAACATTGATTGTGTTCGGAAAGTCGTCATCAGAAAGTGACTTAGTCATTGATAAATAAATGATAATGAAAAACTATTTTAATGTGTGTCTAATGCTATTTTAAGTTCTTTCTGAATTATCATCAATTATTAAAGTGAAATCAGACGTCAGTCGTTACTTGTCAGTTGTTGAAAGTTTTCTTTTATTCTTGAAAAATTTATAACTCAATGGACATTGTCCAAGTCAGCATTACCGTGCGCACGTAATTGAGTTCAATGTCAATGATGAAAAAAGCTAACAAACTAACAATAGAGAAAAGAAAAAGAATTCATCGGGTAAATAATAATTATTTATAGTTCATAAACAAGACGTTTATCTCTATCTGTCTTTAACTGACATTTCTTATAGTTAATGAAGATTTTCCAGTGCATAAAATATCTTTATCAGCACAAAATTAATTAACATTAACTCAGTTAACAAATATTCGTGAAGAGATAAGATCGATGAAAATACTTTTCAACTGGCAATTAAATTCTTCACCACTCCTTCTTCCATTTTCACTTCTCAGCCTAATACCAATAAATATTGTGAAATGTTGAAAGGATGAATTTACAAAAGAAATGAAACATGAAGGAAATTTTCTCACCTTAGAAATAAATAAATTTGAAGCTTTTTCATCTTCAACACAGCAAAAAGAGAATCAACAAACTTTCCGCTCAATCAAACACTCAAATTCAAATGAATATTGAATGATGAATGTTAAATGAACCTTAACTTGACGGTTTTAATTTGAATCTTGCACCACCAATATTTAAATTTATATTTAAGCTTTTAACTATGAATGAAATCATTTTACGATTGTTGGAATGATAAAAGTTAATTTGTTGCTGATGGTATGAAGATACATGTTGGTATATCTGAATACATAAGAATAGCTTTTAATGTGATATAATAAGACTGTAAGAAATTTAATTTTCTCTTCGATTAACCATAATTTGCATTATATGTAAACGCAAAGGGAGTGACGTTGGATGATGATAAACAATCTTTTCAAGGCGATTTTGTTCAATGATGGGGATAATTTATCGCGTAAATTCTAAATATTCACCCTGTAGGATGGTCTCGAACGATGAAATTAAGTAATTTGCATGTCCTTGTCACACGATTCATTTTATCGCAACATGACGTCTTGTGAATCGAATGAATGCCTTGACTAAGACAAAAAGAAAATAATTATTTACGACAAGAATTTTATTTCCAATTTATTAAGCAAAGTTAATCTGAATATGCGATGTCGAAGAGTTGAAGTTGGGAATAAAAAGTTGAGGTAGAAACTTAAAACTGTTGCATGGAAAGTTGGCTAAGAAATATTTAAATTAAATTATTATTTATCATTCTAGTCCGATGTTCGTACTCAAACGTAATCAAGTCAATGAACCACGTTGAATGTTGTGCAAGGCACGGAAATATGAAACAGCAGAGTAAAAAGAGAGATTTCAAACTGTTTGGCTACTCCAATTTCAGCAGACGATTGCCGATACGATATTTTTTATTTTATTCGCTCTGCACATTCCATGATTGCTAATTAGCTTCAATTCTCGGATGGTTTCTATGATGTTATTTATTGGAAATTGCATTCCGTATTTAGTTACTTAGTTCACATTTCAGTGGAAAATCGAGATTGACATTGGAATGAAATTGTTAATTTTACTGCCCACCACAATTCAATGCGTGATACTTAACGATGTGATGATAACTTTACATGCATTTATCGTATTTCACCATGGCGTTGTAGAGAGATTTTAACAAGACGATAAAGAGTCGTGTGACTGTGTGTCATTAATTGATAGTTTGAAAGCTTGTTGTTAACTCACCGAAACGCCTTCTCTTGTTTTCATCTGTTTTAGCAGTTCCATTTCTTTGTTCCGCAAGATTGCTGCTAACTCTTGTTCGTCTTGTAAAACTTGTGCAGGTGACAATGATGACTTTTGCTGTTGAGGTTGAGGTTGCGATTGTTGTTGTGAAGTTGGTGCTAACTGTTGTATGAGAAATGAGCTGCTTCCTGTGCCGCTCATTCCAAAGTTATTTGTGTTATTGCCGACCATCACATGACTGCAAATGTACAGTAAAACGGCAACGTTGACTAAGATGCTACATTTTAGTAGCCAATTACGACGGGCAATCATTTTTTCCCTCTCAATTTTGAAACTTTTTTAACTTAATTTTTTAAATATTTGTTATAAATACTTTTACGACTCAGTGCTTCTTCTTCTTGAGGTCAAGACAACAATTGTTGATCATTCAATTATTATTTTTTGTTTCGAATCTTTTTTTCTTGTCACTGAACTCGCTTTTGTTTGCTTGGCATTAAACATTTGAGTATATTTGGTAAAATTGATTTGATTGCTGACTCGAAATCATCATCATTGACGACAACTTTTAATTTGCCGCTTGCATCTTCCGATATTTTTCTTTCTTCTTATCTTTCATGAATCAACATCATTGTGATTCCTTTCAACTGCCTGATAGATGTTGTTGAAAATGTTTGTCTGAAAATATGTTCAAGAAAACGAAAAAGATAAATAAAAATTGAGTTAAGAAAGTTGAGAAAAGTTTGTGATTTTGATTTAAAAGAATTTCCGGAATATTCAAGAACTGAAAGATTTTTATTTTCTTTTTATTCCTCTTGTCAGTTCATCGTAAGAAGTTTCAAACAAAAATCTGAAGATGAAGAGAAATATTTATTTTAAAGTCTTTCCTTCACATGATTAAGTGCCAATTTCTTCGAAGATTTCATTTCAGACAATGAATCTTAACAGTTAATTGATTCGACAAAGGCAATCAACGAAAAATCCCCTCGAATACCTTCCAAATCATGTGTATACGAGCTCAATTTTAACCGCTAACAACTCGATGAACAGCAAAAACTGGATGTCGTTGAAATAAAATCAATAACAACAACAAAAGAATCGAAATTAATTTCGCTAAGGAAGTAAAATTTCACAACATTCTAACTGTCTTTATATCATTTTGATTGAATTCAATGATATATCTGCATGATTTGATATCTGAAATAATTTGCTACTAAACGTTTATCGAAGTGAAATGTAAAAAAGGTTCACAAAATTATAATACTATGCATGATTAGATTTTATTTTTCCAACAACTTTTTTTAACAAGAATCATGACATTTTGTGGATCGAAATAGCTGACGAAGCAAAGAAGTCCCAATGGAATAAAGCAACAAGTCAATGAACTAATGCTTTTTAAATAGGCTTTAGGAAGAAATAATATAAAAAAGTTATTGCTAAGAACATGGGGAAGTCCCAAAACGTGGTAGATTCATGAACGCTTTTTATCAAACTAAACGAACGTTTTCGGCTATTGTAACGCTGGAGAGTTTACATTCTAGACTTGCCATATATTTATACGGAGAATATTCAATAGTCAAGCTCAAGCAACACAGAAATAATAAAAAGAACGAATGTAACAAAGCTGAGAATATTTTTTGGCACATCATCATTCATTGTTCTTTCAGCCGCAGTTTTCGGTTCCACAATCAGCCACGAAATTCATTTACTTTCAAATCTTGAAAAGATAAACTCGACTCTCGTTAATTCCACTTATGTTGATTTATTAATGCTTTTAAAAGCCATCACATAGTTTGCCAATGACAAAGAGATTTTTTTTGGCGATCGAATGTAGAAGGTAAAGACGAAGGCAGAGATAAATTGAAGTTTGCTATGTATAAGCAATTGAAAGCTATGTTTATCCATTCTTGAAGTAAACACATCATCAGATTGAAACGAATCTACTGAAAAGCAGTTGCGAAAACTGGCGAAAACTAATTTTGGAGAGAGGAATTTAAAAATAGTTTTAATTTCGAAAATCTTAACGGGTTCTTTCCCTCCCATCATGTCATGGACATGATAACTTAAAAAATACCGAAATATCCACTTGAGAATTCGATTTGCTGGACTTTCTTCTTGTAAAACAAGCGTAAATAAGAAACTGCTTACTCTCGTCTTGGTTTGACTTCTTTTAATCAGAGATTTCATGTGTTCTTAAACGAGGTAAATTAGCGAACTAATTCAGTGTAAAATGTGAAGAACAAAGAGTGAGAAACGAAAAAAAAGATGAAATTAATCTGATCGACGTGTTTTTTTCGCCATTCGGTCTTTGGTCTTCAAATGTTATGGGAGAATGATTCGGCTAAGGTCTTTCACATCTACACACCAGTTTAAGCTTCAGATTTCTTTTATTCCATCATTCTAACTAGAACTTTATACAGAACATACTTAACAAGTACTTAACAATGAATTAAGCAAATTCACAAGAGTTATTAAATTCTATTCCCATCTTCATTTGTGTATCGTACGCTTGCAAATAACAACACAATTTGTAATTCCTTCTAAATGAGGCGAAAAACTCATAAACAAAGTTTGTTGAAAACTTGAATGAATGAACATTATAAATAAATACGTAATGAGAAAGATGGGAAAATTGTAATATTTGCTTACATCATAATAATATCTTCAAAGTAGTAGAAGATAATCAGAAATGACCATGAGTCACAGTTAGGATTCTTTCTCGCTAACTTTTATTACTTTATTTAAGGTCATCATCGGTGGTTAAGAATGAATCAAACGAGAAGTTAAAACTATTTACGGGGTCAACCGCCTGTTGCGACACGACGATAAAAATCTATTCTGTTTCACTTATCTATTGTTGTAAATATTTTATTGAATTTTCAACATAAAACTGACGTCATTCATGTACAGCCTCTTCTATGTTTATGACGTTGGGCGTGATTAATTGAGAAATCAGTTGCATGTCTCGCTATGTAAGTATTTGAAGCTTGAGATTGTTAAAACAGAGACGACTATAAAGCAATCTAATACCGGTAGATAATAAAATAATTTTAACAATGCAAAATATCTCAAAGACAGACAAAGAGGAAGATGATGATTGCTTTAAGCTATCAAGTAGCGGAATGAAATTTGTATCGGCTATTTGTAGCATGCCACATTAACAGAAGATTTTTTCTTCAATGATAAAGGAAATGTGTCAAGTACAAAGCACATGACAAGTGAACGTTATTATTATGAAGTAAATTGACAGAAAGTTTTAATAAAAAACACAAATTTATTGACAAGAGAAGCGCAATTTTTTAACTTTCATTATTGTTTGACATACCAAACGTGCTTGTCAGTTTCATAATTCCCTCTAGTTTTTTTCTTTGCATGGTTATCTACTACACATTTTGAAAAACCGCAAATGATGTAATATATTTAAAATGAAATTGGAATTTCTCCTCCGCCTTTTAACTGGAAATTTTCTTTTGCATTTAAGCTTGCATTTGTAAATATTTACATAACGGAACTAAGACACACATTTCAACTTTGTTGAAGTACATCAGATGATTAGCAAATGGCAATCCTTTGTTGGTCGATACGAAGCGATGCGATTCGATCTTGCTATTGATGCACAAACATTGTAAACTGCAATTACGAACTTCTATCGGAACTTGTGAGAACCTTGTCGTATTAAATTAACCTTTTATTGCTTTTCAATGACTTTGGTGAAGCGATCTGTGGCTTTCTGTTCTGTACAATTCAATTAACATTTCCATGTGAGAACATAATTTATTGTAATCGGGATTTTTATTGGTTTTCCATTGTGTTACTTATTCTCATACTTAAAAGCGGTCTTTGTGGTTGAATATAAAGAAAATCTAATTGACAGAGCGATCGAGACGAGTCTCCAAATGTATTACGGACAGTAAAAGATTTTAAATTACATCTTTACAGTCTAAAGCTTATTCCGTTTTGTCGCTTTATCATTTGAAGTTAAAAGGGTGAAGTGATTAACACATTTCATGTGCATAAGATGACAAACTTAATTAGCAAAGATTTGTTGGAATTTTAAGCTTCCTCATATCAACTTTAAGAATTTAAAAGACGTTTTCAACAAAGCACATATGCTGAGAAAATTTAATTAAACTTGTGAACAAGACAACTCAAAAAATTCTTAAAAGTTATCACAACAAAAAACTGCAATTGCAATTGTAAAATAAATATTTCGCTTTCTGCCGCATCATATTGCTATGCATTAAACTCTTGACGATATAAATCTTCAGAAACTTTCATTAAAGCAAACAATAAAAGAGATTTAAAGTCTGAAGGAGAAAAACTAAATGAAACTTCTTCAATATAAAATAATCGGCCTCGACAAACAAAGACTCATTTAAAATTCAAATCTCTTTTCTAAGTGCACTTCTGTGCACATCAGACTTGCTTACTTGATGACGGATTGCAATTTGCAATGTCTGGCAATAGCTTTTTATATTATGAATGTGAAGGTAAAGTTTTCTCTTTCCCTAACGACTGTTGCGATGAAGTTTTACGTAATTATAGATTCAATTTAAAAACACTTCTTCAACTTGACTTTATTGTTGCCTTTTTAGATATTTAATTAAGCCGAATGAAATCCCTCAAGCGTCTGAGACAATTTTGATTACTTTAATATTTCTTCATAAATATTTATACGACATAACTTGTCGCTGAAGATGACTTCAACTCTTCTATTAACTAATTTAGTCTTTGTTCTGTCTAAAGTGAAACAAGAAAAGATTTTAGCAGTTCTCATTTGAAGATGATTACCAATTAGGTTACGAAAATTAAAAAAACAGCACAAACAAAAGTTTTGTTGAATCATTTTTTGTGTAAATTTAAGCATAATAAAAATCTCGTTACTTTGGCTTATTATTAAACAAGCTTCAATTCTAAAAACTTCACAATGAATGATAGTAATTTTTTGATTATGTTTTCATTAAATATCTAATGAAAAATTATGGTCTAGGAAATGTTGATGAACCTCAAAGAATATTTCAAACATCAAGTTGGCAGTTAATGCATTTAACGAACAAAATTTGTATAACTCGCGCTAAATTATGATCTTCAATTAACAACCACAGCGAGTGTAAGAAAAATCATTACATTACGAAGTTTATTGCTTAAAAGCTAAGAGCCGCATTAGTGAATTCACATAAATAATTACTAAGAAAACAACGAAGGTTGCGTCACATCAAAATCACGTAATTACAAAATTTTCAAATTGAAGTTGAATGAATTCAAATGTTGCGCCCCAAAAGTGTGCTTGCTCCAAATATTTTCTTTCAAATTTTTATTTTTTAATACGTCTTGAACAAATTCTCTTTTTTTGCATTTAAGCAACGACGTTTATGTTTCAATGCCGCTGTTCTCATGGAAATTTATGACTTGAAAACAAAAATGAAACCGTCATATATTTTTTTTTTGCATTTCATTGCAGTTCATATTTATATCTGCTAAGTATACTTTGCGTCAAATGTTTCCGATGCGACAGCACGTTTCTAGCATTGCTGAAAGTTTTAAGGAAATTAAGGTAAACAGAAAAGAATAAAAAAAAATTTAATCATGTAAAATTTTCAGCATAAGAAATGAGGCTTACATGGCGTTATTAATGAAGGAACTTTAAGCGTCTTCAAGCTAATGTTGCAAAAAAACTTATACTCATCTACATTAGCCACAAAGTTAATCATACTACCATCAATAATTTTCTTTTGCCTAATTTTCGGTCATTTTCATTTCTCACTCTCAATGCTTGGAGCATTCAGGCCGGTAATTAATCACTACGTTGTGAAGTCGACTGGGGAATGTGCAAAAATTGCCGTAAGATCATCAACAGCAAGATGTTTAACACAAAAAAAAGAATAAAGAGAAGAAGTTTCCAGACGCATAATTTTCTACCCGAAAACCTTCGGAAATGTTTCATGAATAAATTCCGATAAAGTTACCAAATAAATATCTACAAAGCGCGACTTCGATATTTATTCTACGATCTCTTCATAACGACACAATCATTTTTGGCTTTGGCTTTAGAATCCATTCAAGGTCGCATAGCTAATCACAAGAGTTCTCATAACACATTTTTCTGAGTTGAAATTCAACTTCGTCATGTTATTGCCGTCGTACAATGAATCAGAGCATGGAAGCGAAAACTCACATTAAAAACGAAATGACAGAATTGAATAAATTTAAATAAATTCACTTTTGTTAAGTTGAAATCGAGCATCGCCGTAGCCGAAAACACCCAAAAAAATATTCATGTTGCAGACGAAAGTCGAATGAAAATTAATTTACATCATTTGACAATTTTTGATGTGAATGTTTGGTAAATTAATGACATCTAATTGAGTGTTTCATGTAGAGTAGTAATTAGAAAAATGTCTTATTTTTCTGAATATTTAATGCATGTGAACATTAAATTTTATTTCCGTTCTTCATTCTTCTTCGTTCTTTCAACATTTTCAAATAAATTTAGTTATTCAACAAACATAAATACATAAATATCGTCAAAATATGTTTATGTTGTTGATATCGAAACGAAGAATCGTTTAAAAACAATTTTCTTATCAATTCTCAGCGACTTTAGAAGTCTTAGAAACTTTTGACATTTTTCGGTAGCTAATTAAATTTAGTTAAGTTTCACGAAACAATGAAGTTAATGTTGTTTTATTAGACATTCTCACGCTTTAAAGAAAGCGATATTCAGACATATAAGTATCCAAGAAATATTTTATCTTGTCGTGGCATTAATTCAGGTAGAAAATGTGTCATCGGTAAAAGAGGAAATTCTGCAAGCAACGAAATTTTTATATTGCAACAACATTTCGTTATCTTTTAATGCTCTTTAGGTTTCATATTGCTCCGATAATTTAAATATTTTCTAAACTTCAGCATTCACGTCAATGTTTATAAGTCATTTAAATGGAATGTAAGTGTTTTCAAACAATTTTCTTCAAATTCTCCTCTCTCGACGTCTTCCGAGATTTGTATTGTGCACTCGTCTTTACACATGATCAAATTTCATTGAATTTAATTTCACTTCAAGATTGATGTGTTTATTTTTCAACTAAATAAATGTGAGCTCTTTATAAACGCCAACAATTATTTAATTGAAGATGCTTGCTTATGTTTAGTGAGTTGACTTCAGAGCTCTAATGAAATTACTTTTGTTATTCGCAAACAACAAAAAAAGAAATATTAAAGGCCACGAGTCTATGAAATCGTGATTCTGTCGAGCTTTTAAGCTCACTCTGTTAAATACTTAGCATTGGCCTCTTTTAATTGATGTCTCATTCAATCATAAGTTTTCCAAAAGTAAGAAGAGGAAAAAGCAAACTTTGCTTCATGACTCAAATGATGAATCTTTTCTCAATTCAACAATCAACAATTTTAAGACAAAACCTTAAACAAGAAATAATCTTTGCGTTATCGGAGAAACCATTTGTCGTTGTTAGTTTTGCTTTCAGACACAACTAGCAAGTAACTAATCATCGCCCAATTAAACAGAACCATGACTCCATCATCAATATAAAAAGGCTATGATTATTGATGGGAGAAGCAGTTTGAGGCAACAGAAAACAGAAATTGCCATCATCCTTCGATCGATCTCACGTCATGATGTTTTCTATATGATTTCCTGGGGAGATCTCCGTTCGTTTATCGTTTATTTTGAGGAGGAAAAAAAATCAAACTCATCGTACGCTTTAAATTTTCATGATGCTTGATGTGATGTCAAGTGAATGGAATTTTGATCATCCGCATATGAAGCATCGACAATTGAACAATGAAACGCTACAACAAAAAACAAAATTCATCGTTTTGTACTCGTCAACAATCATTATTAAATTTTAACTTATTTGCCCGAGTAATAAGGCGCACGTTTGATGAGTAAAAATTATCATCTGACATTGTAGCATACTGAAAATCGTAAACATATTCGCACTGTTCAAAGTTTTAAAATCATTGAATGTAAGTACGTAAATTTTTCTTCATCAATATCGATATCGATGTCTGAACTGAGTTCAACTTACAATTCGCTTTATAATGGCCAACTCATCAATTGTTATAAAATTTTAAGCCAAAGAACAAAAACGAACGAGAAGTTTTTTGAAACACCGCGCATATAGTTCTCTTCATTTATTTAATTGAGGTCAGATGAAGACTTTAGAGCTATTTATTAAATCTCTAAAAATAATTTTATCCCCTCAAAAGTTTATAGAACCGAAACAGAATAATGAAGCCTACGACTAACGTTTGCTTTTTACTTAAGAACGAGGAAGTCGTATCTATACAAGCAGATATCTTATGTTCTTCTTAACAACAAAGGAAGAAGAATCAAAAGAAAAAAAAATAATTTAATGATTCATACGAAGGCTGATTTCAAATGAGAACTAAAAATAAGTATCAATGAGATATGATATCAAGATTCCGTGACTTGCTTCCAAGGCAAAGAGGTTGTTGGACATAAACTCTTAACTCATAAACTGAAGTTTCGACAAACAACGTGTGAAACTTTTATATTCAAATCAAACTGCTAAATGAAAATGAACGAAGCTGAAACGACAGCTATTAAAACTTCCCCCCAACAAAGAAAGGCAACTAAACACAATTACAATTTGTAATTTGATGTAATTACGACATCACTGTCTATGATTTCCCCTCTTCACTGATATAATCTGTTGTAAAATGTTCTCTTCATGCGGTTATCGTCAACAATCTTTCTTTTTCAGCGGTTGTCGTAGATCAACAACAAAGGAAATCAATCAGCCTACAGCCAAACACAACATTTAACTTGCACAACTTTCGCTGTCGATTCAAGGTCTCTCACTTTAATTTTATGATGTCGTTAATTCAATTACCATACAAGTCAAAAATGATTTTTGATTGTTGAAAATAAAAATTCCCAAAAAAATTTTTTGTTTAAAACTTTAAGATTCTTTCAAGGCGAACATGAAGTTTGTTTAAGGAAATTATTACAAAAAACCAAAATGAGGTTAATCGTTGATTTATTTTTAGCAAATCGAGAAGGAATCAAGTTGAAGTTTATCACAACTTTGTATTCGATAAATATCGCTATAAGTAAACATGAAGATGTGAATGTTAAGTTCAAGGTTGGAATCTTCAGGCTTATATCGTTCTCATAAGTTATTTTGTAATCTTTTTATTGTGCCATTAAATAATTGAATGAATAAAGATGAGTTAAGAAAATGGCGTAGTTAATTATACCGCATCTGACATTGATGAACGGTTGCAATTTGTTGTCTGTCGCTTTCGTTAGTCTACAATGTAAGACGGCAGGCTGCTGGAGAATTGCAGACATCATAAATATTGATATAAAATCAAAGAGTAAAAGCTGTAGATCACCATCATTGATTTCATACCTGTAGCTATTCCAAGCACGCATAAATAAAAAAAGATATTCTCCACTTTAAGAAGAAGTCACATTCAGAGTGTTTTCTGTATTCCCCATCCGTTTCGTAATGATATTAATGATGGACGTAAACATACCAAAACATCCATCATGACTGAAATTATTCCCCTTCAGACCGTTTTCTTGTGCTGTAATCTTTTTTCCCTCATGCTCACAAATGCGCGTAAAAGCAAAGAAGACAGCAAAGAGACCGTACAAGCCGCGAAATCAAATCGAAAATTGTCTGTTGCTCTGAACGACACAACAAAATTATCGATGTTGATTTTTATTGCTATTTGGCTTTTTTCTTTTCCTTTTCTTCAAGTGCATTTGGATTGTTATTTATAACATTGAAAGCTTTTGTTATGTTCTCGCTTTTTCTTTCTTATTTTCTTTGTATCGATCGTAAACAATGAGATGTTCAAACATTGTTAGCAAGATCAAGAGAGTTGCGACAAGTGTCACAAATATTGCTTGCATCCAACGCTCCTGAAAGCAATTTAATGTTTTACTTTATTTTTTATATTTCTTTAATTCAATGCGATAAATTTCATCGCATTTACGCAACAGGCAGCAATGATTTGACTCAAGGGATGCTATCACGAATACCCAACAGATTTAATGTCGCCATTGACATAAAATCGATTTTTTTATTCTTCAATTGAAGATACTTAAATGCTCTGTAATGGTCATTGACATAAATTGCAATCGTTCAGCAAATATATGTTTGGCAATCGAAGACTTCCTTTAAAATCGTTTTTTATCTCAAAATCATCTTCTCTAATTACGCTCACAATGTTTTCGCAGAAAACTGTCTATAGTAAGACGACATTCTGGCGGAAACGTTGACGTCCTCTCTTCAATGCTAAAAAGTAAAAAAAGAAAAAAGCAATTAAACTGCTCTACAAGTATTAATTGAACTTCAATTTATATTTTGTCGATAACAGAGATGAAACATGGAAGTGGAAGTTAAACGTTTTAAATGTGAACGGAAAGTTACGTGACATGTCAGCAATGCTCGGATGAGATCAAGTATTCAATATCTCTTTCATTTAATGTTTTTATAGAAAACCTGATACAGATAACAACTCATAAAATATGCAAAATATCGAATAATTATGATACAAAAATTATATCTTGTTATCAACATCACACGCGTGCCGTTCCATTCATCAACATTCATCTACGAAAACGCCGGCGTCACTTTTTTCACGGTCATAACTTCATCATAAAACTCATTTAATTATCACATTCTCGTAGTACAATCAATTCACGAGAACTTTAATTAAATTTTATGAAAAGTTCAGCAGAATATTCTACTGCCTCCCCAAGGCAATAAAGGTGAGGGAACAACACATAATCATTTGCGATAAAAGACAACAACTATCTACAACATACATGTATTAATAATAATAATAAAATTTATGTAATTAATGATTACCACAACACAAAATTTGCCATAAAACTTTCAGCTAGATATTAAGCAAATATGCGATGAGAGTTGTTAAATGCATCGTAGGCTGTCGCGAGTGAACTGCGCATGTTGCTTATTCCCGGAATGATAAATCAAGAAAAAAAGAACTGAAACATGACAGCGACTTTGCAGCAATCACTTAATAAAAATGGAAACATGCAATTTTCTTTTAATCAACTTATTTATTACCATCGAATAGGAAGTTTCACTTGCTTCTTTTTTCTTTTCATAATCAATTTCTTCTTGCGTTGAATATGATGTTGAAACGGATCGAAGAATCGATTAGAATCTTTACATTAATTTTTAAGAGATAAGTTTACGAAAATTTTCATCAATTTGTAATAATTTGAATAAAGTTCAAAAAAGGAAAATGTGAAATTTTCAAAAGGAACAGTTTGAAATGGAACATTTTAGAATCTTCTTTACCAGAGATTGAATGACAATAATAAAACAAGAATTGTTATCTCAGAGCATTCCTTGACTCTTTTTTAATTTGAATGAACAAGATTTATTTTTTGAATGATTTTATTTTCAAACAATTCTAACAAGTTCCGTTTCCATGTTGTTCCAAATCAATTTTCCTTCCAGTTTTTGAACTTCAAATTTAACATCTATAATCATGTTTTAATTGGCATCGTTAGGATGGATGCATAATTGAAAGTGATTTCACGTTCTAATCCAATACACATCGATTATATGTATGAAACTGAAAAGAAAACACCATACCGCACCTGCATCTTAAAAATTCAAAGCATTTATTAATAAACAAGTGTATGCACCCACACACTGCATTGTATTGTGATTTTTATAAAAAATGATACTTGGAGAGAGAACAAAACAGAAGAGAATGAAGATATTGTGTATGTGATAACTATGTAGATACTAATTCGTCTCGCTAATTTTAAAGTAAGTGCTTTCAACACGACATATGAGGATAAACGTGAAAAAGGAAGAGAAAATAATTGAATAGAACTTCTGCGTGATCATGGAAGCAATCAGGTGTCTTTCGAAATAGTCTTCATGAAGGTATTTATGACTTTGCCCGAGAAAACTTTTAATAAGCAAAGGGAGAAGGAAAAACAACAAACTTCTTCAGGGAATTTACATTCGAATAAGTTTTACTGAAAATGTGATATCTTTGCTGTTGTGCTGACGTCTGTAGAGCTTTGAATGAATGACGTTAAAGGAAAGTCGGCGAGTGACAGGTAGAACAGAATGCGCAACACATCACTTATCAACAACAATCTGTTATCATTGATCCATAATAAGTATACATATTTAATCATGATAATCTCCATTAAATGTACAAGCCTTCAAAAAAAAATAGGAACAAAAATAGCTTCGTGAGCGTTATCACGAAAACCGTAAAGTTTTGTTTGTTTTTTTTCTCCTTTCCTAAACAAGTTTGCTTACGCAACGTAATAACGAAACAATACCAATAGCAGAAACAATACAAAAGCTAGATGAGCCTTGAATGTTTGCCAAAGGCGATGGAAGGAGACATCAATCTCATTATAAAGCAGAATCAATGTTCTAACTCATTTTATTGAGGTTTTCGTAGAATCCTGAGTAATTTGATTAAGTACAGGTATAGCGAATCGCGTCATTGATGACAGAAGGAAACTTAATACTTTCCACTCACCAGTTTAGTTGATTAAGATACCAATGGTGAGTTTTTAATGATCTTTATAATCATTTAAAGTGTAATTAAGATTTCACAGATAACTTTTTATTAGCTTTCGATATTTATGGCGCACAGAATGTGAGTTTACATTTTTAAGTATATCTTCTATTTCTGCGTATGAAAATTCACATCTTGATAAGATGCAATTAATTGCCGTTGCCAATGCCATTAAAGTAACATTTAATATTTGCTTCTCAATAAATCATATAAAAATGCGATTAAATGCGTTTCTTTATGCAACTATCAGAAATAAATATTAAGAAGCGTGACAAGGTTTTTCTTAGAAAGCAAATCAATAAGCATTTCTTATCGCTCATCCACACAAATTCACCATCGCTTTTAAAAGCAATAAAATCAATTCGAACTATCTTTTATTGCTAGTCCATTACACTCTAAGATCAGAGTCGTGTTTTAAACGATCGAAAATAATCATCAGCTCGTCTTTCTTTATTCGCAATAGTAAAAATGAAAAGAGAATCACGAGATTATAGAAGAACCACCGTCAATGATGGCGGAATTTTTATATTTTTTAGCTTTCTTCGTTCTAGTCTTTGAGCGTTTTGATTTTTGAATTTAATGAAACAAAAAAAAAATGTTGAGTGGAAACTTCTGTTTACAATTGTTGGAGTGTTCATCTCTAAAAGCATGATGCCTCGATTAGTCGTGGAATTTCTCTACGTTTTTTTTCATGACAAATTGAACACAGCACGACGAGAGTTGTTCACCCTTTGGCGACTTCAAGGTAAAACATTCTTCAATTTAATGATAAAAGATCGTGTATATGTTGAGAATGTTAAAATTATTAATGAAATTAAATTTCTTAAGCGAGTCGAACAATTGAAAGTTCAAAGTACTTGTCTGTTTTGGTTCATTACGAAAAATCTGGCGGAAATAAATTTAAATTCCGTTGAAACTCGTTTAACACCATGTTACGACATTCTTGTGCAGAATTCTCAAGAATATATTATTATGCAAATAAATATGGCCATTACAGGCATTGTAAGTGATTACAATTAAGAAACTCGTTTCGAAGTAAGTAAGTGAACTTAAACCAGGAATGACTAGGAAAATATTCTTAAAGTGTATACAAATTGATTACAATTTGTCTTTCTTTATTTCATAGATTTCTACCTCACTTAAAACAACTTTAAAAAAGTTACTACTAGTGTTACTTGGTAATTGATATTTCCCCCCCCCCCCCCCCCAGCCACTCAACTTGTTTCGACATTTTTTTATCACTTCGATCCCTTTAAGATTATTTTTAATATGCGTCACATCTAAATGGTTCCCAGAAGATTGTCATAAATTGAAATTTTTTGTATTCACATGAGTATAAGTAAGAAAATCTAAGACACTGTCTGAGGCATAAAAATCTGTTTCTCTTCTCCTTTTTTTTTGTGCATCATGCAACAACCAGATGTCTCATAAAAATCATGTTCGGGACAAAGAATGTCGAAGCTTGGGGGGAAATAAACAAAATTGAGAAACGAAATTTGCATAAATTTTCAAAATTTGATTGTTATGAAGTGAGAGAAACTCAATTTTTTTGCGTGATGGATTAAATTTAATTATTTTGAGTGATTTTGTTTGTTGTTTGCGCCCATTGGGTAATTGCTGTTTTAAATACACATTTTCATGGTGACAATTCACTTTGAACTGAAAGCCTAAATTGGATTCATTTATTATTCATTGGAAAGCTGAATGCGGTTGTGGCAATTTAATTATGGAAGACCATCATTTTATTTTTTTTTGCTTCTCTACTGTAGACTGAACTTCTACCAATTATATCTAATTGAGGTCAAATGCCTATCAAAACGAGGATTAGGAAACATGCTTACAAGCTGGATGTACACCTGGACATAAATGATCAAAGTTTTGCCATCGTTTCGCAAGGGGTTGATCGTTTTTTTATTGCGAAACATGAACATAAAATTATCTAAGCAATGTCCCTTGAAAAATACGAAGAATATTCTTAATATGCAGAGTGTAACTCATTATTATAATACAGTAGAAGAAGATGAAGCGAGCAAACAGGAAAGCAAAAAAATAATCTTTGAAAACAAACTTTTTGAATACATAGTTAGCTGCCAGATGAAAGGCAAAGTTCTGGTATTCAGTCACATGTTTAATAACGAATATGAAGAAGGAAGAAGTCTTAAAAAATATTGAAAAACAAATGCGTTTGAGTCACTTGAAATCTTGATTGCTCGATGACGTAACTCATCAAATCATCCCAACAATAATAAAAATTCAAGATATCTTACTTCTGTGTGGTTTTTTTTTTTTGAACATTTACTCAATCTAACTATCGTTGAAGCCATCAAAAATAGATTGGATTGAACTGAACTAATAATTGTAAATCATTAATCATTTTTACTCTTTCTTTTCTTATTTGAATAATTTTCTTTTGCTCTTTCGTCCGCTGCCTGATTTAAGTTTTTCTTTATTGAACAGAACAGGAATCAGATTTCATTTCAATTTTCTTTCAAAATGTGGTTTTAGAAAAGTTTTTTTCTATATCTTACATGCTTATATGTAATTAGTATGATTACGCAACAAAGTTCTCCTAGCAACAACGTCGTCTTAAGATTCCGCTTGTGTAGCCTCAAGTATTAAGTTGAAATGAAGAATTTGTAATCATCAATTCACAATCGCTTTTCACTCACATGAGAAACTTGTTTCATCACGCGACAAAAGTTTCTTGTTCATTTGATTTTATTCTATTCACATCGCTCATCAACATAGATGCTCATTAGAGGATTCTAAAATTTGTTTTTTCTTGTTTTTGTCTTCAAAGATATTTCACTTGCTTATATATTTGCAAGAAAATATTTTCGGATGAGAGAATTTGAAGAAAAGGCGCTTTAAATGATAAACTGAGTTGTGAAAAGAAGTGAAGAAAAGATGAGATGAAGGAAAGTGAGTTTGATAAAGAGAAATATTAGTTGGGTGGCGATCAAAACAAGCTGCTAAAAATATCACTTTCGTCTCTTATGTTTTCATCTTTAAATATCAACAACAGCGCGACGAGTATTTTAATGATTTCATTATAAAACAAAAAAGTATTTAACAGATACGCGATGCTTCGAAATCTACTCTATTAATGATGATGCAATCGATGAATGCAGAAAAAAATCTCCGTTATAAATACGTTTCGAAGTCATGACTCAAGTGTGCTTTTAATGGCAATGTTTATCATAAATTATGCTCTTGCAACATGTTACAATAATAAAAGAAGCCAATGCAGCGTTCAACAACCGAGAGAATATCAAACTAAATCAGTTTATGACCGGTTCTTCCGAAATAAAAATTAAAAGCAGCTTGTCTGTGAAACAAACAAACAAACTTCAATTCTTTTTGTTGCTATTGATTTTAATAGCAAGATTTACATAGAATACTTTTCTGCTTCATCATGTTAATGTCGCCACACGACATTGAATATCATTCCAATAGATTAGATGATGTGTTTTGTGCTAGAAACAAATTTAATTGCACCAGCTTAGATATTTTAATGGATTTTTCTTTCATTAATCTTTTCTAGAGAATTTATCAAAAGCGTACATTTGAAAATGATTATTTCAATGCTTTTTGTTGGCTATTTATGTAATAAAAGTTTTTGTTGATAAATTATGAATTGTTATCAAGTTAAAGACAGCTCTGATAAATAAAGTTTCCTCTTTAATTCACTTAAATAAAAGTTCGTATCTAATCTACTCACAAAGCATTGCATTTAGATTAAAATATTCTTACAATTTGTCATTGAGGTTCAAAGTCTAACTAAATAAATTACGAGACAACAGCAGAGCATATGTAAATGGCTGAAGATCGTTTTCTCTTAGCGATGCTTTGTTCCATTAAAGCAAAAATATTCAAAAGAGAGCAAATTTCATGCAACATTGCAATTAAATTGAATCATTTCAAAGGAAAATGAGAAACTTCATGCCATAGCTTTTTGATATAATCTTCAATTTCGCTGATGGGGGTGAGAAAAGAGAATGAAAAATGAAATTTGCATCTCAAATGCTTTTGATTATATCGATTGAAGATGCTTTAAGACTTAAGAAATTCAGTCAAATCGAAACAGTGAATGAACACAGTTGCATAATGAAAACAAAGCGAGCGGAAAATTTCTTTACAATTTATCAATCGATGTTCTCACTGAAAAATTCAATCCCGGCGGCCACTCTAACTAGAAGCGTCTCACGCTCTTCTCCTTTGAGTGTTTATCGCTTGACATCCTAAACGAGCTTTAAGTGACGACTTTAATTACTGTTAAGTATTTCCACATTACATATGCATGAGCTACAATTCTAGTTGAACTTTGTGCTTAAAACCTTTCCGCAATTTTCAAAGCAATTCAAGATAAAAAAAAAAGCTTTTGTCATTCAAGTTGAAACAACCATCATGTATGTGTTGACTTGATGAATTTGATCAACAGTCTAAGCAACACTCGACTTTTCTTATCAACTGAGAAATGAAACCAGAAAATGTAATTTAGAATCAAGGGTCTCACTTGAATGCGGCTTCTTCTCATGCCCATCAATTGTTAAATTATTCTCTGACAATAGAAAAAAAAGAATCCCGCACGACATGTGAATAAGCTTGGAATTGAAATTATTTTCAAGCGTAATGGAGGGAAGGAGGGAAAAAGGCAACGAAAATATTGATTAAACAAAAAAAATGAAAATCGTTATCGCTTTTGATGTTGTTTCCGTTTTTGTTTTCATTCTTTTTTGATTTAATACATACGAGTATTTGGTGTGTTTAATTTATGGGCCTTTTTCTGATTCCATGTAAAAAAGGGACGAAGGAAAAAACTGTTAGGTGTATTGAAAGGGACATAAACAATATAGAAATTTGCTATCGATCAAAAAATACTTTATTGAGCTGATAATTATAATATGTGACTCAGCTTAAACGTTTAACAGCTTTCCAACCATTTAGTGGAGGAAGAAAAAAAAATGAAACAACATCGATCAGACACCATGAAGTGAAAATATTTACTTTACATGCTTTCGTAGGCTTTTCAAGTTGAAGCAAACTAGTTTAGCTGGTATTGAGCAATCACTCACTCGGCGTAAGCACGATTGAGATTTTTTTTAACTTGTGACTGCAACTTATGCAAATAATAGACGAAACAACAATAATATTTTTTTTTGAATAGATATTATCAATGAGTTGCGGCTACATGACCTCGATATTAAACATGACACTCTTGGTCAAGCTCTCTTTGAATATTTAGCGTCAACAGAGTTACAAAATTAACGATAAATACATTCGCTTTGGAATAATTTTCAATCGAATACACACAATCAACCCTGCTCTTTATTTATCGCTTATGAGGAAGATTTCATCTTAATTTTAAATTTCACTTCCAAAAAAAATAAAAAAAACTTTCGAAGATTTTACTTTTTTGCACGGAATCAAGTTATTGATGTGCGTAAATAATTTTTAATTTCAATTCCGCCTTTAAAACAGCTGGAAATGATTCCGGCTTCCTATTTCCACAAATATATTTCATGATTAAACATTGGAGAAACTTCTAGTACTTGCAAGAAAACTTTTCAATCAAAACATAAAATTTTTCTTATCACAACATAAATTTTCGCTTTGTATCCCGGAATAAGTTTTTTTCTCGTTTTTTTTTTCACCCAGAATCAATTGAATAATCTAAATAATGCTGAGTATGACTTACGGATCTTTAATAACCTTTTTTCTTGAGGATTATCCTAGTTGCTATTGAGTGGTTGTTTCTAATAAAACTATTTATGTATCTTTTAAATTTTTCATTTGAAAATTTATTTTCACTTTTTATTCACTTTTTCTTTTAAATTTTCCTCTTCACACAAACTTTGAATTTTTCTTCCTTTCTCAATTGAGCAATGAATGAAATAATAAATCCTCTGGCTAGTTTGCCTTTATCACTGTAATGACGATTTATAACTGCGCTTTGATATAAACGTTCGCATCATATTAACTTTATTTTCAGACTAAATAGTCTTGCCAGTTTCGTAGCTTTTACCCCCTGATTTTTTTTAACATAATTCAGGGGGTGAAAGCTACGCGTTAGCACTTTTTAGCATTCCAGTTCAAAATCAACGGCTCAAATTAACAGTTCTAGCAGATTCCGTCAAATAAATAGTTACATATTTTTATAAAAGATGGCGCCATTTACCAATATGCGTGATTGACTCCTCAACAAATTTATTAAAAACTAAACATCTTTCATATTTTTATTCTTGTTTGTCTTAAAAAAGAGGATCACTTAATTTGGGTTATAAATATTCTAATGTCTTTATTACGCAATAATAATGGTTGCAACATTTCTTAAATTAGATACATTTACATTCTAATAAGGTTGTTTCTTTATTTGTCAAACTTACTCGACTAACATTTCAATCTTCTATTTAGATATATATGTAATAAACATTAAGTTACATAAACAAAAAAAAACCTTACATATATTGTATGTATGTATTGGAATGAAAATTTGGGGTATAAATAAGTGATTTCTTCAAAAAATGAATGTTGTTGTGTGGAATGGCACAGGATATTTCTTTCCTTCCTATTGAAACATACATAAATATATACGTGTTGATATCATGACTCTAATGAAAAATTCCTACGATTATGCTCAGTCATAATATAGATATTTACAAAATGCCGATTTATAACACAACATCATTAAAACATTTAATACTGATTTCATTCTTACGCAAAGTTTAATGTTTTCTCACGATCTTAAGCTCAAAATAAATAAAAACAAAAATTTCCTTTGTTATTTAAAATACTATCATTTCATTATCAACATATAATGTACAAAGATTGAAAGTTTTGGCGAAAAGATCCATCAATGTGTAAATTGAAAACCAATTCATCTTGAGAAGGTCCCATTAAATCTTGCACATGTGTTCACTACACTTAGAAGCTTAAAATATATGTAGATATAAGAAATTATTTTGAGGGATCCACAGCTGTATTCGATGTCGCAACAGGTGTCAACATCATATGTTGTGCCGTTGTTTGAATGATACTTGGTGATGCTGAACGTGGTGACACTGAATGACTTGACGATGATGGTGATTGAGACATTTTCATCTGCTGTTGATGCTGATGTTGAGCAGCACCTGTTTGAACTTGTTTCAGGAGATTAGCGACATCAAGATTGTTTATCATTTTTCTTGGAAAATTTTTAGCTGCAGCCAATTGTTCTAGCATAGCCTCATCATGCATCATATCCATAATATTAGATCCATTTACGTCATCATTTTGCATCTAAAAAGATTGTTTAAGTGTTAATGATTTGATTTTTAATGACTATTAATGAGCATTTACCATTGAGATCCTATTCCGTTGAACCAAATTTAAAAGATCATTCTGTTCATCAGTATTTCCTGGCCACATTTCACGCATTCGTGATACCATATAGCTGCCAGGTGGTCCACTAATAATGAATAATCACATGAGTATAAATTTCAAACTATTTTGTTCTTTTAAATCTCACCGATAAGGATGCTTCAAACATCCATAAGTTTCACGATATCTTCCATATAATGTGCCATAAGAAACACCCAATAATTTTGCTGCCTTTTTCATCTCCAAATTTTTATTCTTAATCGCATCTAATACACGTTTCGTGAATGGTTCTTCCCAAAATTGTGGTCGTCTTCCTTTAGTAAGATAATCGTTCATTCGGATAACATCATTCCACTGTTTTCTTTCTTCGTCGGTCAAGAAGATTGATTGCAAGTGTTCAGCCGGACTACATGAAATATTCTCATCTTCTTCTTCAGCGAGATCATTCGGCGTGTCGGCACGTTCAACTTTTGGAATGACATTCTGACTGGATGGATCTGAAAAGAAAGCGAGACTGTGTTTAAAGACCAAAATTAAAACTTTTCATTAAGTCTACCAACCTTCATCGTATTCCACTTGCTGCTGTTCATTATCTCGTCTCAATGGCATATAGAACGAATGTTCTTCGTTGTCATGCGATTTCTCATCCATCATCACCGTCACCAGATTGGAAGTGTTTGTGTAATGATGATGATGATGATGATGTGGCAGTGGTGAATGCTTCAGTGGCTTTTTTGATGTACTCGCACCACCATTGTGAAGATTCTCAGAAGTTTCTGAATGATTTTTTCCTTCGTCTTGGATATGACGATGAAGTGCTGTGTGAGATGTCGTTAATGTGTTGGTGGTACTTGATGACGCGGTGGTTGATAAATCGTAGATACCGTCTTTGCCATCGACTGCTTCTGGTTCGTAGAATTGTTCGTTTGTTAGATGAACATACTTTGGCCTGTTGATTTTCACAGAAAAACCGAAAATAAAAATATCGAAATTAAACAGAATTTATTTGAACTTACGCTCGAGTGAAATGATTTGTTTCATCTAAAGGCGGACGACCACGTTTCTTACGACTTCCAGACGAAAGATCTTTCGGTGAACTGAGTGGTGCTAAGAAAGGAATCGATTTCAACAGATTTTCTTTGTTGTCATATTTACGACTGTCGCCATTATTCAATGATGACAACGATCCATTTGATAAAACTGGTGTTTGACTTAAAACTGGAAAGTTGTTTGTGTCGGTAACATTGTTGTTGCTGTCATTATTTTCAGGATTTTCACTGTCATCATCACGCCATGACACTTCTGCCAAGCCTTTTATTCGCAGTTCTTCAGCTGTCTTTAGTAGGGATGCCAAATTATTCTGAATTTACAAAAAGAATTTTTAATAAGTTAAGTTAACACATAAATTAATCTTTGTCTTACATGTTCGACGTTTATTTCGCCTTTGTACATGAATTCCACTAAATATTTTATATCCATAAACTTCACATCCTTAAGAATTATAATGGGATCCTTCTCACTGTTGCAGTTTGTTAAGATTGAATCAAAGTATGTACTACATGCAGATAAAACAACACGATGTGCTTTCAAAGTTTGTCCCTCACATGCTAATGTCACATCACAGAAGCATCCACGATCGAGAAGTTGTGAAAACATTGTCTGCAAATTGCTGTGATGATATTTCCATCTCAAGCAGTATTGTTGTGGCAACATGGCTGTAACTGTAATTAAATGGAAAGAAAGAAGAGAAATGAATGGACGAGCAAGGAATAATGACGAATAATTATGATTATTTTCATCATCGCATGCAAGCTTCACTAAAGCAAAAGCTTTTTGAAAGATTAAAGGACCAGGTGTCCCCGTTTTCTACCTCTCGTTTCAATTGAAATTAATGTTTTCTCGCCTGCAAGAATTGCTTGAGATTTATCAAGAGTTTTTTTTTCATTTCTACTATTTTTTTCTTGTGCAATTGAAAATCAAAAGCGTTATGCAGTCGAGAGACGAATGAAGCTGAGGGATTTTGTCGCGACGAAATGGGGAATGAGAAGCAAAGCCCGAAAGTTACCAAACATTTTCTAAGTTCATTGCATTGCTTGTGACTCAACTAATAAACATCACCTGCAGTCACTCGAGAAAATTCTGCACACCAAAGAAGGAAAAAAAATCCAATTAAAAAGGAAGGAAAATGAAAATATAAAAAAAGCGCTATACACAATTTTGAGCTTTTTTTTTTTGTTATTTTCTTTTTCTTTTTTCATTTTCACTACAAATGTGCTTTGCCACCCCTTTCGCCTCTCGTCCTCCCATCAAACTTCTTCACATTTTTCCCTGCTTTTTATTATGAAAAGCAAAATGGTTTTTTTCCTCTTATATTTTATTTCCATCCATTCAGAAATAAAAGAGAGAAGGAAAAAAAAGAAAGGTAAAAGTAAAGGGTACAATCGACCATCTTAGTCCGAAATGGGCTCGAAATATTGCGAACCCGGTGAAGACATGACATTAAAGCAATAAAAAAAATTTCATTGTAATTTTTCTTCTTTCTTGCTTTCTTTTTTTGAAAAAAAAGGTCCGAGAAAAGTAATAACAATCTTGGACAAAGCCGAGGCAGTTTTATTTTTTCTCTTTTCTTTATCGACCGACCACCCACTTACCCGAAGGTATCGGACAGAGCGAAAAAATCTCAGGCAACCCAAGCATGAAAAATAAATTCAACATAAAAGGCTCCAATTTTTTATATGTATTTTTTTTTCGAGCTCTCCTTTTTACATTATTTCATCCACCCTCAGTTTCTTCTTGTTCTACTTCCTCTAAAAAACCCACAGAGGAGAACGAAAAAAAAAGATTCTCGTCATTTTTTATATTCGTTTCGTTCATTAGCGAAATGCGAGGAAAAAAAAGCTCAACCATTCGCAAGTGGATATTTTTCTCTTTTTTTTCGTGGAAAAATTACTGCCAACGGAAAATTAAGCATCAGCGAATTACAATTCGTGGAGAATGAGAATGGGAAGTGAAGAAAACACAAGTGGACGAGACATTCTTCGATTTCATTTAATACACTGTCTCTTTTATATCCAAAGACTCTCCCCAATCGACCGAAGGATTTTTCCATTTTTTTGCGACCGAGGGAAAATAAAATTTCGGTCCCCGGTTGATGATAAGCTTTTTTTATTTATCAACAATTTCTCTTCTCGTTTTTTTCCTTTTCTTTTTCCATGGCATTGTTGGCAGCGATGGTTTCACAATGTTTTTTTTTGTCGTTTGGCCATCCTTCAAGTCATTTACAGTTGAAGGAAAAAATGGATAAATTAGCTCAGCATGTTGAAGTTTTTTTTCTTTCTCTCATCCAGATATCTTAAAACTTATAAACTTTTGATTTTGATGAAGACGGAGAAGGAAATCTTCAAAAGAAAAATTGCATTTCGCGTGTTTTCTTATTGCTCACAGCGAGAGGAAAGGTAAATGGACGAACAAAGCGATGGCCAATAATTCCCCCTTAGCTACAGATGAAAGATGATCTCATCCTACCAGCATTTAATTACCAACATCTCTCCTACATTCATTTACGCTTCTCTCGAATTTTTTTTCAGCATACTTTTGTAGAAATTTTTAATTATAAATTCAGAAAAAAAATTGTAGGCGGGATGAGATGGACAACAGATTTTTTTCTGATGTTTATTCGCGGAAAATAGGGAAGGAGGAAGAAGTTCATGTTTTTGCCCAATTCAAGAAAATATGATCTTCTTCATCCGCACCCTCGCTTTTCTTCATTCATCCGCTTTGAAAGGAGAAGATTTTATCCTTACTCGAGGCCCAAATAAAGATTTTTTTAATAAAAAATAAAGTTACGGGAGCTTAATGAGCTTTCGACGGCAAAAAAGAAAAAAAATCGTAATTAAAATCTGGAATAGAAGTCGCCATGCTTCTTAATTAAAAACTGTTAAGTCGGTGTGTTCGCCGTATGAAGCTTTTTTTTCCGTCACTAAAGCAACACACAAAAAAAAAGTTAATTAATTTAATGTCGCTTTACCGTTTTTCTTTCTCCTTGTCATCATGAAACGTTTGACCAAATGGCTAAATTTTCACAAAAAGCCATAACATTTTTAATATATTTTTTTCATCTGACATTACGAACACAAAATTATTTCTTTTTTTCTTGATGTTTTAGAAATAAATAAAGAATGAACAATTTTATAATCTAGAAATTTCATAACAACAATGTGAATTTCATATAGATTTTTAAACACGATTGCAGACGTAAAAAGCTAAGAAGAAAACAGATATGATGAGAGTTCTATTCTCATCACTTTAGCTAATCGGTAAAATTATTTCATTTAAAGTGAAAGGTTAAGTTTGCTTAAAAGCATCACTTAAGCTAAGACGTGTCATTGAAAGATTTTAACTATTGAAAGATACTTAAAATCGTTTCTTATTAAAACAAATGAAGTAGATTTCCTAAGAAATACCGTCAGGCTATCTTCCTGCATCATTCATTGCGCAACAAACCATCTTAAAAAAAATCTTCGTTGCTTTTGCTCATCTCGGCAAAATCCCCGAATGGTGAATTTTTTATGATTTTATTATTTTTCATGAATAGTGTCTTTCATTTTTTGTTCTCTCAACGTTTTTTTCATATTATAATTTGCATTCACTACATTCACTCAGCGTTGTTGCTACCCGAAGCAATGCGAAATGGTAAATGAAGGAGTGACGAGTTTTGAATGTTTCTGAAACTGGTTGGTGAGGAAATATTGCTAGAAAGCTTTTTGGAAAGCTTCGAATTTTTCAGATATTATGTCTATACATACTTTCAAAGCCGATTTCACAAGCGTTGGTGCCAAAAGTCCCAACGGATCATAAAAGGAAATTTATTTTAAATGAAAACGGAAAAACTGTGAAAAATATAAAAAAAATGCCACACAAAAGTTTCTCTCAGCCATTGACCCGGAGAAGGAAAGAAAGGCAATATGTGTCGCCTTTTTTTATGAAAATTTCCTGCTGCTTTCATTTAATGCTAATGTATGTGCCACGATACTTTATCCTTTTTTTCTTTTTTTTGTCGTCAATTTATTTTTTCATATTTCTAGCGGTTTTTGCTTTTTTTTTGAAAAACACATCACAAACCATTTTCTCCCTTCTTATCATGATGAAAAAGGATGTAAGAGAAGCATGTAGATATATACTTTTGTTGCCTTTCGCTTTTGCAATAAGGATATTTACAAACGACACAAAAAAAAAAATCGAGCGCTTTTTTTGCGGAGGACTCGAACAAAAAAAAAAAAAGGGATGACTTGGGGGGTGATTTGATGGAGATGGTGCAAATAATATAGAAAAAGATGATATGAAAAAAGGAAAATCGAGGAAAAAATTTTATGTCAACGAAAAGCGAGAAAATATAAAAATCGAGAAAATGGTTGGCAACGTTCATTAGTAACGTAAAAGTCATTTACAATTTCTTCTTTCAAACGAAGAATTTTATCTCAAATCATGGTTCACTCGAAAAGCATTTAGAATTTCCTTTTTCTGATTTGAACGGAAAAAAAGGTTCTTTGATATCCCTAAAGATTGACAAACTCTTCGCAAAAATTCTGAGCTTGATGGAATTTTTTTCCGTTACGAAAAAAAAAGGGAAAATGGAAAAGAAAGACTGATTTTTTTTTTGCTTTTCCTTTTTTCATGCACGTATAAAATTTCTTTCTTTTTCCTTTCTTGTTTTGGATAGAATACATGGAAGTTATCGATTTTTTTATTTTTTGTTGATTTTTTTCTTTCTGTGTTCAGTGTGCAATTTTTTTTTCATCGTTTTGGTGTTTGGAGGGTGAAAGATGACTCGAATGTTATCAGGGAAAAAGGCGAGAAAAATGATTTTCATTGGCACACCCAACGGCACCGTGTGGATTATTTATTTTAATGACACAGTTTTAATGTTGCTTACAAGCAAAGGGGGAGAAGATTTTGAAACTTCGTTGAATATTTTTTTTTAATATTTGTTCCATTCTTGTTTCAATGTTAGACAAGAAATTTCAATTTTTATTTATTCTTAGTAGGATTTCTATGGAAAACGCAGAAAAGTCACGGGCCATCAATTCAATGGAATTTTGATATAAAGATTTTTTTTCTGTAAACACGAGATTTGATTTTACGATGAAAAGTATATTTAACCTTTATAAAAATTTCTTTCTTCATTACTGAAATCATGTGAATGCCTGAGATTAAACATCGTCGTGGGAAAATCCATTGGTTACAAGATTTATAAATGGATTTTAAATATGAAACACAAAACGCTTTGTTAGATATTAAAGAAATATATTTAAATTTTTTTGACTTCGTAAGCAGGAAAGTAAAAACAGACACAAAGCAATCAAATGAATCGTGTCGTGTTTTTGGAGGAAATCCGATGAATGAGAGAAAGGAAAGAGGAAAATTTTCTCTTTACTCAATTTCCTTTCATTCCATTTCGAGTTCAACTTGTGCACATCTGTACATTGCGGAGGGTTGTGTGAGAGAAAAGAAGATGATGATGATGAAGATCTTTCTTAAATATCAGGTTTTTACTGAATCATATCGTCGTCATCAACCATGTGCTCTGAAACTCCAATGAAATCAAATCAACAAATACAAACGCATTCAAAAACAGTTTTCCGCTTAACGTACGTGACGCAAAGATGTGTTGCTGGCACATTGAAAAGGAAAACAAAATGCAACAAGTTTCCTCATCATTTGCTTCGTATTTATTCGAATTTGCTTTCTGCTGCTTTTTTTAATACGCTACATTCATATCATGTTCTATCCTCAAGCTTTGTTCGACATCGATAGCTTCTGTGCAAATACATTCATTCATTGATTCTAAATCTGTGTAAAAATAAATTTTAATGATTGAAAAATACTTTTCACCTGATGCTTCATTAATCATAAATTTGAGAAAAAATTCTCTACTTCCGTGTAATTTGTGTGGAGAACAAAAGTTAGTCATCAGATGACCTTGATGCAAATCTAATTAATTCCTCATATCAATATTCATACGCATATACATTGCAAGATCTCAGCTAATAAAAAGCCGTTTTAAATTAATTTTAAGTTCAAAAGTCTCAATTGAGACCTTCATTTCAACCATTCATCGGTAAAGTGCTTGCAAGGAGAGAAAAAAATGAACATGAACAACAAGAAATGGCTTAAGAGGAAAAAAAACTTCCAATTTTGTAACTTAGGTATGTTAAGAAAATGCGCACGATACAAGAGAAAAATAATAATTATTTATTTATGGAAAGGTAATTCACCATATATTGAAAAGTTTTATTTTTGTCTTCACCTTCACAGCAGATTTTTTCCAGTTTTTTTGTTATTGTACGTAATAGCTTTTTATCATAAGTAAAAAAAAAATCTCACAACTACAATCAAGACATCATATTATTATTACTTATTTTAAAATCCGTTTCTTTCAATTCAATAACAATTTTTTTTTTCTTCTCTTTTAGTCTTCGATTTGCTTTTTTTCAAAAATTGTTTTGCTTAATTCGAATGAATAAGCTGGCAGGTTTCTGTTAGACACAAATAACTATTGCTTACTTGAATATTATTAAGCATTCACAAACTACTTTTGGGAATGGGTTTTGGCTTTTAAATGAATTTGAATATTATTTATGTCTATTATTAAACCTTGACTATGAGTCTCAGGAGATATTTATTCGAGAAGCTCATTCGTACACACAAAGAAAAGCTTATCATGTAATCCGTTCTGATCAGATACTCATCATGTGTTAATTAACACATCTTCACTATCGCAGCACATATTGTTCAACAGCAGCAGCTCGCACCTAATTGGGAACGACCTGGAATCGCTTTAAATGTACATTCGATTTATCAATATAAAAACTTTAATTCGACAAATTATAGATAAACGTTTCATTAGGCCAAAAAGTCTCTTCTTGTTCAAGACTGAAACTTTTCGAGTAATTCTGACTTTCATTCTACCATCGCGCTTGTTTTTTGACCTCGAAATCTTTTAAATCTCACTTTGCTTGAGCTTAAACTTCTCAGACGTCATCAATAGATTAATTTTTCAAAAAAAAGTCATAATGAAAAATAACGTTTAAGTTAATGTTCTCACAAACCTCGCATAGCTAATTTGGTTAGCATGACTGCTGCTTCTTAAGAAAAAAAAAACACACCGAAACAAACTTCAATCACGGACAAATAAAAATCAAGTAAAAAAACTTTTGAAAAATAATATTTCTTTTCGTTAATCGCAAATAGTTTAAAAGGAAAAAAAATTCAAGAGAACTGCTCGGATCGTAGTTGTTGAGTCACGCGGACATTAGAAAAAATTAAATAGCGCGATCAAAATACAAAGTTCCTGGTAACGTTTCTTTCCTTCGAGACTAAAAACATCCAAATAAATGTTTTGATTTAGATTTTGGAAAAAAAAGAGTTTGATGATGAATGCGACAGAGTAAAAAATGTTTCCTTGAATTCCTACAAATTGTTATTGGCCGTTTAAAAAGTTTTGCAAGCTTTTTGTTTCTGATTGTTAACGATACATATACGATGCAAAAAGTAAGGAAAATATCGCTTTGAATAAATATTGCGGATCATTAAAGACCCTGAGTTCTAAAACCAAATTTGTCAAAAGAGTTTTCACGGTAATTTTTTTTCTGTACTTTTCAGATTCGAAATAAACTCAGCCTCGAAATGGACAAAAAGTTTTTTGAAGCATTGAGAGTTGGAATATAAAAAATCCCCACATAAAAAAAACTTCGAGAGAGATAATAAAGAGCTTTTTTTGTTTGTGATTCGATTAATTTTTTTTTATTCTGTTGAATCATTTTCAGAGAAGTGAAACAGGCAAAAGCAAAACAAAGCAATGCCAACAAACGGCGAAAATATTTCTGTGTGTGTATCAAGCAAAAAAAGAATTAATAATTTTCTGTGAAATGAATTTTTTTAATTTGAAAATATTGAGATAAAAACGCTCTTCCAAACAACGCAAAAAATTATCATTTTTTACATACAGTCACGAATGAAGCAAATAAAAATATTAAAAGTATGGAAAAAACCAAAACGCGAAGTTCCCGGAGAAATGACAAAAACAAACTAACTGTTTCTTAACTTTATGAGAATGATTTTTTTTATTTCTTAGTAATTGAGTGCAAGCGATAGATTTTGACATAATTCTTTATAAGCACTCATTACATATTGATCAGATAATGCTGCAAACTAAGCAAAGACAGTTGCAGCTTACATGATTCAATCAACGCTTTTTTACTTCAAAGCATTGCTGAATAAAATATTTTTTACTTTAAAAGTAATCAAATAACAGAAAAAAAAACTTTTGACCGAACAAAGCAACTCTAGATTCAAAATCGTGTTATTAATGCTTTTAATGTATTCGACAAATTAGTTTTTATTGCATAATGATTACATCATTAAGGATGTAACCATAATTTCTGCTGCTGCTTAGTTAAACTTTTTATGCAGAAGATGAATAATGTCGAGATGCAATTAGGAGCGAATTAAAAACCTCTCATGCCTTCCGAAGATTGAAAACTTATGGTGAAGAATTACAAACAAAAGTTTTCCAAGAATCTGAAATAAATCCCAAGATTCTGAGTTTGTTTTTATACTTTTCTTTAAGTAGTTTATGACACAAACTATGATACTCTAATTGTGAATCTATTTTTATTTACTTATTCTTAACTTCAAAAAGCAAAGTATCTAAAAAAATCAAATGATCGATCATGATGGAAACGATAAGATGAAAAAATCATTTGCTGTTCGACGTATATTAAATGATCGAGAAATATGATGAGGCTGTTTTGAATTTTAAAGTAACATTGAAATAATATTTTGACGTCAATTTATTTATTTTGCTTAAATCATCTTAGCAACAAAGACTTTGGAAACCACTTTTGATAGTCTAAACTAAACTTTGTGTTTCAACTTCATGAAGTATCTAAGTTAATATTTAAAAATTTAATTCAAGCTACTTTATAAGTAAGGAATAATCTCAACTTCATTCCAATGAACTTTATGAAAAATAAGAAGCTCAACATCGAGTTGGTTTGAGAGGAATAAAAAAAAAGATAGATAAGAAGAAATTAAATGCAAAAAAGAAGCAAATCATCATTGTTATCTACAAAAACTTTACATGATGTATTGTAATGTACATTAAATTCATGTTTGAAAAAGTACAAAGAAAATTTCTCGCCTAAGTGAATTGTACATGAGAGGTTTGCAATAATACGAAATAAGAAATATAACATAAGTAATAAAAAATATCGCAAACAACAAGAAGAATGGAAATTCGACGCCTACAAACAATCATTGATTTTTATGTACTTTTTCCTGCTTTTTCCTTTCTCTTTGCTGGCATTTATTTTCCTTTTTTCCGTTTTAATTTATATCTTTCTTCTTCACTTTTTTTTCTGGAAGTCTAAGACTTCCACATACACACACAACAAGAACACCACAATTTTTCCGCAACTTTTATTATTACCATTTTTTGTTCTTCATTTCTTATTTTTCTTTATTCTTCTGAATCATGAATTGTATGGATTTTATTTCTTTTGCTTTCGAGTATTTCTATTGTAAGTCGTTCATATGTAAGAAGGAAGGTTCAGGGTGAATCCGTTAATGATGATTTCTTTCCAAAATTTCTGGGAAATGATATTTGGCACTTATTTGATAAGGCAATGACATCATTAATATATTTTTCCGAGATGTTATTAACAACAACGTCAATTCGCAAAAAGTACCCAAAAAATCAATATGAGCTTAGAAGCGCAGTAAACAAAAACAAAAATTAGTTTCAGTGGTCAACGGAAGTGAAACATGTACAAACATTTTTGAGCATACATTTTCCTTTCTTAAGTTACATAACATAACAAATGTTGAAGAATATTCTCAAATTGCTATCAACAAAGGTAATTTTCTTGAACACTGATCTTCATCCCCCACGTAAGAAATTTAAGTATGTAGGAAAGAAAAACAAAAGAAATGAAAATGGAGAAAGCATTTTTATTTCTCTCCTGACATGATAAAGCAAAAAAAAAAACAATTTAATGTATCACGATAGCACTTTAAGGGACAAAATAAAAAATTTCACCATTTTTTTTGACCCCATTTGCGATTATTTCACGAACTTCTTGGAAATCCATAAAACTTTTGATTGTGGCGAAAAAAACAATGAAAAATACTATTTTGTTTTATCTCTCTATGTGTACTGTCGATGAGATATGACGTCATGTTAAGACTAAACTTCGTACATTTTCTGATACTTTACGTTATCACACAGCAGTATCGACAAGAAAATTCGTGGAATTTTTTTAAAAATAAGCGAAAATCTTTTTTTTTTCAAGATTACAATTAAACAAGTTCCTCTGATATAAAATACTTGTTCGTTTGAGCAAATAGACTTCGACTCTTACTAGAGCTTAATGAATTCTAAGAGAGCGATTTTATTTCTTGTCTTGTTTAATAAAAAATATAAAACAACATGAAATCTTTATAGCCACACGCGCAGTGTCTGACTTAAGATAAGTGAATAAAAGAAGTTATTTACAAAATTTTTTTTGCTACATTGTGTAATCAGATCTGCTCTTTTTTCAGCGAATTTTTAATGTAGCCTTAATCTTCCGAATTGAGGGCTCTTTTCGCATTCGTCTTTATCAAATTTGTGACAATTCGATACTTCATTTGTTTCATTTTTATTTATTTTCACTAAATTTTATTTTCTGTTTTCGTGTCTTTTGGCTTTTGCTTGCTTACCAAAAAAAATAATAAAGCCTTGATGGCGATGAATGTGTTAATTGTTTTTGCGAATTTTTTTGGAAAAATTGGTGTGAATCATGAGAAGATTTAATGGTCATTGGCCTTAATGGACTTGAAAAACACTGAAAACTGAATCAAAAAATAAAGTTGGATGTATGTATGTCGAATGCGTTCTCGTTTGTTTTCGAGTTTTGGTAAACTAAGAAAACAATGTGAATGTCTGACGTCAAAAGAACAAACAGAAAAAAAAAGTTTTCCGAAAAAAACTAAACACCCGAAGTTATGACGAAAAGTGATGTTTTTCTCTCATTCATTGTTGAATTTAGAAAAAATATCACGCATTGTGATATGACGATGAAATTCAGCGAATTATGAGTTTATTGTTGGTTTTCTTATTCTGACTCTTACAAAAATGAGTCATTTCGACAGATAGAAACTTTACGAACTACTCCGGAAATTCTATCGACTTTGTTTATAATTCGACTTGTTGGTTGTGAAAGCGAACTTTAAATTTCTTAGGAATTCTACGACTTTTTCAAAATCGCTGATTTAATGCGGTTGGCGATAAGAATTCTTCTAAATGTAATGACGCAGCTCAATTCCGTTGCTCGAGTTTCTTTAAAGCATCAAATTCAAAATGATCAACAACTCAATTTAGAATAATGATTTTTTTCATCAATGATGAAGCAAATTTTAGTTCCAAAAACTAATTCAAAAGCTAATATTTGAGGCTGTCTCCAGTAATTAAAAACTCGTAAGCATTTGTCTCCACTAAAGACAAAAAGATTTTGTTTTTTCCTTCACTCAAGCTTCAATGTCAAATCAAGAAAAGGAAACAATATCGAAAGAAATAAAAATATCTACACTTAGGAAAAGAAAAAAAAAACAACTTTAAATGTTATTGAAAAAAAAAAACTTTTATCGGCTGAACAATTATTTTAAAATTAATACATGGCAGTCTAGAAGGTCAGTAACATACACTGACTTTAAGATTATTCATCGCACAGTTACGTATCTCAATAACACTCAAAAGATTACAATTTTTTTACCTTCCCAAACGATTTTTTAAAATATTTATTTTAATAATTTATCGCTATAAAACAACTTCTTCAAAGTCATCTACAGCACATAGCAAAGAAAAAAAAACTGTTTACAATTTACTTTTTTTCTTCTTAACTTTACTTGAAAAGCTTTTTTTTTCTCGTTTCACATTCGAAATCTGAGAGTGCACTTTTTAGTATTTGCATGAGAATTGCATTTTTATTTGTAGATCTGTATATTTATTTTTCGTTCTTTTTAACTCCGACGATCGCAATAATTTCAACGAGAAAACAAAGAATGATACAAATATAATTTCGCATATTAATTAAATCGAGAGAACAAATGCAACAACAAGAAAGCTATATGAATATATTTTTATTCTCCAGAAAATCGCGAGCTGCCTTTTTTTTCGAAAAAAAGAAAAATAACGTTGTTCGTTCTTTTTTTCTACTTACAGCAACGAACCTTGAGTGGATATTTTTTACTGCTCAACACGAATCGCTGATTGTGTTGTTGCTATTTTATTTATTACTTTTTTGTCATTACTTTATTATTTTAATTTTTTTTCTCGTTGTTGTTGCTGGAAAATATACATGCTTAGAGTAAAGTTTTCTCAACGGTACAGTCGAGGTGATGCACCTCGAGGTGATGACGATTCGAATGGCTTATTGCTTGCTTCATCTGGAAACTGTGAATAGATCAGGAAAACAACATAAACAATTCCCGCGTTGAAGCCTTCACTGTATGCTATACCATATTTTTATTCTCTTTATTATTTTTTACGTATATCTATGTAGGTATACATGAAAAAAACAAAACTGAAAAAAGGCGCTGTGTTCAAGGTATTCAGATGTAATTTAATGAATTTTTTCTTTTGAATCAGAAAAATATATCTTTTTAGTGTTTCTTATAATTTTTTTAAATAAGAAGCATGATAATTGATTCAATGTAAACTGTCGAGTGCAAGAGAACGATAAAAATCAAGTAAAGCAAAAAAAAATGTCCTCAAATTAAACGAACTTTCAACTTGATGATAAGAAAACTGTGGTGAAATCATTTAAAAATTTAACAGGAAAAGACTTAAATATTTTTGAGTGGAACTTTTTATAAATAAGTACACCGCTTGGCACTCTAAGGCGATATAAAAAATTATTTAATAGCAATGACGTCGATAAACCGCTAATCATTGTCTACAAAACGAAATATTTTTATACATAAAAACTATTTTCTTATTGTTTTTCCTTCGCCGAGGTCTCTTTACTTCGTTCTTCGTACTTATGTCTTTATCTTTCTCATTCTTCGTGCGTTCGTATAAAAACTGTCATTTTTTTCAACTTTTTTTATAAGAACTCAACCTTGAGTTGCGACAGAACATTTTCCTAAAGCAACAGCAAGTAACTTTGTTTATGACGGTGAACAAAAAGAGAAAGAAAAAAAATCTGTTTCAACTTACGTTTTATTTCTTATATTCGTTTTCCGCCTTTTTTCACTTCAGAATTGTACGATGTAAAAAGCCAGCAATTATTTTTCTTGAAAATGTTGAAAATTATTTCTAATGGTACGAAGGCTTGAAATTATTACTTCAATGTTTCTTTCTTTATATAGAAATTCTTCTTCACTGTTCTTTTTCTTCGTGTCTGTCTTTAATGTTGTTTTCTTTGGAATTTTTAATTCAATACATCAGAGAAAAAAAGTTGATTACTCACTCAGAAATTGTGTTTAAATATTTAGATATTTATTTTAATATTTTATATTTTTTGGAGAAAGAATGAAAAAACACAAAGAACGATTGTTGAATGTTTCACTTGTGAATGATGGTCGTCTCTTAAAATTAAGTTTTGATCAATTGAAGAATTTCACGTTTGTTACACATTTGTTCCAGTCTTTAACACTGTTTTTATATTTCTGGTTTTATTGATACTCAATCACGCACATTTAGTTTGAGTGGTTGGTTTTTCTTCAATGTGACCACAAGAAAAAATCTACCATGCCGTACAAAACTCGAAAATTTACGACTTTTCTTTTTTATTTTGCTTTTCCACACAATCTTCATAAAATATGTATTTTTTTTCTCTTATTTTTACTGTATTAATACTCAAGGAAGGGAAACAAAAACACTTTTTTTTTGTTATTGAAGCAAAGCAAAAAATATAATGCGGAGAAACTCTCAGACGTCTTGCTCGCTCGACGACAGAAGTACAAATACACACCGTGAGCTGCTTATTTTGTTTTGTGAAGTGAAGAAAAAAATTGAATGAAATTTCCTGTGATAAAAAAAAATTGAATGAAGACGAAAAAAAATTCTCTCTCTCGTCTGTGAAGTCTCATTCGGTTCTCCTATGTACATCAAGTCTCTATTACTTTTAAGGCAAACCAGTTGGAAATTTCTAACGAAAACACTTTTTTACGTTTATGATAACATCATTTTTTAAAGAAGAAGAAAAGTAAAACAGCAAACTCTTTCCAAGAGATGGGAAATGATTCAATTTCTCCAAATGATACCTTACTGGGTGATGATTTAAATCTCTCATTTCTCTCACTAACGTAAAGCTTTTTTTGCCATGTGATTTTCAATGTTTCGACATGAAGGCAAGTTTTGGGAGAGAATTTAATGTTGATCACATTTGCTGAAATCGAAACTGAAACTCCCGACAACATAGTAATGATGACGATTGTTTGTTATTGTTTTGCTTCTTGTTGCAGGCATTCCACATGACTTTGGTTGTTTTCGCACTCTCTCGCTTTTCGTTATATATGACACATAGATATTTTATACTGTTTCATTACAATATCATTGACGCAACGTGTTGAAAAACCGTTAATATCTTGCTCGTTCCTTGAACATCAACTCAGAAAAAAGTGGAATGAAAAAATAGACACAAAAAACCTTTTTTATCTCGCTAATGTCTTTTTTTTTCAGAATGAGGGTGGAAAATAAAAAATACGTCGTTCCCATTCCACTTTTATATTCACTGCTGTGTTTTTTCCTTCCATAATGAATACGCTCGAAAAAAAAGCTCATTTTCCATCTCAGCACAAAATATTTTTTATCAAAAAAAAGCAGAGGAAAAAAACTATGAATTGTTGTTGGTATATCTAGTGAATTTTTTTTCGTATTTTTCTCGAGAAAAGCAACTGAAAAATATAACAATGAGCGGCAAAAAATTCTCCGCTTGCGCAATTCAATCGCAAAAGAATTTGTCGGTTTTCTTTTTTTTTCTTCTTTTTTGAAAAAAATAGAACACAATGTGGAAAGCTAGCTAAGTAGTCGATGGTTAATGGACTATAGGTGAAAAGACCCTGTATGTGTAGTGGAAATTATGTTTTCGAAAATTGATGAATTGAAAGAGAAGTTGTGATTCATTTAGTTTTGAAATGTTCTCAATATCACCACATGATATTTTTAAGTTCTCAGCATAATTTCGAAACAATCATAGATTTGTAAGTTTCAACTTTAAAGAAAAAAACTTAATTTAATTCTCTAAATAATCATTGATCGTCCCATTCTCTATCATTTCTCCTTGGAGTCTTTTTTTTCTTTTGCCTTTCTTTTCTCTAATTTTTTTATTCTTCTATTTCAGATACTCGCGCAAGCATCAGAAAATGTGGAAGAATAAAAAAATATTTCCATTGTTCAGCTAAGCGAACGAATTTTCTCTTGGATTTTAATGTTTTCAAGAAAAAAAAAATTTCTCGGCAAGGCAAAAAAGATTCATCCATGCTGGCGTTTTTTTTCATACTTTATGCTTTGGCAAAATTAAAAATATTACATGCAATAAAATGAGAATTTTCTCAATTTGCGGATGTGACACGAAAAAAAATTGTTTGTGAAGAACAGAGGATGAATGATGGAAATCAGAATGTCACGCGATGAATTTTTTTCATCATGGCTTGTAAGACGGAATGAAAAAGAAAGAAAAAACTTTCACTCAGTACATAAATGGATAAGAGATTGTTTTTTAGGTAGAATAAAATCGTAGCAAATGAAGGAAACCGTTGATAATACAATACTTAATCTTTTTCGTGCTTTCATTTCTTTCCTCAACCCTATTTGAAATATTTTCTACCTCTTTTGGTTTCATAAGTTTTAGATATTTATGGAAAAAATGACTTGCTAAAAAAAAGAAAAATTTCTAATGATGGTAACGAACAGGACGAAATGCAAGAGTGAAAAAGTCCATTTGTAAAATTAAAACTCAGTTTTGTTTCGAATGTTTGTAAAGACAAAGCAAAACATGAAATAAATATTTCAACGTTCGTTCTAGGAATGACTTCGAGCACAAACTTTTTTTGATTAATTATGAACGTTTTAAGTGAATGTTACTTAATCGAAATGAATTTAGAAGATGAGAAGCCGAAGGTAGGTATGTATATTCATTGAAAAGCTTTCAAATGGACTACGAAAGGTCTTTCTGCAATATAAAATTACAACTTTTCGCGAAGGGAAGGCAGATAAAAAAACCTTTTTTATGTCCACAACGAGCGCCTTTTTCAGGATCAGTTGATTGGAAAATTCGCTGACCCTTTCTCTGAAAATTTACATTTTTTATGTTCCACTTGTCGTTGTGCAAAAACGAAAGAAAAAAGTACTTTTTTAGGTTTCTCTCCTTCCCTTGATTGGTGTCTATTGCCTACTGGTCCGCAATGCTGATATAAACAAGAATTGAAATTTCTTCTTCGTCGTTGTCCTCTGAACTTTGTTTGAAAATAAAATAAAAAAATGGGAAATTTCGGAACGTAAAGGACTAAACAGTCAGAAAAACATCGCTTATCGATTTTGCTATATTAATAAAAAAAAATATTCAAAATATCATCCGATTTTTTTCTGGCATAAAAGTGGAAAAATAAATTTACTCATCTCTGTTTTTTTCCGATCCGCCTTGTTCAATCTTTTTTTTTTCGTTACGTTTTCTACTCTAAAAAAACAAATAATTTTTACATAGATATCGAGGTACATAAGCATATTTATGTAGAATACAGTAAATATCTTTGAATAGCTGTCAAGGGACTTTTCACTGAAAAGTATCTGCTTATAAAGTATCGGGAAATTTATTGTAACTAAATAAAATTTCACTTGATTTTAATAGACCTTCTGATCTAACTTCTGAGAACTCACGGTGGACAACAAGTCGTTTATTTTCAGTTCTCAAATGATTTCTGAAAAAAATTATAAAACGTACCTAACAAAAAAAAATTTATCATAAAATAACAGATGAAAAATTAAAGAGAGTGACGAGGGTGGGCGAAAGGAGGATTTTTTTATTTTTTGCGTTTCCGCCTTGGGTCTCCTTTTCAACATTTTACGAAATGGTTTTTTATAAATTTTCATAAAAATTATCTGGAAGAGAAAAGAGCGTGAAAAAAATGTGAATTATGAATCATATTTTATGTCGTTATATTTTGTTGAACGCGTTTTTCTACTAAAAAATGAAAAATGTTTCGACTGTTTTTTGTTATCAGTTGAAATATTTGAGTTTTTCTTTCTTTTTTCTTGGTGAATCACCCAAAAATGGGATGAGTCAGGTAGGGCTCATCTTAAGACTACGCAGATCTCTCTTGCCTATTTTTTTTTGAAAATATTTTTACGCATCGTGAATTTTCTAGGAAGGATGAATTTAATAAAAAAGAAGTTCGCATTGTTATGTTATACAAGTTTTCATGTCAGAAATTTAAATAAAAAATGTTTCAAGATGGACAGGTAAAATAATAATTTTAAAACTCATACATTTTCAATTTTATCTTGATGAATGACATCCCAAATTAAAATATGTGAAATAAATATTAATACATTCCATACGAAGCAAAGAAAAGAGAACTTGCCTTGGGATCAAAGAATATTTTAAGGATTAATATAAAAATTTTCAGATTCAGGACATTTCGATTTTTTTTATATTTGCTTTCATCCCCAAGGATAAGCGCCTCTGGAAAATCAAACATAGAACATTGTCCACGTCTATTGCAAGACAGTTGAAAAATTCATTCTTTCTTTGCTCAGCAATAACTCAAAGCTTTGACTTCAAAAGAAATTCAAGTTATTGTGAAATGTTTTCCGCTCAAGAAGTCTTTAAGAGAATGTCTATTAAAGAAAAAAAAAGAACTTCAAAGAAGTGTCAAGAATATTTACATAACTTTTTCATCGATCTTACAACCCCTGCCATGACGAATGAAATAATTTTTAAAATTAACACGCATAAATGGAAAGAGATTACGAAACAGTATTATCCAACAGAACTCGTAATAATCTCACGTGTAATTTCTTTCTCTAAAACTTGTGATCACTTAGCTGCTTTTTGTCGAAAATGTCATCCAATGGAAAATTATTATTCCGTTTTTTGCACCCCGCAAACCGAACATGACATTTTAAAAAATTTCTTCCCTAATTTTATTAATGCTTTCATGAATTTTTTTTTGGTCATTTAACAGAGGAATGAAAGAAAAAAGTTTTCCTTATGGAAAATTCCCTCTAAATTCAACTCCTGTCTTTGTGAATCAGGCAATTCCGTTGCGCTGCATGAAAGCATATTTTCCCATTTTTTATTTCTTCTTTTAATCCCCATACCAAGTTGTCTTTTCTGCCCTTTCTCTTTTTTTTTCGTGTCTTCATCGTCTCTTCTTTCAAGCACATCACTCACCCAATTTGTTGCCTTCCCGTCCACCCACATTTCTTTTAATAGAAAAATTATCATCCTCAGATTCTCGTTTCGCTTTTTCTTTGTACCATTTTTCAAAATGTATATTTTTGAAATTTATTCTTTCTTTTTGCTTCGTTGCTCTTACGCTGTAGTCAAGCTGAATTTAGATATACAATTTTTTCTGCCTTCATTTCACTGTAAGCTCTCATCATTTAGATCACTTTTGAAAGATGAAAATAAGGAAAACTGGCGAGTACCAGGAAAGGGAATATTTTTTCCGTTTCTTTTTATTTCTATATTCTTTCATTTATTTCTTCTGCCTCTGTTGACGTCTTTCTGAGTAAAAAAAACATGAAAAACAAATTTTTCCTTTTCAGAATGAAAAAAAAATTCTACATAATCGTGCCTTAAGAGAAGAAAAGATGTTTGAGAATTGACCTGACTTCCCACTTATCAGAGTTTTTAGAATTTTAAAATCCGTCTTCACTGAGCGGTAGCGACTACAAGTTCAAGTCCTTTTCTACTTAGTATGATTCAATGGGGTTGCTTTTCCTTTTTTTATGTTCTTCTGAGACTTTCCTTTTATACCTCGAAGTTTTCAATCGAAAGGAGGAAAAAATGGTTGTTTTCCTCACTGGGAATCGTTCACAAATTAAGGATAGATTTAAAAAATGCTCCAAGATATTTGATATGAAACCCACCTTTTCTTGAAAGGAAAATTTCATCAACTTCATTTGTTTCTTCTCCAAGAAAAATGTAAACAAAAAGATTTTAATTTGTTTATCCTCAATCGAGTTACAGTATAAAAATGTTTTAGGTAGATAGTAGCGAATGCTAATTGTTTTTCTTTTTGTGAAAAATGAGAAAAAAAATTCCGAACATCTTTGTTCATTATATTTTAAATTTCAAAGAACATCCAAGAAAAATGAAAGGTCAGGTCAACATTTTTAATCTTAAATTCAATTGAATTCTTGAAAATAGTAAATAGCGAACACGTTTTCCGAGAATTCCTAGGTAAATAGTATTTATAAAGAAAACGTTTATGTTTTTGGATATTGTGTCCATTAGATACGAATACGTTATTATGTCACTAATTTTAATTAAACTTTTCTCCTTTAAAAGGAGAGTAATTTGTTAATAATACCTAGTTAAGTTAAAATTCAACTTTTATAGAATTAACATCAAAATAATAAAAGTATAATGTTATGACATGTTATGGGCCTCCACTGAAGTTATCTAATCATAAACGATGATTCTCTATTAGATATCATTAAAGTTGAATAGCTTTAAAGAACCGTTACAACCTGTTGTAGAAGAAATTTAAAAACCATTTACTGAAACCCTGCATGAAAAGAACCAAATTGGTAGATAATCGGTAGATTTCAACCACATGACTTCGAGTTTTTTAAAGATAAAAGACAAAAACAATAAACTTTAAAAGATCCAATCAATCGAACTTTAAAATGTCTCAAATAAGCTACGAAAGTCTTCCGGAATATGAAAAACTGGCAACTTGTCCTTTTAACCGAGCACATCAAGTTGTTCAACATCGGTAAGAATATTTTTGATAATGCGTAGAATTATTGTTTATTTCTAATACATTTCAGTATGCATATTCATATTATAAAGTGTCGCCGTTCACATTCTACTGCAGGAACAAAGGAATGTAATTACAATGTTACTCATATTTTTCCTATTAATGAAATAGCTGTAAGTAACGAATTTACATTTGAGGTTATAACGAAGTTTGACATAATTTATTTAAAGGAACATGAAGCTAACTGTCCAGATCGTGTGAATCTGGAATTATTGTTGATGAAAAGCAAAAATGCAGAAAAAATCGAAATTTCTTCATATTCTGAGAAGAAAACATCAGAGACGGATGATGATGACATGTGGGATCTCTCGGTAAGTTATTATTTTTTTTATTAAAGTTACTTCTCAAACTATATTTTCTTTGTTTATGAATAGATTGATCACCCATCGTATAATCCAAAAAAACATGCACTTAATTCGAATGTTCTGATTAACATTCAACATGGCACGCCATCACAAATGAAAGCCTGGCGCAAGAAAGAAAAGATTCGCTTGCAAAATATTCGAATGAAGGTCGCTCAAGATGAGGACTTCGATTTCAATGATTCGAAATAAGTTTAAAGAAACAAGGAAGAAGATACCTAAAATAAGTTAACATTTTCTCTTCAAAAAATTTCATCTTAATCTTAAAAATTCTCATTCTTTTTATTCTTCAAACTCACATTTAATTCAAAAACTCTTTGAAGAAATGAAGGTATCTATTCTGGCAATATGTAAAGCCATTAAAGAACCCTTTATACTGTAACTGCTGTTACCCTGGTCAAAACTTCAAAAATGTTGAAAATAAATTTCCAAAAAGATTTTCTTTTTCAACCCTTTTTTCTATTTCCGTCTTTCTTGATTCACTTTCTTTTCATCACACCCACTCGACCTTATTTGATTGACCAAAAGAAAAGAAGAGAAAAAAAAGAAATCGTATTACGCAAATAATGTTCAATGAATGGAATCTTCTAAACAGAGAGGAAGGGTGAAAATACAATTGAGATCAAGTGTTGAGATTGGGTTGGTTGTCCGTTCTCACTCAAAGGGAAATCGTTGTCTTCGTTGAAGGTTGCAAATCGAATTATATTTACTTGTTTATGTGTATATACGAAGTTATTTTTATTTCCTCAAATCTATTGAAGCAAAAAAGTTTTAAATTACATTAGAAAAAAAGAGCTCGAAGACATTCTGTGGTAACACTAACAGCGTTTAAAATTTATAACAAAGTTAGAATCATTTTAATGCAGCACAAGCTTTACGAGCAGCATCATCAAGATCAGATGCTGTTAAAATATTTAGTCCCGAATCTTTCAATATTTTTCGAGCAGCTTCCACATTATTTCCTTCTAAACGTACAATTAGTGGAACTGAAAGATTGATTGATTGAGTTGCCTTCACAATTCCATTTGCAATTGTTGCACAATTGACAATGCCTCCAAAAACATTGACAAGAATAGCTTTTACATTCTGGTCACTGGTGATAATTTGGAAAGCTTTCAACACTTGATCTTCTTTAACATTACCGCCGACATCAAGAAAATTTGCAGGAGCTCCTTTGTTAAGTTTAATAATGTCCATTGTTGCCATTGCAAGTCCAGCACCGTTCACCATGCATCCAATATTTCCACCATCCATTGAAATGTAATTAAGATTGTATTTGCTTGCTTCAACTTCTTTTGGATCACTTTCTGACGTGTCTTCCATTTCAAAGATTTTCTTCTGTCTGAATTGAGCGTTGTCATCAAAATTCAACTTTGCATCAACTGAAATAACGCGACCATCATCAGTCTCAGCCAAAGGATTAATTTCAATCTGAACAGCATCTACTTTTTCAAAAAGTTCATAAAGTTTTTCAATTTCATGTGCTGCTTTCTCAACTAAAGCTCCTTTGAAACCCAAAAATTCTGCCAACTCCAAAGCAATAGAGTGAGAAAGACCTTTTGCTGGATCAATTGAAACTGTTTTCAATTTCTCAGGCGTTTCTTTAGCAACTTGCTCAATGTCCATTCCACCAGCTTCTGAAGCAATCAACACAGGTCCATTATGTTCTCTATCCAACAAAATGCAGAAATATGTTTCACGAACAATGTTAATAGAATCAGCTACCATGACTTTTTTAACTTCAATTCCACTTTCGGGTGTTTGTTTTGTGATAAGACGATGACCTAACATTTTATCAGCCAATTCAAGTGCTTCACTTTTATCTTTGGTCAAATGAACACCGCCTTTAAATCCATTATCGAAATGTCCTTTACCGCGTCCTCCAGCAAGGATTTGAGCTTTCACAACATACTCTTTAACATCTAAAATTTTAAAATGGAAACAATTTAGCTATACCAATTAAAAATCAATTATAAAGCAACTTACTGAAATCTTGCAAGACTCCTTCATCGTTCTTAGATTCTAACACTCTGAATTTCTGAATGGCAACACCTGCTTCATCTAGAAGTTTTTTGCTTTGATATTCTAATAAGTTGAGATTTCGAACTGAAGAAAGAATAATCTATAATTAAGAGAATGTTTAAATTAATTTCGGCATTTTTGGTTATGATGTTTGAACTTTGATCAGACAGTCTTTTAATCTTTCAGATTATAATTTCGCACTGATCAATTTCTTTATCAAAAGATTTCATTAATACACTTGCATTATTTACAGATTTAAACTTGTAGTTCAATCGTCTTAATATCAGACTCGACATTTTCCAAGTGACAGATAAAAATTCTCAAATTTAGATAAAAGTCACGATTTTCTTTAATAATGAGATGTGAAATGATTTCACTGATTTATTTTCTCGTAATTGATGTAAAATTTTGCAGAAATATTGAGTGATAAACAGTTTATTCTTCCAAAAACATGACAAATGAAACTTTTTATGTTTACAAAGTTGTAAAGTTATTGTCACGTATTAAAATGATAAGCGCATGTCACACACAAGTGTTGTGTTGCGTGGCGTATGTTGTCGCGCAACAAAGTGTCATAATGTTCAAAGCATGCAACAATTCATCATATTTGACATCGCCAAGGATATTCTTAAAGAATGCTTGCATACGAAAATATCCACACAGGTAATTACATAAAAGGTATGCAAAAACTGCAAAAGTTTTTCCTTATTAACTTCTTAATTAGACGCTTTTTAAATAGAATGTTTCTTAAGATATATACATTTTTATCTCCCCCATCGATTTGCTGCACTAAAGAATATGAGATCAGTAACACAAACTTCAGAGAAAAGAGTTGATGATGATGCATCACAGACAATTTCAGCAATTCCTGATGACTTCTTCGATTCTAAAGTGGAACTCATTGAACCAATAAGCCAAGTTCAACAGTTTCCACTGCCAATGAAACCGAAGATAAAAATCAAACAGTCACTTCCAGAATGGTTCTTTGATGATCCAGTTAAAGACACCAAACCGCAACATGTTAAAGTATTTAAGATCTCCTTTCCAATTCAAACTTTTAAAATCTTTTTGTTTCAAAATCTCTACTTTCAAAATCTTTATTTTCACACCATAAAATCTCTAATGATATAAATACCTAATTAAAAAATAAAAACATCAGAAGAGAGGGATTTTACCAATTATAGATAAGAACCTGTTTCAATTCTCTAACTTTCTATATTTCTTCTTGGAAACAAGTTTTTAGTCTATTTTTTGTCGTCGTTTTCGAAAAGAAATAAAACATTTTATAAGAACAAAAAAAACTTTCTGTTTGTTTCATATTGAGTCAAATATTGAGTGAAATGAAGTTAAAGTATTTTGTGATTATGCTTGTTTCACTAACTGGTAAATACATTTATAATACTTTTAATATATCTATGTGAAAGATTTAATGTTAATATTTAACTTTTGAACATATATATAGTTAACATTCTTAGTGGGAATGCAAGGGAAATAAAATTCACTGATCAATGGAGAGATGAGAATTATTTGCCAAGTGAATTTGATAACATCAATTTTCAAACAAACATTCATAATAATAAAAAATTACAATTCCATTTGCCCTTCTCTTATCATTATCCTTCGGTTAATTGGCATCATCCTGAAAATTTGGATATAGTTGATAAGCATAAAGGCAAATGGCCGTTTTCAAATTTATTTGGATTTATATTTGGAGGTTCCGGAGTTCAAAATGAAGATGCATCTACAACGGTATCAACATTAGCCACTCCTACATCAACAACTTCGACAACGACAACTACAACAACTGAAATTCCTCCATTTAGAACCGCTGTAGGTGTGAGAACTCGAAGGCCAACAAAATATAAAAAAAATTGTGAATGCTCAAAAGTCATTAAAATTGAAGATTAAAGAAGTTTTTGAATATTTAAACTTTTAAGTTGAAAAATGGATTATTTTAAAAAGATTTTATAAAATAAATTAGTTGCATTGGATGGCAATTTCATCAGCAATCCAGAAGAAAGTTCTTATTTCGTCTTCATTTGATGGTCTGACATGTGGCTGGGATTCAATTAGAGATTCTCGAATTTTCTTCATTCGATTACAGTTGATTTGTAACGCTTGTACAATGTCAATCATTGGTGATGGATAATCTTGGCCAATTATACATTCAATGTCCTCTTGAATATCAATTGGCGCTCGCCAGGGTTCATGAATATATTTCATAGGAAAATTACGTAATTCCGGAACATATCGCTTGATATATTCGCCTTTCGGATCCAACCGATGTGCCAAAGAAATTATGCTGCATCTTGATGAGTCAAGAAGAGTTTCAAAAGCACTTGATGACACCCACATCCAATTTCCACCACAAATTGGTAAGTCAGCATCTAACAGATACTTCAAAAAATGTTGCAAACCAACTTCCCATGATATCCACAACCCAGTTCGAGTCAAGAATCTTCAAAAGATAATTTACATAATTTAATAAATCGTGTTGAAAAAGGAAGAAAATTTACTTACGTTGCTGTAAGATTTCGCAATGTATGATGAAGCCAACCTTCAGCCTTAATAACCGATGTGTGAGATTAGTATTTTTAAAAAAAATTCCAGTCAAATTATCAAAAAAAAATGACATACCAAAAGTTGTCTCATTGAAGCGTCGATTATTGGAACTCCTGTTCTCCCTTGCTTCCATTTCAATATTTCATCTTCTTCTGAGGATTTCCATGGAATATTCAAACAAATTGGATTATTTTTTATTTGTCCGTAGTATGGATTATTTATCGACATGGTGTAAAAATATTCACGCCACATTAATTGACCAGTAATATGATGTCCACCAGGAAGTTTGTAAACCATTTTGTCCTGAACTTCATTGAATTTGTCATGAATTGTGTAATAAAATCTTCGAACTGATAGACAACCAAATCGAAGTGCTGCAGACATTGATTTCGGTGAACCCATAAGATCAACATTTGCTTGATTTGGAAGATAAGTTCCACTTGCGAATGCTTCTTCTTCATGTTTCACACGATCAATCATCTGTTCAAGCGCATGACGTTCGCCTCCATTCCAATTAACGTACACGTCTGAACCAGTATTTTCAGGAAATATTAAAAAATCTTCAGGGCTCGGAATCTGTTTAAAGGACAAATATTTAATGATTTTTTTCTTTATCAAACATCGTTAAACTTCTCACAGATTTCATCAAACGAAGATTGATTTTATGATGTTCGGGAATTGTGCCAAAATTGACTTGAGAAAAATCAACTTCATTGTTCACTGGTCTGGGCGGCAATCCAAGAACATTGACAGTGTGTAGCAACATTTGATATGTTAATGGTGCAAATCCTCCATTAATTCTTATAATATCTTCAGGATTCCACAAAGTATGAGAAACTTTTTCAACAACTTCAATTCCAAGCTCTCGACTTAAATATTTAATCTCATTGTCACGTTCATTGTACTCGCAATCTTGCTCAAAGCAGATTTTATTTATTCCAATATTATCATGCAAATTTTGGAATATTTCAGTAGGTTTTCCTTGAAATATAAAAAGTCCAGGTGCGCCAAGTTGCTTGAATTGTTCATCTAAATCCAGCAATGATTCTAGAAGAAACTTCATACGATTGTAGCCAACATCCTTTGTACCTGAATATGACAGGTTTAAATTAATTTATTTCTCAATTCAACCCCTTAAAAAGTAAACACATGACAGTCGAATGTAAAAATCCTTCAACTTTTCAAAGTGTCACGTGTTTTTTTTAATACAGTAATCACGTTTTCCATTTAATCCATTTCAATTCAACTTTTGCGAAATAACGATCATATTTAAATGGCAGAAGTATTATTAACAATTCAGAAAAATATGTTATTATGTATAGTTCACCTGCGCTTTCACCATCGAATATGAACACTGGATAAAAAGTGACTTGTCGTCGACCATCATCAGTGTTTATCGCTTCTATCAAAGCAGGATTATCATGCAGCCGAAGCCCTTGACGAAACCATAAAACACTCTTAGTCATTTTTAAAAGAATTTAAATAAATATTTATTTATATCCAAACTTTTCGATTATTTTCCTTTAACTTCATTCCACTCCGCTCCACTCCGAACAAGAATCAAACGTAGACTGAAATTTTACATGAAGTTTCAGTTGTATTTATACTGATGGGAATCCCTAAAACATCCTTACGTCATTATACACAAAAATGAAATTTGTTGATTTTTATTGAAATGTAAGCAAAAAGTTTTTTTACAATTGTTTTTCGTTTCATTGTTTTCGTTTTTGATTTAATTTGAATAGGTTTTCAAAGTGTTTTAAATAAAATATGGAAACCTATGAAAACTGAGTGACTTAACATTGCCTTAAACTTCTATGTTATTTAATTTGCTGTTTTATGATAGAAAAACTACAATTAATTTAAATCGGAAAATTAAGTCATAAAATATGTAAAGAGAAATATGAAACATATGTTTTCGTTTGCTTTATTTCTTTCATTTCAAATCGAAATGCTGATCTCATTCTAATATCAATTTCTAATTTATTAAGATTTTTAACATGTAGTCTCTAAAAGTCTAAGAATCTCAAATGCAATTATCGTTTAATGTTTTTATGTTTTACTCACAACTTTTCCTTAAACATAAAAACTAATAAATCTTTAGCGAACATGAAAACTAAAGAAATATAAAAATCATTAAAATATATTTTCTTTGCCATATAAAAAATAGTTTTATGAAATAAAAATAAAATAATTTAAGTCTCTCTTCTAAGAAGCAGTTAAAGTTCATAAATATCGATCTAAAATTCATTGTGGAAATTTTCAACCAAGCTGATGAATTTTGATGTCATAAACAGATCTTGTTTATTGAGCATTTCATCAAGAGAAAGTTTTTTATCTTTATTTAAGTCAGATAAGTTAAAAAGAGTGGCAGCTTCTTGTATAGCATAGCGGGAATTCCGTGGATCTACAAATTGCAATAACTCAGCACGATCCGCCTAAATCATTCACAGATTAATTAAATAATTTACATGTGTCAATGCAGTTATTTCAACTCACCTTTCCGTCATTATTTTTATCGATAAGTTTTTTGAATTCCGCTCGACGCTCATCAATGTTGTCACTCAAAAAAAGTTTTTTATTATCGGCAGATGAACTGTAACTGTTTGTGAATTCATCAGCCGTCAACATGTCATCGCCATCGTTATCAAAATGTCTTAAAATGTCTTCTACAAGATTAAGAAGATTTGAAGTTGATGCTTCAGGATGTTGAAAAGCAAGAAACTCATCAAGTGTTAGACTTGCTGGATCTGAAGCCAAAACTTCAGCCCATCTCGCCTTGTCTCTCATCAAAGCCTCTTTTGACTTTCGGTCGAGCTTCAAATGTTTAGTTTCATCATGATTGGAAATGTAATTTTCGTCAAGACTAAGTTTGAGATTCTTTAAAAAGTAAGAATGGTATTCGTTCCACGACACTAGACCATCAATTGGCAACTTATCAATTTCAGAGAATATTTGAGGGTTCTGTTTAATAGACGTGTCAATGTGATCACATACTTTCAAATTAATATACTTTGCAAGTTCACGAATTGTCAGAAATCCGTCAGAATTCGCATCAGCTTTACGAAACGCAAATTTTATGACATTTGTGGCATCTGAGTTATCGACTAGTTCCATAGGTTCTTGAAAGACCTCTTTTAAATTATTATCGCCATGAAACACACGATTGAGTTCACCAATGTCTTGTTCTTCAGATGATTCATTTGATCCTGATTCAATTGTCTGAGTTTTTTGACTTGACGAACTTTTTGTTCCATTTGGAAAAGTCACACTTAACATGAATGTAATGAAAATTATGTAGATCACTATCGGTATCCATGTTGATGGCGGTAGCTTACACTTACTAGACCTGAACCTTCTTGTCAACTTTGTTAATATCATTTTAGAAACTTTCATGACAAAACAAAGTCGACGACTCTTCCATTGCTGTTTACTTAATTGACTTAATATGTCTTAACGAATGACTTAAAACAACATTCAATTTTTATTTGTTATTGGATAGAAAATGTAGAATTTAATTAAGCTTTAACAGCCTAATAAATCTTTAAAATTTCTCTGAATTTCTCGTAAATACGAGAGAAAAAATATAAACAAATCCCCTCGGTAAGTCCCTTCAAAACCTACGCGGCTAGTTGACTGAAAATAAAAACAATTTCATAAATAAATTAAATCCTTCAAGTTTTAAGAAAAAATTCCAAATATCGAGTTCATGACGCTCGCTTAAATGTCAATTTTGGTTTCACTGTGCTTATTAAAAATCGAAATTGTTCGCGATATGAGTACTGAAGCTGGTAAGTATAAAAAAAAGTGCAACAATTATAAATATTTTCTTTGTTCTATTTATTTACGACGAAATTATTTATTTTTTATTAATTTTACAGAATCATCAACCCAAGAAGAGGCAGCTTCTTCGCAACAAACAAATCCTCGATTTGTAAAAGATCTTCGAGGTCAAAGAGAACCAAAGAAGATTCAGATTGAGACTTATGCCAATGTCGTTTCATTTGATGAAATAGAAGTAAGTGAAAAAGGAGTTTTACCGAAAAGTTCTCGTGAACAAACGCCACTTGAAGATTCTGCTGCTATTCCAGAAGTTCCCGGTGAAATCAATTTCTTCTCAGGAAATCCATTTGTTGAACAAACCACAGGAATTCTTCATTTATACAAGAACAAGTGAGTCATTTATCTTTCATCATTTTGGACATTTTTAATTACTAAGCATTTTTCTAGTGAGCTGAACAGCATTCAAGATGGCCTTTCGAAAACAATTTGTTTATTAGCTGTTCCATCAACACTTAACTGTCATGATATTTTGAGCTTTATTGCGCCATGTCACCCAGAAATAACTCACGTCAGAATTATCAGAGACGGCACACCGAATCAGTTTATGGTGATTTTAGAATTCCGAGCAGTTGAGTCAGCTTACGAGTTTTACAAAACTTACAATGGTGCGCCTTATAATAGTTTTGAGCCTGATCAAGTCTGTCATGCATTGTGGGTGTCGGCAATAGCTTGGGGAAACGATGGAACTCCACCACAAAATCATACCGAATTACCAACTTGTCCTGTTTGTTTAGAACGAATGGATGAAAGTGTTGATGGTGTTTTGACTATTTTATGTAATCACACTTTTCATTCAGGTTGTTTAGTAAAGTGGGGGGATTCAACATGTCCAATTTGTCGGTATGTTCAAACTCCTGAACTTACAGAAAGTTCAGTTTGCATGGAATGCGAAGGGACAGAGACTTTATGGATTTGTTTGATTTGTGGTCATGTTGGATGTGGAAGATATCAAGGTGGACATGCAGCGAATCATCATCGTAGCACAAACCATACTTACGCTTTACAGATTGGAACAAATCGAGTGTGGGATTATGCAGGAGACAATTTCGTTCATCGATTACTTCAAAATAAAACTGATGGTAAACTCGTTGCAACAAACTCACCTGGAAATGAAGACGAGGAAAAAATTGATTCAATGCAGTTAGAATTTACTTATTTGTTGACATCTCAACTTGATACTCAACGACAGCATTACGAAGAAAGACTTTCTAGGATTGAAGCAGCAATGGCTGTTGATAAGAAAAGTATTTTAAAAGAAACAGAAAAAATTCGACACGACAGTGCTCAGATCGAACAAAAGTTAAATGGTGTGATAAAAGAGAAACAGAATCTTGAGAAAAAGTTGGCAGCAATGAATACAAGATTGACGACAGTTTTGAAAGAACTTGCTGAAGAGAAACAGTTTTCAAAGACACTTCAACTTAATCATACATCATGGCAGACTAAGTATGGAACTCTTGAGAAACTCTGCAAAGAAAAGGAACAGGAAGTCATTGAACTAAAGGAACAAGTCAGAGATTTGATGTTTTATATGGAAGCCCAAAATACGATCTCAAATTCAGATATGAAGGATGAAATTGCTGAGGGAACTGTTACAATGGGCGATGAAAGTTCCTCAAATAAAAGCAAAAATCGAAGAAAAAAGAAATAAATTTTGTGATTTGTCTCCCCAATAAAATAATATTCAGTTTATTCTTAAAGTAAATAAAGAACTTTATTTAAAATGCTTGATAAAAATATTGTTTTATCTGTTGTTGTTGACTTAATTTTCATCAAAATATTATACTAAATTACTTCAATATTAATATAAATGAAATGCAATTTGTAAAGGTGATGAATAAACACAGCAATAAAAGCAAAAGCGATTTTCAATATATTTTACAGCTTTGAACTATATTTGAGATAAATACGCATAAAAGCAAAATATGAAACTTCAAGAATAAACAAAAGAACCGCAATAATATTTCCAATTATCCATAATCCAAATCCACCCCAAAGCTGTTCCAGATTTAATTTCTTTGGTCCATTTTTCGGTTCTTTTACGACAAGATATTTTGGATCCACATATTCAAGTTTCAAGAACTCTATCAATCCATTTCCTCTAAATGCTTCTAACTTTTCATTAAAGGACTCAACAAGAAAAGAATTTTTCGGATAAACCCACGAAGCATAAACAGTTAAAAGCTTTTCATTTAAAACTTTCAGGAACGATGTGTTGTTGCTTCTCATATTAATGTAAATTGTGTTGTACATCATGCCGAGCGTAACGCCTTTGAAATTGGGATCAAGTGTTTTCATCAAATATTCATAGAAAATACTGGCATTGATGGCTTTACTTCTGGAAAACACATAAAATTTTGGGTGAAGAAACTTCATAATGTTATATCATGTTAAGCGGTTTTTTGACTTACCTTTTCAAAATTTTCATTTCGTTGTAATTTTCAAAGAACGTATCATAACTGTAAACCATAAATTCTTTATCAATGACTTCTTTTATGGATGAAAGAGTTGGTTTGCTGTTATCTGATTGAAGAAATTTAAAAAGTGCAGCTGTGTAAAGAGTTCGAATGACCAGACAGAAAAGCAAAAATGACATCAAAAGCATTCTCGGTGTTGATCTTTTCGGTAAAATATGTTGTGATCCTCCAACAAGTGCCACAATTATGTTCATTCCCGGCATCTTCACTTCCTTTCCTATGATAATTCTTTTCATCAAGGATCGAGGTTTCGACGCCACAGCAATGACAATGAAGAACCCAAGTGAGAGAATTATCATCAAACATATCCAAACTGATTTATCAAAAGGTCGAATCAACTTCTCAAATGCACTGAATGGTGCACCAGGAGGAATGACCACAAGTACAGAATCAAATGTTATTGTAGATGAAAACGAAATGAAATAACTTTTCGCTACAGTTCTCGTAAGACCTCCAATCATTAAATCAACTTCCTTATTTATGATTTTCAAATATGCACCAGCAGCTTCACCATTTGGTTTTAATCTCCCCCATGCACCTGGCGATGGATCAAAACTGTATTGAATTGAAAAATTCAAAACGTTTGCAATTTCTTTTAGAATTTTAACATCACTTCCCACAAGAGTGTAATTATTGTCATCGTAAGATCCTTGCATGATCACTGCAGGTTCATAAATGAACGTGGCGACTTTCAATGGACATCAAAACAGATTTCTCATTTTCCGTGGAAAGAAATCTTTCGATGTCCATCGGTTGTTCTCGAATTTGTTAATGACAACTGGATCAGTTGAGTTGCAACTTCTCTCATTGAAGAAGAAAAATGTTCTGAGTTGAATGGCGTTCGAATCGTTACAAATGACGTTCACATTATAAATGAATAAATCAGACAACTTTCTGAACAAATAATGAAGAATGTCAATGTCACTTTGGTTTTCGATGTAATAAATCAATAAGGGAAAAAAGTCTGTTACCGAAAGTCGGCCCCAANGAATCCAAGTGAGAGAATTATCATCAAACATATCCAAATTGATTTGTCAAAAGGTCGAATCAACTTCTCAAATGCACTGAACGGTGCACCAGGAGGAATGACCACAAGTACAGAATCAAATGTTATTATAGATGAAAACGAGATGAAATAACTTTTCGTTTCCGTTTTTGAAAGAGTTCCAATCATTAAGTCAACTTCCTTATTTATGATTTTCAAATATGCACCAGCAGCTGTACCATTTGGTTTTAAACTTCCCCATGCACCTGGCGATGGATCAAAACTATATTGAATTGAAAAATTCAAAACGTTTGCAATTTCTTTTAGAATTTCCACTTCACTTCCCACAAGAGTGTAATTGCTGTCATCGTAAGATCCTTGCATGATCACTGCAGGTTCATAAATGAACGTAGCGACTTTCAATGGACATCCAAATAGATTTCTCATTTTCCGTGGAAAGAAATCTTTCGATGTCCATCGATTTTTCTCGAATTTGTTAATGACAAGTGGATAAGTTGAGTTGCAACTTCTCTCGTTGAAGAAGAAAAATGTTCTGAGTTGAATGCCGCTTGAATCGTTACAAATGACGTTCACATTGTAAATGAATAAATCAGACAACTTTTTGAACAAATAATGTAGAATGTCAATGTCACTTTGGTTATCGATGTAATAAATCAAATAAAATCCACTGTAATCAAACCGATCCGGTGTCAATTCTTCGATCATAAGGTCGGTGTTAAGATGGTCCATGATAATCAACACAAATCTTCTTTTAGTCAAATCTTTGAGATTCTTGCAATCTTCAATTCGATAACTGATTGATTCTTGAATATTTCTCAATATGAATTCAACAATCAAGTTTGTACCTTCAACGTCATTTGAACACGTTATTATGTCTAAATCTAAAGCGTTTCTTATATAGAATTCTTCAATAATTTCTGATAATGCAACAGATGATGGCAGTTCTCGTTTTATTTCTAAATTTATGTTGAAACTCGATGTGATATCCACAACATAGAGGAGAAAAAATATTTTGGAAGAAAATTTTAACATTTTCAACAATTCTGATTGAAGTTCAAGTAATTACTGAATCAAATTAATGATGAGTAAGTAGTTAACAAGTTTGTATTCTCTACAAATATTTATCCATGCTTGACTTTAGTTATAACATAAATGAGAGTGATAAAAAATGTGGTTATTAGATCGAAAATTTCATTATGAAAAGAGTCCACCAAGTATAAAATATCTCGACGTGCAAAGCCTTTGGTCATATTAATCATCACATCAAACTGTTGTCAATATATTTCCAACATGAATTTTTAAATTATTAATGTTTGTTTTGATTCCAAATATATAATTTCGTAACTTGTTACGATATGAAACGTTTATATGGACATGGTTTTGAATAAATTTCTTCATTCTATCCTCTTTGCTACTCTAGACAACTTTTATAAAGTGATGAGGATTTTTAATAGTGCTTAGCAATTTTCTTCTGATCTGCTATTGATAGCCTCCATTAAAAGTGTGCTGTGTATCTACGTATTTAAAATTGGAGAATAATTAATTTCAATAAGCGAATTATATTTAATATTTTATAGTGAATGGACAGCAGTCAATTTTGACAAATTGTGAAGTTAAAACCTCAAGTATAAACAGAAAAAGTGCACTAAAAATTCCACAAAACCAAACTTTAAATCCACCTTCAAGATGTTCAAGATTTAATTTTCTGGGACCAATTTTTGGTCTTTTTATAGTGATATACTTCGGATCCATATATTTCCCTGCCAAAAAATTCAACAATCCATTCTTTCTAAATGCGAATATTTTCTCATCGAAAGCTTCAACGAGAAAATGATCTTTTGGAAACGCCCAACAAGAGTGTGAAGTGATAACATGTTCACTTAGCACTCTCAAAGTGAATTTTTTATAATTTTTCTTATTAATATGCGAAAGTTCATCCATTAAAATCAACACGACTCCTTTGAAGTTAGGATCAGAAGTTTTCATCAGATAATCATAAAATAAGCTGGCGTTGACGACTTGACTTCTGAAAGTTTTGTATTGAAACTCAGCCTCATATTTATGTATCATGTAAAAAGCGACTTACCGTTTTAGAATTTTCATTTCCCAGAAATTGTCATAGTACGTTGGATCCACGTAGACCGTAAATTTTTTATCAATGACTTCTTTTATGGATGAAAGAGTTGGTTTGCTGTTATCTGATTGAAGGAATTTAAAAAGTGCAGCTGTGTAAAGAGTTCGAATGACTAAACAGAAAAGCAAAAATGACATCAAAAGTATTCTCGGTGTTGATCTTTTCGGTAAAATATGTTGTGATCCTCCAACAAGTGCCACAATTATGTTCATTGCCGGCATCTTAACTTCCTTTCCTATGATAATTTTTCTCATTAAGGATCGAGGTTTCGGCGCTACAGCAATGACAATGAAGAATCCAAGAGAGAGAATTATCATCAAACATATCCAAACTGATTTATCAAAAGGTCGAATCAACTTCTCAAATGCACTGAACGGTGCACCAGGAGGAATGACCACGAAAATGCCATTAAAAGTTATTACCGATGAAAACGAAATGAAATAACTTTTGTTTTTAGTTCTTGTAAGAGATCCAATCATTAAATCAGATTTCCTCTCCACGATTTTAAGGAAAGCACCAACAGCTTCACCATTTGGTTTTAATCTTCCCCATGCACCTGGCGATGGATCAAAACTATATTGAATTGAAAAATTCAAAACGTTTGCAATTTCTTTAAGAATTTCTACTTCACTTCCCACAAGAGTGTAATTGTTGTCATCGTAAGATCCTTGCATGATCACTGCAGGTTCATAAATGAACGTGGCGACTTTCAATGGACATCAAAACAGATTTCTCATTTTCCGTGGAAAGAAATCTTTCGATGTCCATCGGTTGTTCTCGAATTTGTTAATGACAACTGGATCAGTTGAGTTGCAACTTCTCTCATTGAAGAAGAAAAATGTTCTGAGTTGAATGGCGTTCGAATCGTTACAAATGACGTTCACATTATAAATGAATAAATCAGACAACTTTTTGAACAAATAATGAAGAATGTCAATGTCACTTTGATTATCGATGTAATAAATCAAATAAAATCCACTGTAATCAAACCGATTCGGTGTCAATTCTTCGATCATAAGGTCGGTGTTAAGATGGTCCATGATTATCAACACGAATCTTCTTTTAGTCGAATCTTTGAGATTCTTGCAATCTTCAATTCGATAACTGATTGATCCATGAGTTTTAAACAGCAAAGTTCCAATGATCATTCCTGCTACATCATCATTTTTGATACATTTGATTACATTAAAATATGCTGACCGTGTTGAGAAGAATTGATCAATAACTTGAGATATTTCATCATGAGAGTTTTCATGAGTTTGCTTGTATTTTGATGCGTGACATGCGATAGAATTTGAAGAAATTATAATTAAAATTAATTTTATTAGAATTTCAAACATTTTCCTTATAAAATTAACTTGTGAAATTAGTTTCAGGCAGTATTTCAATAAGTAGANCAAAAGGTCGAATCAATTTCTCAAATGCACTGAATGGTGCACCAGGAGGAATGACCACAAGTAGAGAATCAAATGTTATTGTAGATGAAAACGAAATGAAATAACTTTTCGCTACAGTTCTCGTAAGACCTCCAATCATTAAATCAACTTCCTTATTTATGATTTTCAAATATGCACCAGCAGCTTCACCATTTGGTTTTAATCTCCCCCATGCACCTGGCGATGGATCAAAACTGTATTGAATTGAAAAATTCAAAACGTTTGCAATTTCTTTTAGAATTTTAACATCACTTCCCACAAGAGTGTAATTATTGTCATCGTAAGATCCTTGCATGATCACTGCAGGTTCATAAATGAACGTGGCGACTTTCAATGGACATCAAAACAGATTTCTCATTTTCCGTGGAAAGAAATCTTTCGATGTCCATCGGTTGTTCTCGAATTTGTTAATGACAACTGGATCAGTTGAGTTGCAACTTCTCTCATTGAAGAAGAAAAATGTTCTGAGTTGAATGCCGCTTGAATCGTTACAAATGACGTTCACATTGTAAATGAATAAATCAGACAACTTTTTGAACAAATAATGTAGAATGTCAATGTCACTTTGGTTATCGATGTAATAAATCAAATAAAATCCACTGTAATCAAACCGATTCGGTGTCAATTCTTCGATCATAAGGTCGGTGTTAAGATGGTCCATGATTATCAACACGAATCTTCTTTTAGTCGAATCTTTGAGATTCTTGCAATCTTCAATTCGATAACTGATTGATTCTTGAATATTTCTCAATATGAATTCAACAATCAAGTTTGTACCTTCAACGTCATTTGAACACGTTATTATGTCTAAATCTAAAGCGTTTCTTATATAGAATTCTTCAATAATTTCTGATAATGCAACAGATGATGGCAGTTCTCGTTTTATTTCTAAATTTATGTTGAAACTCGATGTGATATCCACAACATAGAGGAGAAAAAATATTTTGGAAGGAACCCCAAGCATTTTCAACAATTCTGATTCAAGTTCAAGTAATTACTGAACCAAATTGATGTTGAGTAGTTAACAAGTTTGTATTCTCTACAAATATTTATCCATGCTTGACTTTAGTTATAACATAAATGAGAGTGATAAAAAATGTGGTTATTAGATCGAAAATTTCATTATGAAAAGAGTCCACCAAGTATAAAATATCTCGACGTGCAAAGCCTTTGGTCATATTAATCATCACATCAAACTGTTGTCAATATATTTCCAACATGAATTTTTAAATTATTAATGTTTGTTTTGATTCCAAATATAATTTCGTAATTTGTTACGATATGAAATGGAGAGAATAAAGTTCGAAATTAGTGGTTATAATTATAATGTAATTAATGGTTCTCTATTAGCTACAATTTCGAGGTGATTACTTATTGGCTAACTACCCTACATAAGTGGAGATTTAGGAATTAAATTGTTTAAAGCATGAAAGTTTTGAAACCTTATCCATCATTCTAATTCATCATCATTATCAGATCAAGGACAGGCCCATATAGGAACCAGAGTTGGGCGATCCATTTTCCGATACGGATCGCCGATCCAATTTACAACAATCACCTTTTCATTTTAATTCTTTTTATTTAAATCCATATTTATAAGACTAGAAATGCAATTTTCAAGTAAATTTTGTTAGAATAGAAAACTTTACTTTTTCGGATTAAATCAAGTAATAATATGAAACAATAATGAAAGAATATATATTCATTAATGAAAACCTTAAAATGAAATATGAAACTTCAAGAATAAACAAAAGAACTGCAATAATATTTCCAATCATCCATAATCCAAATCCACCCCAAAGCTCCTCCAAATTTAATTTCTTTGGTCCATTTTTCGGTTCTTTTACGGCAAGATATTTTGGATCCACATATTCAAGTTTCAAGAACTCCATCAATCCATTTTCTGTGAATGCTTCTAACTTTTCATTGAAGGACTCAACAAGAAAAGAATCTTTCGGATAAGCCCACGAAGCATAAACAGGTAAAAGCTTTTCATTTAAAACTTTAAGGAACGATGTGTTGTTGCTTCTCATATTAATGTAAATTGTGTTGTACATCAGGTTGAGTGCGACGCCTTTGAAATTAGGATCAAGTGTTTTCATCAGATATTCATGGAAAATACTGACATTGATGGCTTTACTTCTGGAAAACATAAAATTATGAGTGAAGAAACCATGCTCACAACCCGCTTGCTTGCTTGCTTGCTTGTGTCTTTCTTTTCTCTCTCAGCTTGCTTGCTTAGCTTACTTTCCGGATATCTCTCAGCTTGTTTTCTCGGGTTGCCTACCTAGGCCTCCAGGATACTTCAGCATGTTTTTTCAGCTTGCTTTCGTGTTCCGGCATTTTTTTATCGTCCCCATTTCTCTTGTCCCGTCACTATTCATCAACCCCACTTTTTTCGGTTTTTTTTGGGGTCGATGAAAAGTGACGTCCCAACAGGAAGTGGGGACAATGCATAGTCACGGGAAAAGGTGAGCCGTAGAAACAAGCTGAAATATCCTGGAGGCCTAGGCAAGCCGAGAAAACAAGCTGACAAATATCAAAAAAAGGCAAGCTAAGCAAGCAAGCCATAGGAAAAAAAACATAAGCTAAGCAAGCAAGCTAACTGTAAAGAAATTGCAAGTCTAATCAAACAAGCAGGTTGTTTCTATGGAAGAAACTTCATTATTTTCTATCATCCTAAGCGCGTTTTTTAACTTACCTTTTCAAAATTTTCATGCCTTTGTAATGGTCATAGAAGGTAGGATAAACATAAACCACAAACTCTTTATCAATGACTTCTTTTATGGATGAAAGAGTTGGTTTGTTGTTATCTGATTGCAGAAATTTAAAAAGTGAAGCTGTGTAAAGAGTTCGAATGACCAGACAGAAAAGCAAAAATGACATCAAAAGCATTCTCGGTGTTGATCTCTTCGGTAAAATATGTTGGGATCCCCCAACAAGTGCCACAATTATGTTCATTGTCGGCATCTTCATTTCCTTTCCTATGATAATTCTTCTCATTAAGGATCGAGATTTCGGCGCTACAGCAATGACAATGAAGAATCCAAGTGAGAGAATTATCATCAAACATATCCAAATTGATTTATCAAAAGGTCGAATCAACTTCTCAAATGCACTGAACGGTGCACCAGGAGGAATGACCACAAGTACAGAATCAAATGTTATTATAGATGAAAACGAGATGAAATAACTTTTCGTTTCCGTTTTTGAAAGAGTTCCAATCATTAAGTCAACTTCCTTATTTATGATTTTCAAATATGCACCAGCAGCTGTACCATTTGGTTTTAAACTTCCCCATGCACCTGGCGATGGATCAAAACTATATTGAATTGAAAAATTCAAAACGTTTGCAATTTCTTTTAGAATTTCCACTTCACTTCCCACAAGAGTGTAATTGCTGTCATCGTAAGATCCTTGCATGATCACTGCAGGTTCATAAATGAACGTAGCGACTTTCAATGGACATCCAAATAGATTTCTCATTTTCCGTGGAAAGAAATCTTTCGATGTCCATCGATTTTTCTCGAATTTGTTAATGACAAGTGGATAAGTTGAGTTGCAACTTCTCTCGTTGAAGAAGAAAAATGTTCTGAGTTGAATGCCGCTTGAATCGTTACAAATGACGTTCACATTGTAAATGAATAAATCAGACAACTTTTTGAACAAATAATGAAGAATGTCATTGTCACTTTGGTTATCGATGTAATAAATCAAATAAAATCCACTGTAATCAAACCGATCCGGTGTCAATTCTTCGATCATAAGGTCGGTGTTAAGATGGTCCATGATAATCAACACAAATCTTCTTTTAGTCAAATCTTTGAGATTCTTGCAATCTTCAATTCGATAACTGATTGATTCTTGAATATTTCTCAATATGAATTCAACAATCGAGTTTGTACCTTCAACGTCATTTGAACACGTTATTATATCTAAATCTAAAGCATTTCTTATATAGAATTCTTCAATAATTTCTGATACTGCAACATATGATGGCAGTTCTCGTTTCGTTCCAAAATTTATGTTGAAACTCGATATGATATCCACAACATAGAAAATTAAAAGTATTTTGGAAGGAACCCCAAGCATTTTCAACAATTCTGATCCAATCTTAATTAATTACTGAAACAATTAACTGTTGCTAGATTTTTTTTTCTTTTTTTGTAAAAGTGAATTAATGAAATAAGTATTCGTTTCAAATATTTGTTGATGTCAATAATTTAAACAATAGATATTAATAATGAGAATGATGAAGTTTACTTGTTTATTTGGAGACAGATTTCGAATTAATTTATTTGTAATTAATCTTGCTGTTTATTACATAAAGTATTACGCAGTTGTATAACGCAAATCACGCTTTCAAGTGACACCATGATTGTGAAAAGTAATTGAAGGTTTAGGAATTACTAATTTTATTACAGTGGATCTTCGATAAACATATTGCTCAAGGGGGGCAAAAAATTTTTGCTTATCGAGGTTATTGTTTTATCGAGGCAATCTTCTGCAAGTTCTAAAAAAGAAGAAAACGATATGGCGCAACTTGAAAATTCGACTTTTGTCCTCTGAAAATACACTGTGCAATCTTTCAAAGATATTCGATTGTGTTTTCATTTGTTAATAAAGGTTATTACTTTATCGAGGTTTCTGTTTATAGAAGTTTCACTGTTTTTGGAATTTTACATTATCCTTCCTTTTATTAATATGGCTAATTCCAGCGTCATACGAGCAACGGTCACAAATTCAAAGCTGAATATCATATGTATGGCTTGAGCTTTTACTGAAACCACTTACACATTTAAATAGTACTTGGTAAGCTCTATTTAATAGTGTGAGTGGTTTTAGAAAAAGGTCAAGCCATGTTTTGACGAAGAAGACTTTGCTCAAGTAATAATATGAACCAATAATGAAAGAGAACTTTAAACGAATTGGATTTTGTAAAATTTTTATTTATTCATTTAGTTAGTTATTCATTAATGAAAACCTTAAACTGAAATATGAAACTTCAAGAAGAAACAGTAGAACCGTAATAATATTTCCAATCATCCATAATCCAAATCCACCCCGAAGCTCCTCCAAATTTAATTTCTTTGGTCCGTTTTTTGTTTCTTTTACGGCAAGATATTTCGGATCCACATATTCAAGTTTCAAGAACTCCATCAATCCATTTCCTCTAAATGCTTCTAACTTTTCATTGAAAGACTCAACAAGAAAAGAATCTTTTGGATACACCCACGAAGAATAAACAGTTAAAAGCTTTTCATTTAAAACTTTAAGGAACGATGTGTTGTTGCTTCTCATATTAATGTAAATTGTGTTGTACATCATGTTGAGCGTAACGCCTTTGAAATTGGGATCAAGTGTTTTCATCAGATATTCATGGAAAATGGCGGCATTGATGGATTTACTTCTAGAAAACATAAAATTGTGGGTGAAGAAACTTAATGAAGTAAATAAGAATGTTTGATCACGTCTTACTTTTTCATTAATTTTATGTCTTTGAAATTGTCATAGTAAATTTCATAAACATAAACCATGTACTCTTTATCAATGACTTCTTTTATGGATGAAAGAGTTGGTTTGCTGTTATTTGATTGAAGAAATTGAAAAAGTGAAGCTGTGTAAAGAGTTCGAATGACTAAACAAAAAAGCAAAAATGACATCAAAAGCATTCTCGGTGTTAATCTTTTCGGTAAAATATGTTGGGATCCTCCAACAAGTGCCACAATTATGTTCATTGCCGGCATCTTCACTTCCTTTCCTATGATAATTCTTTTCATTAAGGATCGAGATTTCAGCGCTACAGCAATGACAATGAAGAACCCAAGTGAGAGAATTATCATGAAACATATCCAAACTGATTTATCAAAAGGTCGAATCAACTTCTCAAATGCACTGAATGGTGCACCAGGAGGAATGACCACAAGTACAGAATCAAATGTTATTACCGATGAAAACGAGATGAAATAACTTTTGTTTTTAGTTCTTGTAAGAGATCCAATCATTAAATCAGATTTCCTCTCCACGATTTTAAGGAAAGCACCAACAGCTTCACCATTTGGTTTTAATCTTCCCCATGCACCTGGCGATGGATCAAAACTGTATTGAATTGAAAAATTCAAAACGTTTGCAATTTCTTTTAGAATTTTAACATCACTTCCCACAAGAGTGTAATTATTGTCATCGTAAGATCCTTGCATGATCACTGCAGGTTCATAAATGAACGTGGCAACTTTCAATGGGCACCCAAACAGATTTCTCATTTTCCGTGGAAAAAAATCTTTCGATATCCATCGGTTGTTCTCGAATTTGTTAATGACAACTGGATCAGTTGAGTTACAACTTCTCTCATTGAAGAAGAAAAATGTTCTGAGTTGAATGGCGTTCGAATCGTTACAAATGACGTTCACATTATAAATGAATAAATCAGACAACTTTCTGAACAAATAATGAAGAATGTCAATGTCACTTTGGTTTTCGATGTAATAAATCAAATAAAATCCACTGTAATCAAACCGATTCGGTGTCAATTCTTCGATCATAAGGTCGGTGTTAAGATGGTCCATGATTATCAACACGAATCTTCTTTTAGTCGAATCTTTGAGATTCTTGCAATCTTCAATTCGATAACTGATTGATCCATGAGCTTTTCTCACAAACATTTCGATTATTTCATTAGCTTGTTCATCATGGCATGAGCACGTTATTATGTCTAAAGTTTTATTTGGGAAGAATGATTCTTGCAGCTGAGATAACGCATCATGTAGTCGTGTTTTACGTATGAATTCTTTGTTTGAGCTAGAGGAAATTATTTCTGTACAGAAAGCAAGGACTACAACAACTTTTATTGAATATCTGAGCATTGCGTGTTCACGTTAGCTTACAAGAAGTTACTTTTTTCAATTGTTCAATGGAAAAATAATGAACATAAAAAACCCTGAGGTTTCAAATATTTTATTTACTCTTTCAATATTATTAGAAGTCATAGGATATTAATTATTTGTTTATTTCTTTCACTGATTGTGAAAATTGTGACATTAAGTAAACACATAATTTTATTAAATTTTGCTGGTAAAAATGTGCCACTCTTGCATACAAACTGTAAGCCTCTGGCATGATTGCATTAGACGTCTCCACAGTGGAAACTTTTCTTTGTGAGAGTGGACAAAAGTGATCATAGAAAATATATGAAAAAAAACAAAAATTGCCTACTTGATTAAATATTATTTTCATTTCCATACAAAAATGGCGAAATTTTGTGAAATATGAGTTCACAAATTTTGCATTTTCTTCCAGGTACGCAGGTATACGCAGCTGAAATAAATATTTTTGGAAAGCTGAATGATGTATGCTCTTGACCTCATAGTTACTTTTTGGAATGCACTGGAATGCCGAAATGAAAATGCATTCAAAATTTAGCAATTTTCATATAAAAACATAGAAATAAAAACATCATTTATTATTTATTTTTTAATAAATTAAAACAAACTATTTTTTTAAAATTACAAAGAATTTATTAATGTTTCATTCTGTTTTTACAGATTTTTTATTTAAAAAGAATAATAAAATAAATTTTAAGTTTTAAAAAATAACCTCATTTTCACATATATTTTTCACCTCGGACATGGGTGATTCATGACTAATTTTCAGTCACTCCCACTCATTTCCGGGATGAACAATATAAAGTCAAAAGTTGCGCCATATAGTCTTCTGCAAGTTCTAAAAAAGAAGAAAACGATATGGCGCAACTTGGAAATTCGACTTTTGTCCTAGCTAGTACCCACTGTGGTCTGCAATGAAAAAAAATTTTCATAACTTAAATTAAGAATTTACTTAGTTAAACTCTAGTTTTCTCTATAAATTAAAAAATATTTAAGTTTTAATCATCATTGACTTCCATTATTGATGGTTTTTAAAGTGAAATATTTCTGTAAATATTTTAAAGATTTTTTGTTGGTTTCATTTAAATATCCGAACAATTTTTTTTAATGCAGTATAAAAATATTTATTGTCATCATTAATCAAGAAAAACAATAGCTGGGTAAGTGATTTAACTCATGTTGTTATTGATCCATGTACGGAAGCTTGTAACACGTGCGAAACCGGCAGGGAAGCCTCGTTCGCAACCAGCAGCAGCACCGAAGGAAACAACTCCTACTTGCCATCTGCCTCCAGCACGTCCAACAGTGAGTGGGCCACCGGAGTCTCCATTGCATGTTCCACGTCCTCCAGTTGTTGCCATGCAAATAACGCTAGCAACGACGACGTTAGTTCCATAGGTTGATGCACAGAGAGCATTGGTGATAATGTTGTTTGAAACAACTCGTAAGTTAGCAGCAGTTCCGCAAGCAGCACCAGCTCCGTCACATTGACGTCCCCATCCTGAAACGGTAGCCATTTCTCCGGCAAATAATTCAGCGTTTCCAACTGGTGGAAGAACTGAAGATTGGATACGAGCACTCATTGGAATAACTGCGTTTGTAATCATGGTGGCAATATCGTTGTTCAAGTTTGATGGATTATAGTTAGCATGAAGACGATAGTTGGCACTTGGGATAGTTTGACGCTAAGGTAAAAATATAATAATTTCATCTAGAAATCAGAATTAAGAAAATTCTCCACTTACATGTTGTGTTCCTTCAATGACCAATCTGTTGTGAGCACCCAAAATGATTTGAGAATCCAATGAATTGATTGGACAATGAGCAGCTGTCAAAACGACTCTGTTTGAAATAACTGAACCACCGCAGAGACCGGTACCTCCACCGAAACGCATCAAAACAGCAGCTTGGTAAGGATGAGCTCCAGGAGAAGCTTCTTGTCCTCCAACAATTCTTCCTGTACGTGTGTTAGCAACACCTGGCAAAAGAGCCTCGTCACGACCCTCCCAGAATCCGGGAATGTCTTCTACGGGAACGACTGTTGACATGTCGAGGTTTGCCCAGAATTCTTCTGATTCGACATCAGCATGAACTGAGACAGCCACGAAGGCGAAAAGAAAAGCGAATAAAAGTTTCATCTTTACCAGGAGTTGAATTAAACTTGATGAATTTTCAGCACAAACCGTTGCCTTTTATACTCTTCAAACTCTTTAAAAAAATCCGTAATGTGACGAAATGAGCTTAAGCTTCTTAAACAACATTATGATAACATATCACAAATGATAATGTGTGGGATTTTCCAGTTTAAAATTAAGATTGGTAAGGAAAAATATAAATGGCTGCTAAACGATCTCCGAAGCTTGTAAAAGAATTCATTCAAATTTTCCAGATCTTTTCAACTGCAATTAATTTGTACCAAATTCAATGATTAATTTTCATATAATATTTCATATTAATTAACCAAATCCTGAGTACGCTGAAGAAAATCAGAGACGCAAAAGATTTCATTGATATCTTATCGTAAAATATTTTATAAGTGTAGCATTGAAAATCTGAGAGATATTTCTGGTTTTTCCTAATCATGTCTTATCGTTCTTTTGCCAAATGAGACTTTAAAATAAAACAAAAATATATTTATAGCGGCAAAGTTCAATTGAAACTTTAAATATTATTTTTATTTATTCGTTTTGTTTATAAATTTTGTTTATTCATTTGAGTTGATGAAAAATGGAAATTTAATAGAAAAGTTTATAAATTTCATTGATTATTCTATTTCATTTTGGAATTATGCATGTTAAGAGAGCAAGTTTAAAATTTAATTAAAATTGTAGCTTAGTCAAAATCCAGAAGAATCGAAGAATTTGAATGTGATTAAACGAATGTCGTAAATATCAATTACAAGAACAATAAATCAAAACATATTTATCTACGTCCTTCTACTGATAACGATAATCAGTTCTATTGAAACTAAGCATTTTATCAAAATATTAAAAATAGAATAAGCTTCATAATGATCTTCAGTTTCTTGATTAATTTCAAAGGCTTAGCGTTTGCGCGTTTTTGAATTTAAAAAAAGAATTTTAGTTTAAGAATAAAAAGCGTTCAAAATGAATTAACAATTAAATTTTAATTTACAACATATAATTGATTTTTGCGTTCCTTTAAAAATGTTTTTGAATATCCACACAACGCTTCAAGTAGAAAGATCAAAAACGCAATCGAAATTCCCAGAAACCATAATTGAAACCCACCAAGAAGTCGTTCAAGATTCAATTTTCTAGGCCCTTGTTTCGGTTCCTTAATGTTAAGATAGCGAAGATCTATGAAATCATTAGTCATGTAGTATAATAATCCATTTTCTCTAAACTTTTGTATGTTTTCATCAAACATTTCTACGAGAAAAGAATTCTTTGGGAAAACCCAAGATGATAATGATGTATAAACGACCTCGTTCAACACTCGAAAGTAATTTTTTTTATAGTTTTTCTTATTTAAATAAAGTATTTGATCCATCAAAGATACAACAGCTCCTTTAAATTCCGGATCAAAAGTTCTCTCTTGATAAGAAGAAAATTCGGTGACATTCACAAGCTGAAGTCTGAGAATGGAACAAATTTAATAAATACACGTTGTAGGATAAATTTGATAAAAGTTATTACAATTTTTTAATATTCAAATGTCTCAAAGTCTCTTCCATTGATGCATAGTGGTAAACAGTGAAATTTTTCGCAATCAGTTCATCGATTGAAGATACTGGAGATTTACGACTGTCTGATTGAAGAAATTTAAAAAGTGCAGTTGTGTAAAGAGTTCGAATGACTAAACAAAAAAGCAAAAATGACATCAAAAGCATTCTCGGTGTTGATCTCTTCGGTAAAATATGTTGTGATCCTCCAACAAGTGCCACAATTATGTTCATTGCCGGCATCTTTACTTCCTTTCCTATGATAATTCTTCTCATTAAGGATCGAGATTTCAGCGCTACAGCAATGACAATGAAGAAACCAAGTGAGAGAATTATCATCAAACATATCCAAACTGATTTATCAAAAGGCCGAATCAACTTCTCAAATGCACTGAATGGTGCACCAGGAGGAATGACTAAAAACACTCGATTGAAAATTATCACAGTTGAAAACGAAACGTAAATATTTCTTGTATAAGTTGTTCCTAGCATCCCAATCATTAAGTCAACTTCCTTTTTTACGATTTTAAAAAAACCACCAACAGCTTCACCATTTGGTTTAATGAATCCCCATGCACCTGGCGATGGATCAAAACTGTATTCAATTGAAAAATTCAAAACGTTTGCAATTTCTTTAAGAATTTCTACTTCACTTCCCACAAGAGTGTAATTGTTGTCATCGTAAGATCCTTGCATGATCACTGCAGGTTCATAAATGAACGTGGCAACTTTCAATGGGCACCCAAACAGATTTCTCATTTTCCGTGGAAAAAAATCTTTCGATATCCATCGGTTGTTCTCGAATTTGTTAATGACAACTGGATCAGTTGAGTTGCAACTTCCCTCATTGAAGAAGAAAAATGTTCTGAGTTGAATGCCGCTTGAATCGTTACAAATGACGTTCACATTGTAAATGAATAAATCAGACAACTTTTTGAACAAATAATGAAGAATGTCATTGTCACTTTGGTTATCGATGTAATAAATCAAATAAAATCCACTGTAATCAAACCGATTCGGTGTCAATTCTTCGATCATAAGGTCGGTGTTAAGATGATCCATGATAATCAACACAAATCTTCTTTTAGTCGAATCTTTGAGATTCTTGCAATCTTCAATTCGATAACTGATTGATCCATGAATATTTCTCAATATGAATTCAACAATAGAGTTTGTACCTTCACCGTCATTTGAACACGTTATTATGTCTAAATCTAAAGCATTTCTTATATAGAATTCTTCAATAATTTCTGATAATGAAACAGATGATGGCAGTTCTCGTTTTATTTCTAAATTTATGTTGAAACTCGATGTGATATCCACAACATAGAGGAGAAAAAATATTTTGGAAGAAAATTTTAACATTTTCAACAATTCTGATTGAAGTTCAAGTAATTACTGAATCAAATTAATGATGAGTAAGTAGTTAACAAGTTTGTATTCTCTACAAATATTTATCCATGCTTGACTTTAGTTATAACATAAATGAGAGTAATGAAAAATGTGGTTATTAGATCGAAAATTTCATTATGAAAAGAGTCCACCAAGTATAAAATATCTCGACGTGCAAAGCCTTTGGTCACATTAATCATCACATCAAACTGTTGTCAATATATTTCCAACATGAATTTTTAAATTATTAATGTTTGTTTTGATTCCAAATATATAATTTCGTATCTTGTTACGATATGATACGTTTATATGGACATGGTTTTGAATAAATTTCTTCATTCTATCTTCTTTGCTACTCTAGACAATTTTTATAAAGTGATGAGGATTTTTAATAATGCTTAGCAATTTTCCTCTGATTTACCATTGGTAGCCTCCATTAAATGTGTGCTGTGTATCTACGTATTTAAAACTGGATAATAATTAATTTCAATAAGCGAATTATATTTAATATTTTATAGTGAATGGACAGCAGTCAATTTTGACAAATTGTGAAGTTAAAACCTCAAGTATAAACAGAAAAAGTGCACTAAAAATTCCACAAAACCAAACTTTAAATCCACCTTCAAGATGTTCAAGATTTAATTTTCTGGGACCAATTTTTGGTCTTTTTATAGTGATATACTTCGGATCCATATATTTCCCTGCCAAAAAATTCAATAATCCATTCTTTCTAAATGCGAGTATTTTCTCATCGAAAGCTTCAACGAGAAAATGATCTTTTGGAAACGCCCAACAAGAGTGTGAAGTGATAACATGTTCACTTAGCACTCTCAAAGTGAATTTTTTATAATTTTTCTTATTAATATGCGAAAGTTCATCCATTAAAATCAACACGACTCCTTTGAAGTTAGGATCAGAAGTTTTCATCAGATAATCATAAAATAAGCTGGCGTTGACGACTTGACTTCTGAAAGTTTTGTATTGAAACTCAGCCTCATATTTATGTATCATGTAAAAAGCGACTTACCGTTTTAGAATTTTCATTTCCCAGAAATTGTCATAGTACGTTGGATCCACGTAGACCGTAAATTTTTTATCAATGACTTCTTTTATGGATGAAAGAGTTGGTTTGCTGTTATCTGATTGAAGGAATTTAAAAAGTGCAGCTGTGTAAAGAGTTCGAATGACTAAACAGAAAAGCAAAAATGACATCAAAAGTATTCTCGGTGTTGATCTTTTCGGTAAAATATGTTGTGATCCTCCAACAAGTGCCACAATTATGTTCATTGCCGGCATCTTAACTTCCTTTCCTATGATAATTTTTCTCATTAAGGATCGAGGTTTCGGCGCTACAGCAATGACAATGAAGAATCCAAGAGAGAGAATTATCATCAAACATATCCAAACTGATTTATCAAAAGGTCGAATCAACTTCTCAAATGCACTGAACGGTGCACCAGGAGGAATGACCACGAAAATGCCATTAAAAGTTATTACCGATGAAAACGAAATGAAATAACTTTTGTTTTTAGTTCTTGTAAGAGATCCAATCATTAAATCAGATTTCCTCTCCACGATTTTAAGGAAAGCACCAACAGCTTCACCATTTGGTTTTAATCTTCCCCATGCACCTGGCGATGGATCAAAACTATATTGAATTGAAAAATTCAAAACGTTTGCAATTTCTTTAAGAATTTCTACTTCACTTCCCACAAGAGTGTAATTGTTGTCATCGTAAGATCCTTGCATGATTACTGCAGGTTCATAAATGAACGTAGCGACTTTCAATGGACATCCAAACAGATTTCTCATTTTCCGTGGAAAGAAATCTTTTGATATCCATCGATTGTTCTCGAATTTGTTAATGACAAGTGGATCAGTTGAGTTGCAACTTCTCTCATTGAAGAAGAAAAATGTTCTGAGTTGAATGCCGCTTGAATCGTTACAAATGACGTTCACATTGTAAATGAATAAATCAGACAACTTTTTGAACAAATAATGTAGAATGTCAATGTCACTTTGGTTATCGATGTAATAAATCAAATAAAATCCACTGTAATCAAACCGATTCGGTGTCAATTCTTCGATCATAAGGTCGGTGTTAAGATGGTCCATGATTATCAACACGAATCTTCTTTTAGTCGAATCTTTGAGATTCTTGCAATCTTCAATTCGATAACTGATTGATCCATGAGTTTTAAACAGCAAAGTTCCAATGATCATTCCTGCTACATCATCATTTTTGATACATTTGATTACATTAAAATATGCTGACCGTGTTGAGAAGAATTGATCAATAACTTGAGATATTTCATCATGAGAGTTTTCATGAGTTTGCTTGTATTTTGATGCGTGACATGCGATAGAATTTGAAGAAATTATAATTAAAATTAATTTTATTAGAATTTCAAACATTTTCCTTATAAAATTAACTTGTGAAATTAGTTTCAGGCAGTATTTCAATAAGTAGAGATTAAATACTGTTTTATTTTTTTGTAAATCGGAAAGGAATTATGATTGATATTTGGTAAGTCACTATTAATAACAAGCATTTAGTATTGTTTGCGTAAGAAGATAATCTGCTTGATAATCAATATTCATTATATTTAAATACCAGTGCTAGGAATATTGACGTTTATATTTGCTTTATCATACATATGCAGATCCATAATTACAATAAATTAGATTACTGAACATGAAATTTATTATTTAGAATATTTACTTAGATGTTTATATTTCGTTAAAATTTTTATTTAGTTAAATATGATTATGCATCAATTCATTCAGCTATTGTGATAAATATTGAGGTGAAAATATTTCATTTGAAAGTTCGCTTTCAATGCAATGTGTTTATTTCTTTAAGTATAACTTTATTTCCTATAAAGCTTGATGAGCTTATAAGCTTCAGGAGAATGCTTCAAATTGATATCTAATAGTTTAAGCATAAAATCAAATGGAAATTTATTGCGTCAATTAGGATAATGAAACTTGCCTATGAAGCTTGTCTAAACTTAAAGCATGATATGAAAAGTGACGACATTCAAGTGTTAAAAGCTTAAACACTTTAAACCAATTTCAATTTGATTTTTATTAAGACAATAGAGAAATAATTCATGTTAGGGCAATAAACCTGCAACTGCAGTAGTCACTGAAAATAGAATGGAAAAAGGTCATCAGGAATTATTTATTTATTTACATATTATTAATTTTCTAATTTACTTACTTACATATAAATCAATTCTAATTCTCATGTCTGGTGTTCAACATGATAGGAGTTCATAAATTTGATATAAGTTTGATCGGCTTTTTTATTGTCTTTTCTTGACTTTTCTTTTTTTAATAAATGTTTAAATATAATAAAATACAAACAAATAGAAATAAATAAATAAACTTGATTATAGTAGTTTACTTTGGCTCTTTTACTTTTAGTTTAATGTGACATTTCTGATATCATGCTTCTGTTTTCAGTTACCGCCTTTCTGTCGATGAGACAAGTTTCGTGAAATGACATCAAATAAAAGTCAATGGAAAATATTTCTCGCCATTTTCATAAATTATTTTATATTATTAACGCATCAATTTTCCAATTATTTAACACCTCTAAAAGAGAGTGAAAATTTAGAAAGTTCAACATGCAGTGATCCAGTCTATCAAATATTTAAATTCATTAATGTCAACGAAATAAATTTCATATTAAACAGAGAGAACTTTGACATTCTTGATTTAAGTGAAAAATATTATAAATCGATATCTCGTGATTTTAAAGTTAATGTTTATGATTTTAGTGATTTGAAGGAGATTCAGAAAGTTTTCACAGTTTTCCTGTTGATTGAAAATGAAATTTCTCTTGATCAATTTATTAAAGAAGTTTCATCGGAACATTTTTATTTCCAAGGATATTTTCTAATTTATATAAATGATCAAAATGGACTCAACATGACGAGAATATTCCATGAGTTCTGGAAACGTCACATCTATAATGTTAATGAAATAAGTTTTAAAAACAATTCAATAGAAATGAGAAGTTTCATACCATATCAGAAAAACAAATGTGATGATGTCAATCCTAAAGTAATTAATAAATATGACATAAATTTATGTTTGTGGACATCGCCAGACATCTTTCCCAATAAACTCAGAAACTTTTATAAATGTCCAATTGTGATATCAACTTACATTTACCCTCCAACAATTATTCTCGATAATATAAATGGAACTGAAATAATTACTGGATACGATATTGAATTGCTTGAGACACTCGGAAAAATGATGAATTTTACTTTAAAAATTGAACTTGTGACAGGACAAACTGCTTGGGGATTCATCACAGCAAATGGAAGCAGTGGAGGTGTCATTAAAAAAGTCATGGATGGAGAAGCTGATGTTGCAATTGGAGGATATTATTTAACATTAACGCGAGCTAAATTTATGAGTTTTTGCATTTATGGGAATACGAAAATTATTTTTGTTGTACCACCGGGAATTCCATTATCAGCCTTTGAAAAGCTTCTCAAACCTTTCAGTTTTTACTCGTGGTTGGCTTTGTGCATAACTCTTTTCATAGGACTTGCGGTTATTTATGTAACAAAACTTCAAAAGCCTCATATTCAGCAGTTGATAATTGGATCAAGTAAAAGCAGTCCATATATGAACTTCTGTAATATTCTTTTGAATGGATTACAACAATTCAGCCCAAAATCATCATTCTCGAGAAGTTTACTTGGAATATTTTTACTGTTTTGTATGCTCATAAAGACAATGTACCAAGGTGCTCTTTTTAAGTTTCTTCAGACCGATCAAAGACATCCTCAAGTTCAGACAATCGATGAGTTGATTGAACATAAATTTGATTTTTATATGTATCAGTCATTTGAAGAGCTAAGTAAAGGATTGAAAATTCATCACAGGTGCGTGTTTTTAAACTAAAAAAATTAATTCTAATCTTCTCTTTTTAGACGGAAACTTATAGTTAATAAAACCATAGAATATTATCAATTGAAAACTTTGGATCCCTATTTCAACGGTGTCACTGTTGGGCCATTGACAGAAGTTTGGTACTTAAATCAAATGAACAGCAAAAACTTCACGTTGCGTGTTTTTCCTGAGATTCTGTTTTCCATTCCAATAGCGATGTATTTTCCGAAAGATCATTTCTTGAAAAAGATTTTTGATTTGAGAGTCAGTGAATTGGAAACAGCTGGTTTGATCGATAAAATGATTCTTAAATATTTAAAACCATCACAGAAAATTATTCCCACGCATAGTCCAAAGAAACTTTCAATTGAAAATTTAATTGGTGGATTTTACATTTTAATTATTGGCTGTGTCTTAGGATTTGTTGCTTTTCTCTTGGAGATTATAATTCAAACGAAAAAGTTTTGTTTAATGTCGGAAGATAATCAACAAACACATTGACGAATTGACTTTCTGTCCAATTAAGTTGAAATATATTCAAATTATCTTTGACAACCTGTTGATTGATGTTTCATTCATGTCGATTTCTTTTATTTAAAAGCTTAATGTTTGTACATCTATCAGTAGATATCTTATGTGTAAATATTTAAATGCATCAGTTTCATTAAAAATAATTAAAAACTTTTATAACTTTGGTTGAATTTTTCTTGTTGCTCGATTAACTTTCGATTCTGAAGGTCGTCCAAGTTCCTCGCAAATATATTTTCCGGCATCAATAAGCAAATCTAAATTAATTCCTGTTTCGACTCCACAACCATTAAGCATGTAAATGACATCTTCAGTTGCAGCATTACCAGATGCTCCTCTTGCATAAGGACAACCGCCTAAACCTGACACAGACGCGTCAACAACAGAAATTCCAAATTCTAATGACGTTAGAATATTTGGCAAGGCTTGTCCATAAGTGTCATGGCAATGAACAGCAAACTTATCAACTGAATCAACTTTCAGAACTTCATTTAGCATTTCTTTAAACGTTCCAGGAGTGCCCACACCAATTGTATCGCCCAATGAAATTTCATAGCACCCTAAAGCCAAGAGCTTTTCGCTGACCATTGCTACTGCTGATGGTTTAATTTTTCCTTCATAAGGACAACCGATGACGGTGGACACATAGCCACGAACTTTAACTTTGTTGTTTTGAGCTGCTTTTAAAACGGATTCGAACCTTTCAATGCTTTCCTTTATTGAACAGTTAACATTTTTTTTCGTGAATGACTCTGATGCTGCTCCAAAGACAGCTGTAATATAGAAAATTGTGAATGCTCCTATCAAAAAATGATTTGTTTCTAGTTTTTACCAACTTCCTTAGCTCCAGCTTCTAAAGCCGCTTCAAAACCTTTTAGATTTGGTGTTAGAACAGGATAGGAAACTCCTTCAACTTTTTCTATTCCCCTCAAGACTTCTGTATTGTCGCCCATTTGTGGAACCCATTTAGCTGATACAAAACTTGTTGCTTCAATACTTTTTAATCCCGTCTTGGACAATCGATTTATGAGTTCTATTTTAATAGAAGCCGGCAATACTTTAGGTTCATTTTGTAAACCATCACGAGGTCCAACTTCAACAATTCGCACTGAACTTAAATTTCTTTTAATTACTCTGGAAATTGATTTTAAAAGCATTTTTTATGTGATATAAAAAAATATTTTTCAACTTTTAGCATTCGCAATTAATCAGTCCCTTGGTATCCCCCAAATGGTATTTTTCAAATTTCCCCTTGTATCCCCCAGTTGCTAAAATATTTGTGAAAACATTGAAGAAATGCTCCAAGTCCTGTTTTCAAGGCAAATTTCCATTTGTTTGGTTAAAATAAAGTTAAATTAGCTATCTGTGATGCTCAGTTGGTGTACGACTTCCTTTAAATTATAAAAATTAGATATTTTAAAATAATCAATGTTTTTCCATTGTTGGTTGCTAGGTTGGTTGCTCAGCTAATCAGCTGTGATCATCGTTGTGACGTCATCAAAACATTCTACAAAACATTGAACCTGTCGAAAACATAGATAGATGGCAGCACTTTTAGACAAGAGAAATATAAAAATTCAATTTTTATGATGTTACTGATGATTTTTACTGTGATTATTTATACTGAAAGGAAAGAAAAACAAGCATTAATTTTTCTATTTTTCGTATCTTAAATAATTTATTTTTCACAATATTGATCCATGTTTTTTTTTCTTAACTTTTAGCTCGAGATATTTAAGATTCTTTCAGCTATTTAATTTCTCATATTTATGAAAGAAGATTATTCTATCTTTATGTTCCGTCATATTTTAATTGATAATTTTATCAAGAAATCTTTTCATTTCCAAGGCAAACATACGTTTTCGTGTTATAGTTTTATATTATGGAGAATTTTTTATTTTCACTTGTACAAAAGAGACTTTAGAGCTCAACGTAGTAGCAATTAAGTTGAGAAAATCTTTTACAAACGAGCCTTCCATAAACATCAATTCACACTAAAACATTTTTCCTGACAGTTTTTGAAGGAAGTTTTAGGAAATTTCAAAAACAGCTTTTCATATAGAAACAAAACAAACAGTTGAGCTTAAATTAATTTACTTCCATAAAATATTTATTTTTGTAATCTTTGAATTAGTTTTTTATCATTTTTTTTTTCGATTTCAATGATTTGCTTATACACAGCAGATTCTCTTTTATTCCCTCACGATCAAGAAGTTTGATAAACATTAATTTTCGAAATTATTTCATGTTTCGATTGACAAATTTTTCTTTTCTTTCTTTTTGGTAAAAAATTATTTTTAATTAGATTTCTTCTCACAAAAAAAAATTCATCTAAACATGATCACCTAAATATTCCATAACTTATCAACTAAATATTGTGACAGACATCTTACAATAAATCTACTACGAATTCCAAATTTTTAGGAAGAATAATTTACGGTTTTCTTTTCGATTAAAAATTAAACCTTTCATCTTAGTAGGAATTATTTTCCTTAACACAAGGTGAAATCAATTCCTTATACATTTATCAATTTTCAATTCTGCTTTTAATAATAATGGTTAGGAAATGACTTAGTTAAAGCGAAAAAAAAAAGATTTGCTTGGAACATTCTCGAGTGGTTAAAGTTTATAGAAAATGAAATCTTCGTAATTTGTTATTCTAACTTTTCTTTGACCGTCTTTCTTCATGCAAAATTTCATTAGTTGAATAAAAAATATAAGGCAAACATTAATGATTTTAGTCGCTTTGAGTGTTTGCGGTCAAACATTCCATTTTCATGTTGATGATGATCATAATTATTTAATTTATTGACACGAGGATTAAATTGACTCTTGTTCAAAGTAAGAGACGACATTTCATATTTATTTTTATTAGTATCAAGTTAGATATCTATCAGATCTTTATGCGTTTCATGTTGGCATTTGTCTACTGATAATTTTTTTTTAAAGAAGTCTGCCAAATCTTTGTTTTTTAATTTTTACATTGCAAACTGATTCAATTAAAATAAGAAATAAAAATCTTCTCATGTAGAATTTTTAATTACATTATTGAAATGTGCAATATGTCGTTTAAAGAGGTTCTCTTTTTTAAATGTTTTATCAATCATATTTGTTCGAGAAATATGTATACGTACGATTTGCTCATGGATTGAAAATTAGATAACAATTTCTGATCTTAAACCAAACAGATATGGTTCATTGATGTATTCATGGATGAAAACAGCAAAGTTCCGTGAGGGACAAAATGATATTCGTTCCAGTTTAAAAGTTCTTTCTTTTATCTCGATATATTTGATTTCATATTTTTTATTGATATAAGTTAAAGTTTCTATTCTGATGAAGTGAGTACAAAGATTTTTCGGTACTTTCTTTTCAAAAATTTTATTGCTTAATTTTAAGCTCACAAGAAAACAGATGACAATTGTGTCAGGTTTTAAAGGATTATCCGAAAAACAATAAAAACACAAAAGGGAAAATGTTTAGTTATTTTGAAAATCCGCTTAAATCAAATGACATTGGCACCGTTCTTAACATATTTAGATAATTCCAATTTTATGAATTATAATTTATTCATAAGTATTCTGAAGCGTTTCTTGGCTCACATGTTACAGTTTCTTGCCATGAATTATTTTTACATTTTATTTGATGGCCAGAGACTGTAACTATTTTGATACCATCGCCATGCATAGTTCAATCAATCGATAGTCTAAATAAAGGATATTTAATTTAATGTTTCTTACTTTAAATTAGTTAACTAAACTAAAATGTGTTTTGTGTAGCTTTTTCTTTCTTCTATTTGTAAGTGTGTGTGTGTGTGTGTTTGTTTATGCTCTCTTTGGTTTTTTTTCTTCTGCATCTTCTAATGATTTTCTGATCTTTCTTTGAAGCATCTCGCAAAGCGTTTTCTTCTCATTACTCCTGACCGATGTTCACTGAATAGTCGAGAATCAACATTTTTCATTAATCTTGAGGAAAAACATTTCTTTGGTGATATAACAGTTTCTTTCTCAGTCTGTATTATTTTTTTTCTTTCATTCGATATAAAATAGTTAAATTATTTTCAAATCTTTGTCACTCCGAATAACAATAGCATAAAAAAGGAAAAATGTTTTATTGCTTTCACGTTTGACTTCATCGACTTAATCAAATGACATCGCAGCAAGTAGAAGAAGAATTTGCGTGATGATCTCACTTAACTTTTTTTTGGTACACAACGCATGTTGTTAATGATTTTATTTATCTTTCTCATTTTTTTTGTGTTTTTGTCAGTCGATTTGTATGCGCTTTTTATCGTTTTCACATTATTTTATTGCTATACTTGTTATTATTTATTATTATCTTTACTTTTTAAATGTAGGATGCAAATCATGTTAACGATAAATTAATAACAGCTAACTAATGAAAGAAAAAAAATATAATAATGAAGAGAATATTTAGAAATTAATTTGAGCGGGGGAGAGAGTAATGAAAACATTTATTCTTGTAGATATTTATTGGAAGCCTTTAAATCTCGAAAAAAAATTTCAACAATGAAGAAAAGAAAAACAATCTGGAGAAAACATAAGGAAAACTAAAAAATATTCGGTGGTTTACGTCTTACGCCCATCGAAAATAATAAATAAGATAATCTTGCATTAATGGCCACGGAAAATGTTTGAAGCTAATTCTCGTTACCCGCGAAACCATAAAATCCTCAAGATTCTCAAAAAGACACTTCGAATGACGCTGACGAATATTCATATCTACTAGAGATATTTTAAAAATCATCCGGATCGTCAGCATCGATCTCACCATCGCTAACATAAATCATATTCTCACTTGGATCATTCATTTTTCCAGGTGGCCGCTTAGATGTTCGCTTTTTCTTATAACGCTTTGTCAAATGTGAAACATCACGAAGTTTTCGTTTTTTATTAGCGATGGATCCAATCTCAAGTGGATCATCTTCTATTTCCTGATCAGGATCATCAAAATCATCATCATCGTCATCATCCGAATCTTCTTCAGCAATGAGGCATTCCTCGGTCAAAGGCTCTTTGGAAATTCGGGGTTTCTTAAACTCATATACAAGCGGGTAAATGTGCTCAATAGCTGCTTGAACATTGGCAACACTTCGAGCTTAAATAAGAATAAAAACAACGAGAATAAAAACAAAAATATTCCCTCACACATTGCTCACCTGTCACCGTCATGCTTCCTGTCGAGAAAATCTTCAATGTGGCAGTGGGGTTCTTTAGAATGTATGTAACACCAGGATGAAGTTCTGGCTCGTAGCTTGCATCTTTCTTATACTTCTCCGAAAAATTTATGATGTTTATTGCCCATGGCATTCTGCATGTTCCCAATACGTTTACGACTCGATAGTTTTGAAAACGAACTTTGAAGTTTAACTTTTGAAGAACACGAGCATATCGACGAGCAGCAATTTTTGCCTTTAATTTAAGTTATTTAAAAGAGATTAGTAAAAGTTTGTTTTGACGTAGGTCAAAGGGATGGAGATGAAGGGAGGTAAGCTACGCAGTTCGGGTCGGATTAAATAATAAACAATTATCAGACAAAAATTTATTTAATTATGTAGCTCACCTGATCTTCTGAAGTTGCTCCCGTACATGTTATCTTTCCTGATGACCAGATAGATGCTGTTGTATATGGCTTGCGTAACTTCATCGTTACCATTCCATTTTCTCTTTTAAACTCAACATTTGCACCATTGAGCGCAATATCTTTCAATGCCAGATGACAACGAACACTAAAAGCACACACAACATTGCTTATTACAATGTCAATTTCCGGTTCAGGTTCTTCGTTCGCTTCTTCTAGCACTTCTTCTTTCTCAACTGGCACACTGATTTCATCAGGCAAAACTAATTTCTCTTCTTCTTTAATTATTACACTTTTTAGAGGCTCATTGGATTGCTCCTTATCACTAGTGTTGGTATAAAATGTTTGCTGATGAATGAGTGGCGGCACTGAGGAAATTGTTGTCCCCGTATGATGATTATTGTTCATTTGTTGATGTATCAAGTTGCTAAACGTTGTGTGATTATTTCCAAGCATAGAGCTAGTGGTGTTTAGGGAGGAATATGTATGAAATGAGTTATGAAAGCCATTAAAGCCTCCGCTGTTTGTGTGATAGAATGAAGTTCCATGATGCAATTGATCGCTCAAACTGTGGTGTATGGAATGTTGACCGACAAAGCTTGACGCACCTCCGCTTGTTGCACTCATTTCATGAGGCAAAAGCATTTTTGTGCCTGTTGAATCAAGAGAATCGTTTGTCATCATTGTTACTACGTCTGATGGATTATTGATTGTTTCAAGCTCAAGAAGGCTTTCAAAATTTGATGCGTTTTGATGCAATCGATTGGCGATTAAATGATCTTTCACTTTCTCATTTGATGGTGTTTGATGTTTCATTCAAAGTGCTTTCTTCTTATTAAGAAAGATTTCTTGAAAACAATTATTAATTATATTATCAACTGCACCTAGTTTCTTATAGCTTTTCAATTGTTTTTTTTTTTAGTTTTTTATTTTTTTATCACTTTACCACTCTCATATGAATTTAATTTAATTTTCTTCTTTGATTTCTTCACTTGATAACTTCATTTAATTAATATTATTCTTTTTTTCAAATAGTATTTTTTTAATATTTCGCTGCTCTTCTCTTCTCTCGCAAGGAAATCGATGTATAAGTTTTGCTGACTTTGAATATCTACAACAATGAAAGAAACGATTAATGATTATTAAGAATGAAATAGTCGCAATGAACAGTGAATAATGAAAGATTAAAAAGAAGAAGACAACCAAGAATTATTATTTATGTTAAATATTTATTTATATAGGTAAACGTAGCAATCAATAGAATTTTGTGGTTGTAGAAGTTTATTTCGTTTTGCTCTTTTTTTTTGCAGTTTAAGAATTGAGAATTCCCAAGACGTAGTTATACATCTGGTAGAGGATTGCGCAAAGACATTTTATGACTTCAATAAAATTCAAATTATAATGACAAAATTTTCGAAAAAAGAAGAAAAAACATTATAAAACGAGACATCATAAAGTTTTGTTTCTCTAAGCAGTTATCTCCTAAGCAATCTTTTAGACATGTGTAGGTGTAAAAGTTTCGAATTTCAAGAATTTTTACCCCAAAATAATGCAAATGAGTCACTGAGTAAACCTCGAACTAAATAATAAAACAAGAAGATATCCGCTCAAAGACAATTTCTCTCTCACAGATGATCAAACAAAATATCTGTTAAGCTAAGAAACAGAGAATCATTAAACGACTCAGTTAGTGTAGAATTGAAGCGTTATAAACACTTGAAACATTCTAAAAGCGAAAACTTCGGAGATAAAAATTATAATTAATTGATGAACAGGAGATGAAATTATTAAATATTGAGTTATAATGACAGATGAAGCAAAGTCAACATTATCTTAACTTGTTTCAATGTGACATGTGTAGTTTGCAAGCAATGACCTTTGCAGCTTATTTCGTTTATATCTACGTCGATAAAAAGGTTCAAGGTGCTTTCAATTTACATATTTATACCCACAATAATGACATAAATATTTCTTGAGTCGTAACAATGATTTTCATAAATTTTTCTCGAGCAATTTAAGTGTGCGCAAGCTTTTTTGTATGCTACCGACTAATTTTTTAAACTATTCCGAACTCAAACAAGCATAAAAATAAATAAACAAAATCATCAGCTGCTAAGCAAAAGGTTACAGGTTAGAACTGTTTTTCAGCTACGTTGACCTGACTGAAATTCGAGACAACAAAGCTTAGTCTTATATATTTCGCGAAGACTACGACAACATGAAAGTCATTACGAATACGCTCTTAAATTGGAAATTTCCCCATTTTGTGTATATATCTCTATATATAATATTTATGTATAACTTTTTTTTCATCTTTTTTTGAATCAATTGACTAAACTGGCTAAATAGCAAAATGTTCAACATCGATGATAACAAAAAAAAAAGATGAGCAAAAGCAAACTATTCCAAAACAGTGAAAAGTGAGAGACGTCAAAGCCATTGGATGATGAAAGCGTCCTTCACCTATAAACATAATTCCATCAACTATGAATTACAAGCTGGAGGGTTTAAGGAAGTAAAGTGTGAGAATATGATAGCACTTCACATTTTTATCGCAACCTTGGATCTTTCATCTCGAAATTCTTTTTTAAATGATAAGAGCTATAAGAACCAAAACTAAAACGTGTTTAAAAACATGAATAAATTCTAAACATTAGGAACTTTACTCGATTTTGTGAGCCCTTTAATGACTCAACATTAGATTGCACACAATAATATTTAATGAGTTATTTTTCCCTTCTTGCCTTCTTATTATTCTTCGTTTTCTTCTAATTTGAGTGCAAAGCATTAAAAGTACTCATCACGAAAGTTACGTTTTATATATTTTTTTATTATCTTTTAGTTTCTTTTTTTTTGGTTTTTGCTTTCTTACTCATATTTTTCATTTTATTTTTCTCTTCTTTCGCATGAATTTTCAAGTTTCATTGTTAAGCACGAGAATGAATTTGTTAATGTTAATTTGATTAAGACAAAATTCTAATGAGAAGAGAGCCATTTTTTATCAATGCTTTTATAACAAAAGATGAAAAGATGGAAATAGAACAAGAAGATTTCATTTCGTTCATCACATTGTGTACTCAGCTTCACTTTATTTGTCACAATTATTTTACTTCGATAGCAAGAAGAAAGAAAAAAAAATGTACGCGCGGGGGACCCACGAAAATAAATATATTTCTTTGAAACGTCGCGAGCTTCCTCCCCAATCGCACACAAACGGACATCTCGACCGAAAAAAAACACCATCAAAAACGAAATTCTCTCGTACTCAGCACATTTATGAATGAGCTAAATTTGAAGAACTTTTCGATTATTGGGTGATGTAGAACTGGCGAAACGAAAATTTTAAGAAATTCACTCAGGGAAGATAATGTGTTCAATGTGAAACTCAGGAAGAAAGCGAAAGGAAATAATTTCACTGAAAATTGAAATTAATGGAGATTCTCTTCTTTTTTTTCGAGTAAGTCCTAAAAGGGGAAATACTGAAGTGAGACTAAGAATAATGCAACGCTTGCTACTTTTTTAACATATAAATTGTTGAATATCGTACAACTTACGTTTTATTCTATTTTATTGTCCCAAATATAAAATTATATTTGCTTTTCACGATTTCTTAAATATTTTTTTTTAAAACTTTTTTTCATTGTCTTAAATCACTTCCAATCTCGTTCACTACACGTTCACAACTTTTGGAGTACGTTATTTGGTAAATGAACTTAAATTTGATGCACAGTTTTGATCAGGAACATTCTTTTTTGTATTATAAATTATTTTGATATTTGATTCAAGAAATCCTTCGACAGTGCGAACTAATCATTTGGTCGAGTTTACTAAAAAGAATATTTAAATGTTGAATTACCGTTAAATATTCTGAGAAGATAAATTAAAGTAAATAATTTTAAGGAAATGAGAGGAAAACATCATTTAACTAATAACGTTTTAATTAAATATTAATCTTTAAACAACGTAAAGTCAAATTATTTAACTGCTTGTCAACAATCACAGTGAGAGTTTATTAATTAATTATCATAAAGTGTAACACCGCCTACAAATTCGAATTGTCGAAATTCAGGGGAATGTTTTTGTTTCGACCATTTTTTGGACGAGATATGATTGTGCTAAAATTTGAAAATCTTCATACGTTAATAATTAGACTCAGCTTTTAGCTATTTATACCATCCTTGAAAATATAAACTGATCATTACTGCATAATTAATGTAAATTATATATGCTTAGACAGTTCATGATTTTTTAATAATCTAAACAACCATCACAAAGTTGATAGAGTGAAAAAATGGATTAAATTGAGTGAATCCTTGCCCTTATTATTACATTGAATTTTGACTATCTTATCGGATTTTCTATTACCAGTTTATGACTTAATAAATATGTATTATCCTTCAATAAAATAATGTTAGCACCTATTCTCATTGTCAATTAAAGTGTAAATAGTAGTAAAGTTATAGTGGTTCATACATATCATTTATTCTAGATGTAGAGTAGACAAATTGTTTAAACTAGGTAATTGAATTAACAATTTTGATGCCCATCTGTTTTTAATCAGGGGCATTATAAAAAATTTAAAGAAGATAAAAGATAAGAAGTTTATTGCACATAACTCTATTATCGATTATTGGTTCAGTAGTAATTGAAATTTCCTGTAGAACACAAACAGTATTTAATAAAAATAGACTATGAGGAAGCTGAGAATTAAAAGTTTATTATTAACATTGGGATTTGCAGCATGTATTTCAGCTGTAACTGTCACGTTATTAATAGTCATTGGAAGACCTGAATCAAGCCCACAAACAACGGATTCAAGTGTGAGCTCAAGTACTGAAGAAACGTTTACTTCCGATGATTCAACACTACCAGACGCCAGCACAGGAACTACGGATTCAAGTGTGAGCTCAAGTACTGAAGATACGTTAACTTCCGATGATTCAACATTAGACACCAGCACAGGAAATGGTAGCACACAAACAACGGATTCAAGTGTGAGCACTGAAGAAACGATTACTTCAGATGATCCAACATTAGACACCAGCACAGTTCGGATACCACCTACAGGTTTACTATTGAAACATATCAAAGAAATTATATTGAATAATTTATATTATGAACTTTCATTCAAGCTCCCCCGATTACAGACGATCCTGAATTTTGGGATTATTATGCATATCAAAATTAGATATGAATTTTAAAATTGGATTTATTCTCATCAGATTTCAACAGTCTATAAAAAAGGTTTTCAAGATTTTAAATATGACAATCCGACAAATAAAACATGTTTTGAAAAACGATTTCATTTTGTAATTCTTTACTAACTTTACAATTTTAGCAAATTTTAGCACTAAAAAACAATTGTTTTTACGAAATTTTGTAATTTTGTGTATAAATCTTCAATGAGAAGTTTTTAAAGAGATTCAAAGTTCTCCTTTATTTCCTTGAATTCATTCCTATTAAGGTAAGACAAAAGTTTTAGACGAATTGTATGCTGTATCATATTTTCTTTATCCAAAAAATTTTTTTGAATCATCCAGATTTCTTCTTAATTTTATCAATTGATTCTTGTGATATTTAGTTAGTCGGGATGTGATTAAGACAGTGGTTAAATAATTACTTGCACAGTGTAATAATGTCAAGTGACATAGTTTTGAATATCTACTTTGGTGTGAACCATCGGAAATTATTGAATTTTATTTATTCAGAGTAATATTTTTCGCCTCCATAGTGAATCGATCTTAAATAGTGCCTTTGAAAAATTTCGATAAGTGGTGAAATGAAAAGTGTATGGTTCATATAAACAAGTAGTCCTCTTTGCATAAGGCAATTAATGCAAATTCTATTAACATTGGCTACTTTTAAAAAAGAGTTCAAGTTATTCTTATTTTTCGCCGCATCCTTACCATCATTATTTTTTCTCATTTGTATGGTGACAACTTCTGCGCCTGCCTGATGTTTTGTACATGTGAATGTTGCCTGGCAAGTAACCACGCCTCAAACTCTCAGTATTGATCACTTGGAATAAAAGCGTGTTTGTAAGTTAGGGTGAAATGTCCGCTTCCACTCTTCCAGTGCCACTTATTTTACATCAAAGAATAGTCTTTTACGCTTTTGAGATTCGAAATCTGTCCTAAAAAACACTGCGATATTATAGACAATTCTCACTTTAAACTCGTTAAAGAATGGCCAAAGCCATCAAATTCTCACCCTCATAAGGAATTTAATGAAACGTGTTTTCTCTCTACACTGCCGTTTGCATGTTTTGAAGCTCTTAAACGTCTTTACACATTTAAGGTGACGATTCAGATATGAATATTTATAAGATACATTTCTATTTAAAGCTAAAAGCTTTTTCTTTAGAATTTTTAAGATTACGTCTAACAGCCTTTGTTATCGGATCAATTTTTTTTATGAAAACATTCAAAAGACAGATGAAGCTTATCCACGAGTAAACCCTATTCCTACAGAGACATTAATCCTCCCCCAAAAATACATAGAAGCTTCATGATTCTGAGTAAATCATTAATCCTTGACGAGTCTTTCAAAGATTTCTGTTCACTAACGATTGATTTTGGATAATCATGCCAGTGAAAATACCGGCAGAATATAGCAACACGAGAGAAGGAATTGATTTCAGATTCTCATCACATAATTCTTGCAAATTGAAAATCAATTATCTACATTTGTCGTATTTGATTTTTTCATGTACTTTCTTTTTGTTTTTGTTTCGGCCCAAGGGAACAGAAATGTCAATGACTGGGTCACCTATAAATTGTTAATGAAAATCGTTTTGGAAACTTCGATTCTAGAAAAGCTTATGAATAAAATTTACATTAAGTAATGTGGTGAATTGAGCATTGAAGAAGAACGAGAAGATAAAATTATTTAGCTGTTTTTAAGCAATGAAAATATCGATTTCCATTCCAAAACTGACGTCATAATCTTAAACACGAAAAATGGGGTGAAATGTTTTCTCTTTTTTCTTTCTTCTGTCTTTTCAAATACGATTGAGAAAATTTAGCCACGGAGTTTTTGAAATAAGACGGAAACATGTTAAAGGCACATTTTTTTTCCTCAGTTTAGTTCCTTCCGTATTTCATTCCGTTTGTATGGATGTCGTCATGATTGTGTGTTTCATTCTTTTGTACTATGTTTACGTTGGGAAAATAAACCAAATATAAATGGGGAAAATGTAAAAAGCTCGTAAAAATTCACCCTCTTAATCAAACAACATTTACACACTGAACATTCTTTGTGTTTGTTTGGAAATCTCACTTTTAAATGTGTGCGTGTGTGGGATTGTGGAAGGAAAAAATAAAATTTAGGGGAGAAAATTCCGAGTCGTGAAAAACATTTTCCAATATTTTCATCAGATGAGTTTTGTGTGTTTTGGAATTCAGCCGGTTTTTTCTTGGTTTACGGAAGTGGAATATTTGACTGACATTATTTAGTGAAAAATTATCTGAAACTGGCTGAACGAAACAATTTTTATTGTTTTATAGAAGAGAAAAATTTTCATCTTAAATTATTGATTTAATAATTGAAGAAAAGAAGACAATCAATTTAAATCACGATTTGATTTGATAAAAGAAAATTCCGATAACAGTAGAAAGTAAATGCAAGGAAAATTTGAATTAACATTTTATGAAAATTCAAGAAGTTGAGTGACGAAAAGAAAATTTTCATGTGAATGAGATAAGTGAAAATAACAAAACGAAGAAGAAACAGAAACTGTGACAAAATTGTGGAAAGTGAATCGATAAGCACCACTTTCGCGAAAAGCTCTCTCCTGTGACGCGAGAAGCCAGGGAAAACCAAATAAAAAAATTAATGAAATGTAAGCACTTTATAACCAATTTTGTTGTCGTTCGTTGCGTCTTTGTTTTGTCATTTCCATCTGAAGTGGAATAAGTTGATTCTTACGATTGAATGAACACAAGTAGAGTGTTAAATTGTAAAACAGATAAAAGCATCTGAAGGCATGTTGCTAAAGTGGTTTGCCAGAGAAAACTTCTCATTATCATCACGTCAATTTTATAAGCGTCGTCATCTGATTTCGATAGCTTTCTTGTTTTCCTTGTAAAGTATACATACATAAAACATTAAATTTCAAGGAGTTATTGTTGATTAAGTGCATCAACCCCAGCGACGGGATAGTTTTGCACAATAAAAATTCTCCTCTAAAATTTTGGACTTGCGCAACAACAATGAAAACTAGAGATTGTCGATGTGCCTATATAAATAATGGGATGCCGGGGGTTACAGTTAAAGACACAAGAGAATGGGACATTTCATAAAAACGAGCTAAAATTAATTGTGTAATCGACTACTCTCATAATGTATAGCTGGAAATATTATAAGGATGAACTAGAAATGCTTTGGAATATCATTAGCATTGATTAAATGAGAGATTAATTGGGAAATGTGGACACAAGGTTTTGATGAATAGAAACGGGATTATTGGTGTTCTCTAGAACAGAAATTTTCTCATTAATCGTCAGCTTCAGAAACAGAAGATGAATAGTTTTACATAGCTTCAAGATATTTACATGATTGCTCTATAATGAATGACTCTTGCCATTTAAATATTGTCAACGATCTCAAAGATAATAACTCATTTAAAAGCTTTTAGAAATTTCTTTCAAAAGTGACAAAATGTAAGATTTTGGTCTAATTTTATTCAAATGTAATGAATTCAAAGAGAATTGAAAAGCATCTCAAGACGCCCTTTAATTAATTTCCAACATCTTTTATGACATTCGACGGAACTTGAGCGGAATGATTCAAATTGAATTTGAATAATAAGCTGGGTAGAGACTAAGGAGCTCTCACAATCTCCCTTGTTTTGAGGATGTGATGAAATAGGGAATTGATTGAATTAAATTTTATTAGACGGGGGAAAATATTGATTCGTTATGCGTTTGAGAAAAGCAAATAAATGTACAATCATGTAGCCTCGAGCTTCAAACTTCCGCAATATTCTTTTTCATCGGTGGAAAATTTCCGGTTTTTCACTTTTTGTAATTTATTTCTGAGTGTGTGAAATTAACTGACTTGAATTGGAATTTTTTTAACCCATTCAAATAGAAAATTTGAAATTTGAATATTTATGGCAAATATAAAATTTCTACGAGAAATAAATTCATTTTTATTTAGTATTTGATGACTGACTAATCCACAAATGAAGCCAATGAAAAGCTTTCTTAATATGAGAAACAAATGAAAGGCGATCAATCAGAATCACATTTTGAATGGCATTTTCTCGCTTTGGTAATCCATATTTGCTGAAGGCTATAAGCGGAATTGACAGAAACAAGTATTATATTGATAAAAGACAAACATGGCGTTAAAATAAAGAAAGAAGAAAAATAATCAATTTAATCTTCATAGCTTTAGTATAATAAGAGGAAAATATTCTAACATGAAATGTTTTTGTTTTCTTGTGTCCATAAAAACGTGTCAACATTAAAATGCAACGAAAACAGTGCCATCAGCATTGAAACATGAGCGATGAGAGTCGTGCAAACATAACCTGAATCAATGAATTATTCACAACTGCGTAATTGATTAAAGAAGTTTTTTGTTTTTTCATCCTTTTTTTAAAAATTCCATGAGAAAGCTCAATTTTTACATTACATTACATAATTATAGAGCTTTCTTAAGTATAATAATCAAGTAACGTTTCACACAAGTTCGTGACTCGTGATAATTCGAACATTTCACTGTCAGGAAGCTCGCATAAGGAAAGAAACACCAAAAAGAAAACTTTTTTCAACATTTCCAAGGAAGTTAATTATTAAGCTTCATCTTTAAGTCTGTGAATATTAATAATTATTTCATAACAGTTGAATGCTAAATGAAAAAGAAAATGCCCAGCGGTGGATCCAGGATATAAGAAATTTATTATGTAAATTTTATGTCAGGTATTAATTACGATTTATTTATTCTCCAGCGACTGTTTGCAAGCCAAAGTCAGAATAGATTTCAATTTAAATGTATGAGTTTTGCTGATGCTAAAATATACATTAATTAATTTATTTCTGCTTCCCTTTTTAAACATAAAACATCGCTGTTTACAAACTTTCATAACTTATGGGGATGTAAAACAATTTTTTTATGCAACTCTTTCAATAATTTTTCGGTTTCAAACCCTCACTTTACCCATTCATAAGCATTTCATTTTGCCATATTGTATAACTTGGTGTTTTGGGACGTGACACTTTATGAATTTTTCAAATTAAAAGGCGGAAAATATTCGAAGTATGGAAACATTAAAAAGATTTTATTGTACTTAAATATTCTACCGTTTAGATGAGAGTCACGGAAAATCAATGAGAGAACAAACACGTTGTCGTTATTCGCAGATTATACTAAGCGTTCAATTATGAACCCAAGAAAAGAATCCTCAGATAAAGGTAAAATATTCTCCCCCAGTTGATCCTTCGACGTGAATTTGGGAAGATAGATTTTTGTGAACCCTTTGAACCCTCTTTGTACTTTCCACAACAACACAAATATCCTCGAATCGTATTCCAACTTGAAAGATAAAAAAGATATCGTTCACAATTCCAAATCAGAATGTTAATGTAATTTCTAAATTATGAAAAAAATGAATTTATGAAATAAATCTGAGATCTGTAACATGAAAATTAATGAGAAAACTTAACGCGTAGGAGTTGTAGAGCAATTTCAAAAGTTCATAAGTCCCAAAATGTATTCGACATTCTCTCAAGCTCACATTTACCATTGCCAAAAATTGTCTTCCCTTTCCCTCTCTTCACATTCACATGAACAGTTATTGCTGTAATATTTTATTCCTGTTTCTAACACATTCCATGCTTGAGTACGCAGCAGATTGTGAAAATTCCTTTAAATTACTCTCGGAAAGTGTTTGTTGCTTTTCCACTTGTTCACATCTTGGGAACAACATGAAAAGAAATTAAAAGTTTATATTTCTCGTACTTCTTCACAAGAATAATTGTGATCTGTTGTGTATACAAAGTAGAAGAAGAACAACAGAGAAAGTGCAAATATATTCAAGAGGAACCTTCGACAAAGCGAAGTAACTTTGAACATGTATTCATTAAAACTCATACAAATTTGCCTAAACTTTCATCACACTCACAATTGCCATTTGCATTCTAACATTCAATTCATGTATGTTTGATGACAACAACATTTTCCAATTATGATGTGAGTCACATAGAAATTTAATTGAAATTGAATCTGAATTTTTCTTTTTGTAAACTTTATGAATTGTTTGTTTTGTCTGTCGAGAGAAATCAATAAACAGGAAATCTGAGAGATGTTGTCACATGTTCTTCATTCTTTCCTCCTCTAAAAGGAATTTCAATTGAAAGTTTTCTACATTGTGGAGATTTCGAAACTAGTCACGTTTTCAATGATCTGAACATGATTATCCGCTCATAATATCCGTCTTAATATGTCTACATCAATTTATATTTGATCATTGAATCTCCATGATTTTCATCCTCCATCGCTATGTATAAATGAAAGCAAAGCTCGGAAATTCTTTACCCGAAAGTCTTCAATCAAACCCATAACAAATTTTCTTTCAACGCTAATGCTTAGTGAGTGGAATAAGATGAAAAAGTTCCAAACTGCAAAAGATTGAAATTGATTTTTAAAATATATGAGAAATAAGCGATTTTCAAATCAATAAATATGTCTGGTTGATTCTTGCGGCAAAGTTGTAAAAAAGAATAGAAATAGGAAATTTCAAATCGTTCATCACGTTCCCTTCACCGTGTTTTTCTGTCATGATTTGAACTTTTAGCTATTAAGTAAACCTAACATGTGATCAACAGTCGATGAACAAATTCAATTAAGAGAAAAAAACATTAAACGCGCCAACGTATAAAAGAAAGTGAGAGTAAAGTGTTTACAGGGAAAATCAATTTCGATTAAGAATAGAACAAGAAAGTCCTTGAGGCCGAACATTTAGCAATTACTAATCGTCAAAAACCTGGCATTTCTTTTATTTGCTATTTTTTGCGTGACCTTCTTGAACAACCTTGGCTATGCGTTTCGTGTTTTTGACTTGGGTTACAATTAAGTTATATAGCAGTAGGGTGCGTGGGTGGTTCGCCGGATTTTACCGCTTTCTTGATTATTCTTATTCCAGCAACAATTTAAGACGACGATAAAGTACGAAAATTAAATTTTCATTATTAAATCTTTTCAACCAATTCAATAATGCTGAAAACTTTATGAACAGACGCGAATGTGAGCAACTCAAACATGAAAATGTTTTCCAAAGAATATTTTTCGTGAACTTTAATGGATGAAGCTTTTCGAATATAATTTTAAGACTTCATATTGCTTTGTTTTTTCGTTCGATTACAAATGCTTTATGTCGCACATAAAAAAGCAATAAGTAACATATTTGCCATAAGCTCTTGTTATAGAAGGTGTAAGCAATAAAAAGCTTCACTTTTATTCTTCCCAGGTTTGCTGTTTAAGGGTGTCACGATTCGTCTGTTTGTTTCGTCGTAAAGCTCAAAACCAAACAACAAATTCGATGTTCGAATGCAAGACTAAATTTTCATATATCTTTGAGTTCTTTTTCTGGGAAAAAGGGAATTTGATTGTGCATTTAAGAGTTTTCCAAAGGTTTTTTCTTCCTTTCATAAATACTTACATTTAGACATCTAGAAGGAAAGAAAAGTTGTCAAAATTATCAATCGAAGAAAGAAATGAAAATTGCCGAAAGATAATAAGAAGAATGAAATGGGGAAGGAAAATCTTATTGTATGAATATGTAGGGTGAAAAATCGATAATGAAATCAACTTCTTTGGGTGTGAGTGCGAGAAAGAAAATGTTCCGGAATGAAGACGGCAAAAATCACCCTCCGTCTGTTTGTTGTTAAGAAAAAAGAAATCAAACCGCAAAACCTTCAATGTATGGAAAACTTTTTTGTCGAATCGTGTGTTTAAAAAGAAAATTTTAAAAAGAATAAAAAGGGTCACAAGGGATAAGGTTGTTGGGGGTTGTTAACGAAATTTAGTGAAACATTCATTGAATGTTTAACGTATTTGAAGAGAACAGTTCTGAATGAATTGTTAATTGGTGTGAAAAGCATAATCAGAATTATTTAAGAGCTCTTTCAATCGTCACTTAAGACTAAATACACGTTCAGATTTGGAAGCAAGCAAACTTTATCCTTCATTAATAATTAATCGATTAAATAACATCGTTGATGCAATGGAGATTGTCAGTGTTCATTATGAGTTTAAAAAATGTTAATTCTCTTCTGAGCTCATTAAATAAACTTTTAATTGTAGCTTAACTATAACTTTTCAATGTTTTAATGCTTCATTTGTTCATTAAAACAAGTCGAAAGGATTTGGTGTTTAAAATTTCAATAAAATTTCATGTATCTGCAAATGCATTGAAGTCGATTTGGTAATTAAACAATGAAAGTTATCAGTGCATGCACAGTAGTTACGAGTGTCAACATTTTATTCACAGATATTCAGCTTAAAGTTTCATTTCCAAAGGATTCAATAATAGATGAAAATGTCGGAAAAGGTTACGACAACGTCAACGACTAAGCCAGGTTTTTATTCACAAATTTATGAAAGATTTTTATGTCACATCAAATTCTTTTTACTGCCATTGTCGTCGTTCAAAAGAAATTTTAAGCGGAGAAAAAAATCATAAATTAAATCATGAAAATTTTATCGCCACATCTGTGAATTTTTTCATTTTTCAAGCCTTGCAGCATCACAAAACCGTGTTTGAAAATTCACATTCAAAACTAATAAGAATTGAGTGAAGGAATCGTCAGGAATCGTTTTTAAATTCTAATTGAATTTCACGGTTTTGTAATAAATGGAAAAATTTCCATGAGTAATCGACGCTATCATCAAAGATTATTTTTTTAAAATTTCATTTAAAATTGAGGCTTGCGATAGTTCTCACGCTCCACCTTTTCATCGTTGTTAAAAGCATTGCATTATGTATTTATGTGTGCCTTTTATCCATCTAGAATCGATCGTTTACTTTGCACTGATGAACTTTCTATTGAAAGAAACATTTTTCAAGCTTTTTTAGATCTGGGATTAAAAAAGGCATTTCATGAATTTCAATTTCTCCCAACGTCAATGTTTGAGAGTTTAAAATGTATGTTCATCTTAAATTCTTTTAGATTTATAGACGTCATGTATTTATTTAACTCAAAGAACCCTTGAAACCTCAAGAGAAAACTTTCGGCCACAGCATTAGACTCATCAAGTAGCTTTGAAGCTGAAGAAACAATTTTGTAAAAAGAAATCGATAAAAGGATAATAAATCTATTGGAAAAGTTACAAATGTTTCTTTTATTAAAGATAATCGAAAGCTTTGGTTAAAGTTTATTAAATAAATATGTTTAGTTAACTGAAAGACATAACAAGCAATTTCATGAAAACCATTTAGTGGTTTCATGTTAAAACGACTTAGTAAACAATAAAATCAAGAAGTTTTCATGAAAATCTTGCTTTCCTCCCATTTTCACTGGAAAAACAACTCTTTCTTTACACTTTTCCTTAAGTAAACGAATCTCAGATCAAAAAGTAGCAGCTGAGGCGATTACATAATGTGGTTTTAATGTTTAACGCTTTCTGGTTAGCGAAGAAAACACATTACCAAAATATATCCGATTTTCCTTTTATTTCTTCTTCTTCTATCATTTTTCGCCCTCGTTCGAAGAACACCAGATGGGGATTTCTCTTCCAAAAGTACTTTTATTTTGTCTTGTTTTGGAGAAAAAGATCTGTTACAGCAACGACATCACGCATGATGATATCTTTAAAGTAATAACTTTTGATGTTGTACGGTGAAAAATCAGATGTAGGTGTTCGTTCTGCGTGCAAATAACAAAATTTCATTCCGTTGATATGACAAATTGATGCTGTAATTCATTTGCGTCATCGTCACTTTGTTTCCATAAGGGAGTAAAAGTAAAATATATTCGTGTGAAAAGTTGAAAGAAGAAACATTTCAGTGAATGCATGAGAAGATTGATGAGACTTAAAAAATTATATGAAGAAGAATTGCTTCGCTTTTTTGTTGTAAAGTTTTTCTTTTGAAACCTCCTTGAACTGTTTATTTGTTGGCTCTTTTCTTCTCAGTTTCATGAGTTGAATGCATGAGTAATCTTGGCTTGAGGTATGATTCTGATGCTTCCATTCATACTTTTCTTGAATAGCTTACGGTTGAGTTGCATGTTAAAAAAAGGAAAACTTGGGGCCTCTTTCAAAGCTGAACTTTGATTATGTTTGCAAAAACATAATATTATTTATAAACCGAATTTCTTCTACCTTGTTAAAGCTTGTTTACAAGAAAAAATCTTTTGAGAAAAAGAATCATCATGGAGAATAAACTTTCATTTTTATTGCATCCATTTTTCTATAATGTGAAGTGCTGTGAATAAAAACGAGCGTTTTTCTTTGTTTTCTGTTTACAGAAAGTTTGCTGATTTCCAGTTGAAGAACTTTAGTTGAGAACATTTTAACTGAACATAACAAAAGCATAAAGAATTGGATAAAATTTATCAAGATTATCAAGAGTATCCCTGCATTGCTGGTGGAATAATGGAATTCGCTAGATTATGGTGAGTTTTACTCCTGCCTTTTGCAATTCTTTTAAAAGTCTTGCAAGCTTTCAAAAGGTTCAACTTACTTACTCAAGAAACGACTTTCTTGCTATCAAATCAAATGATTTGAAATTTTCCACTTCAAGCTCTTTAACTGATTGTTTTCTTAAGAACTAATTCCAGTTTAAGTTCTTCAACAAAACTGAAGTTCTGATTCCGATTGCATCAGCACTTCTTATTATCTGTAATCATAATGACTAAACTTTCATGTTATTGATTCATTAATTACATTATAAAAGTTGTTTATTGACTTTCTCTGACAATAGAAATCCAATTAAATGGAAATTTTCTTTTCCAAAGAAAATCTCTAGAAGGAAATAGACCGCGAGGCCTTAGAAGTGACCTTTTAAATCACATTTAATATTTACTCAACATTCTTTTTATATCTCACAATAATAACCCGCTGAGATGTAATGTTGATTAAACCTTTCTTAAATCATAACAAAAGCATTTCATCTCAACTTTTTCCATTAGATTTCAATAAAAAAAGTCAGTTTCATTGCTAAAGTTTTCCTCTCAACAGAAGCTTAGCAAATGAAATTCAGATTTTATGAAAATCATGACGGCAAAATCACTAGACTAGCGAAAACTATAACAAGAGGGTTGTCTTGGTTCGACTGAGTGAACAATTGGATGGAAAACTAACAATAAACATCGGATTTTCGTATGAAAATGTGGAGGGTAAAATACGAAACTGATTTCTATCATGCTGGGGAAAGGGAAGCGATTGTAATAATCAATTTCGAATTTCTATTTGCTTGAGCCATTGACTTCTCTTATTTTCCTTTTTTTCCGTTTCCCTTAAACAATTGCTTTCTCATCTAAACAAATTGCCATCTAAGGCGCCTAATATCGTAAGATGAATTTATGTGTGGGTGTAAATAAGCGTCAATTTAGTTTAGTTAAAAGTTTCTGTACTGAATGAGAAATCGAAACTTGATTTAAATTCTTCAAAAACTCTCACAATAAATTAAAAATGTTGAATTTGGCAGTTTAACCACCGATATGTCATACTTTTGTGTTTATTGTCATGAAATTGATAATTAAAGGACGATGATTCATTGTTAATGATATTATTATGGACTTCAGTGATTCACATGATTAAAGTTTGAAAACGTGCTGCGATATCACTGGCAAGTGCTTTCCAACGCGTGATGACTGTTTGCGATAATTTTTTTCTTTTATTTTTAGAATGAACATTTTTCTCTTATCGTTCATAACTTTTTTTTATGATGTGTTGCGTAAGCAATAAAGTTTAAATAGATACAAGGGAGCGAAAAAAAAGAAGAAAAGTAATAATTTGTTTAAAACATTTTAAAAGCCTTTTATTGTGTTTGTTTTCCTACCGAAAATGAAATCATTTGAAAAAAGAAATCTCAAATGTTGATTCATTGAATAAAAATTCTTTTATCCAGAAATTGTTTTGTTATCTCTCACAACTTGTTGAGATTTTGCGAGAGATTTGAACAGTAATTAAACTGGAAAATGATTTCTTTTTGAACTTGATTTTTATCAATTTTATTTTGTTGTGACTCACAACACTCGAGTAGAAGTTTTTTTGACTATGACGTTCGAATGAAGTTATTATCGGGCATTTAAGATTCAAGAGTCTATTTCTGAACACTATTGCGTTGCTTCTTATCTTCTATTTTGTTATTGTGACGAAAATAGAAAGTCAAGTGATATATTGACAGAAAAATTCCAACGTTGTCATTTATGTATGTGTACATGATGATTTATTATCGCGATTGCATTTAAGAGACTTCTCTATAAAGTGAATTAATTTTAATTTAACATTTCTGCTTGCAGACAATAAAATTTCCGATTAGAATACAAAGGTCGTGAATAATCAACATGAGCTCACGTCACGCCCTTTACACCGTTGAGGTGGGTGATACTAAATTCACAATATTGAAACGTTATCAGAATCTTAAGCCGATTGGATCAGGTGCACAAGGAATTGTTTGGTGAGTGTTGTCCGTGTCTCTTATCGATTTATCTAATTGCTTTTGCTATGCTGATGTTCGTTCAATATATTTTTATTTATTCACGCAACCAACTTTTATTGAAAAGTTATGTAGCTTGCTTCACATTCCAATCATTGTTTCTTTCCTTTCTCATGCTTTTGTCTCGTCTATCGCTTAAATTTTTATAGAAATAAAAACATTGATTGTTTTATTAAACCTTCGTCATAAATTATTTGGGTAATTGACATTTATTATAATTAATTGATCAATATGAAAATTGCATTAAACTTCCAGACTTAAAAGTATTTCCATTGAATTGCTTGTTAACATGTTAAGAGAACAAAAGACAAACAATGACTCATGTTTTACCGTCTAGTCTTAACATTGTTTAGATCTTCCTACACTTCTTTAAGTATTTAAATCAAGTTAAGTAAAGAAGAAGAAGGAAAACATGAAGAAAAATCATCACAAGAGAATCGCGTTTGACTGTTGACTCATTCAAGTGGCGCGCTAACGAGAAAAAACACAAATAGCATCTGTGTTTAAGAACAAATGTGTTTTTTGGTGGTAATATCTACTTCGAAGAAGTTAAACTAGTAATTGTTATCAGCTGTTCTACAACGTTCAACGAATAATTGTTATCAGTAACCTGTATTAATATGAAATACAACAAAGCAAAAGATTTTTAGTTCAGTTGACTTTTAGATCTGTTCGGAGTGAGTTGGTGAAGTTTTTAGTGAATTATTAATGTGTAAAGAATTGCAATTTTGATCAAAAATGGAAGTTTAATTAAACAAACATGAGTTGATGATGAAGTGTGTAATATTTTAATCTCACTAGATTTTCAACGATCAAAATCTGATGAATATTTAATGTTGTTTAAAGTTCTTTGGTCTTCCAAATATTTATTAAACTTTCATAACACAAAAGCTTATTTTTATTTACATCTAAACATAGCAAATATTGGAAGAAGTTTTCAGATATTTATTTTAACTATTCAACATTAAATTGATCTGTGACATAAAACAAAACTTACTCGTTTATATTTTATTAAAGAAAACTTCCCGTCCATTAAATGTGATTGAATTTTGCAGAGTTCGAATCAGAAAAACTTTTTCTTCAGCTCTTGAATGTCTCGTTGATGTGAACGTTTACCGAGAAATTGATTAACATTGTTAATAATATCAAAACAATGGACAAGCAGTGCTGTTGTTTGCAATTTTTATATTGTTGCTAACATTGAATATGATTTCCCTTTAAATCAATTAATGAAGTGAGTTTGTGAAAGAATCCTTTGAAATGTTATTCAACATCGGATAGTTTTACCAACAATAACGAAAACTGTTATTCGACAATTTAGTTTGATAATAAATTAAGCAACATCAGGTCTTGAAATTTCACAAACTGCGATCACATTTCATTTTTTTGTTTTCCCCTCCCTTACTAAGCAAAATAAAACCTAATACAAGAAAGTTTAGATTGAAATGAAGTTCATCGATACTGAAAAGGGTTGGTTGGTGGCGTACATAAGATTGCCAAAAAAAATGAAGAATCTCTCGGATCGAATTCCAAGTAAAAAAGTGACTACGCGATGAAAAGAAAAACGAACCTTCGAGGGTGAAATTATGACGATGTGAAAAGAATTACGTAAATATTGATTTCCTACTCAAATTCCGAGTCACCCCCGCAAAAGCTTAATACGATTGAAAAGCTTGAAACCTTTTTTTCTCTCTTTCGCATGCCACCTGTCACGATCATGAATTATTCATTAACTCATTTGTCTCACCGAGGCAAGTCCGCTCACAACATTTATGATGTAATTTTAATGTGAAATTAAATATTTATGTCTCGACGTTCTATCTTCGTGTCAAAAAAAAATTGCCTCAAGATAACGAGTGAGAGAAAAAAACAAAATTAATTCCAAATTTTTCTGAGATTCCTTTCATGAAGCGAGAATCAAGAAACAAGAAGCAAGAGCTAAAAGGCAATAATATTCACTCGAGTGATTTACATGCACGCCAACTTCTTATCACACGATTTCTATTTAACCATCATTTGTTTATTTAATCAACCAAGTATTTGATTAACAATAAATCGCATTACTTATTTCGGGAAGATTGTTTTTATTTAAATATAATTTTTTCCTTTTTATTTTTATTTTCATTTCGTTATAAATTAGGGTTTAGAATCACAAATTATTTTATCAGTTTATTGACCGTTGTTGTTATTGCACGTTGTCTTGCAAAAAAAAAAAGAGAAAAGATTATAAAAGAAAGAAAAAAGAAGTTTTTTGTTGGATTGATATTAAAATAAGACGAAACATAAAATGGCAGAAGACGAAGCTCGAAACTACACAAGCTACACATTTGGTGACACAGAATTTATCGTGCCTTCACGATATATTGAGTTGTCAGCTCGCGGAACTGGCGCTCAAGGCATGGTCTGGTGAGTACCATCAGCGGAGATTTAACATTGAATAACACAATTAACATCATCAACAACCAAACCGAACTAACTTTTAGATTAACAGAGGAAACTTTACTTCAATAACTTCATTTTCCATCATTTCTTATAACCGAACAGAATAAATTTATGTGTCAACTTTGAGTCTCGTATATTTGAATTGATTTGCATAAATTTTTATCTTCAAACAAGAAATTTCCTTCTTTGCATGAACATCAAATAAGAAAGATAAACATTAAAGCGTTTTTAAAGTTTCTGTTTAAGTGTTTCCAATCACATTGCTTTCCAACTGAGTTGTCTTCACCTGACGCTTGCTTGTCGAATTTAGAATCTAAATAAAAAAGAAAATGGGTTGAAAGAAGAAAAAAGCACCTGATGGAAAGTGGATGTGAAAAATCGCCATCAATGGTGAAGTGGGTTGAGAGATTGTAAGAGATTACGACCTTTAATGGTGAATGGTGAAAGTTTTCTTCACACCGGGATCTCAAGAGACCCCCAAACATTCATTATTAATCCTCATTTTGGAAGCTTATTTTACCTTTATTCTTCTCTTCTCCTGCATGCTTATATATATATTATCCCCACCTTTAAACTACATGGTGTAATGTGTTTTAACGATAATTGCTTGCTTTTTGTTTTGCTTTAAAATTTGTAACAGTTTTTGAGAGTCTTCAATAACCATTTTATAACTCAACTAATGACAAAACTTTTTCTCCTTTTTCCTTTCTGTGTTTGTAAACAGTGCCGCATATGATACCGTCACACAGCAAAATGTCGCGATCAAAAAATTATCGAGGCCATTCCAGAATGTTACACATGCCAAACGAGCCTACAGGGAATTTAAGCTTATGAAATTAGTCAATCATAAAAATGTGAGTATTTATGTTATGAACCTTTTCTTATTCTACCTTTTTCTAGCTTTTCCTCCAACATATTTATTTATGTTGTACATATATCTGAATTTAAAGTCGCTTTGGGGAATCGTTTTTAGGTTTGAAAAAAAAAATCAGAACATGAGAATGTTTTTACTTTCCCTCTTGCAACTTAACATTTAAATCCGTGATGGTCTGATAAATATAAGCAGCATGGTTGGTTTCATTTGCATGCTATGTTGAACAGAGTCGATTAACGTGAAGGAAGAAATGTCCTGAGATTTTAATAACTTACATAAGTACGAGTAAAGTCTAAAAATTTTGCATAATCTTCTACTTATCCTTACGCCCTTATTCGTTCCATGATTTCTAACAATTTCATCAAACATTCTTTTCTCCAAATATCGTGCTTCAAACAACATTTCGTCATTTCGAAGATTACTAAGAATGAAATAATTTTTTCCCTTCTAAGATTAGCATTTAAGAAGCAAGAAACAAACAGAAAGAATTTTTTAAGTGATCCCAACAAATTGAGTTCTTTCCAAAAAATGAAGAACGAGGCCAAGGAGAAGCTACAAAGACAACAAGAAAATGCGAAACTTCCTTAACGATGGCAATTTTTTACGCTTTTCTAATGTTTAGAATTTGTCTTATGGCATTCGTGTCCTCATTTATTGTTTGATGTTACAATAAATTTCGAACCTTAAAGCGACTATGTAGGATGTTCGAAGATTTACTTGAATCTCTGATAAATGTTTGAAGACTTCACGCGTGCTTTTTGCTTCTTTTTTCAGATCATCGGTTTGTTAAATGCGTTCACGCCACAACGGACTTTGGAGGAATTCCAAGATGTATATCTCGTCATGGAGCTGATGGATGCAAACCTTTGCCAGGTCATCCAAATGGATCTCGATCACGAGCGAATGTCATATTTGCTTTATCAAATGCTGTGCGGCATTAAACACTTACACTCGGCCGGAATTATTCATAGGGTGAGTTGAAAATATCCTCAAGTTATAAATTGATTAAATGTTGACAACTTTCGTGATATTCAAAATTTATTGAAAGATTTTCCAAGTATGGAAATTTATTGCGTCACGCAGCATGTGCTGGCTGCTTGATTTACTTCTCTCATACTTTTATTTTCGTGATTTTAATAAGAAAAACATTCACTTGTCTGTCGGTGACACAAAGGCTGGTAGAAAATTTAACTGTGGGAGTTTTCCTTGTCCGCTATGCGAAACATTCTCTGACGTCAAGTATTCAAACATTGAAGCAAAATTTTTGTTTAAAAAAGAACAAAAGGGGGAAATAAGATGGAATTTTGCTGACAAAGAAATTTCAAGTAAACAGATTTCGTTCACCTGCTTACAAAAAGGAAAGAAGGAGTGTGGAAAACTTTAATTCAACATACAAAAGAAGAATTTCTTCAACGTTACGATGAAAGAGAAATAAGTCAAAAATGTCGGTTTGGAAGGAAACGAAACAGAAAAGCTCGTTGATTTGATTTCCGTTCTTCAGTTTCAAAGCGATAAATGATTAAATTTCTTAGACTTTTGATTGATATCAAATACTAACTCAGCTTGACACAGCATGATATTTATCAAGATAAAATGAAAGCATAACATCAAGTCGCAATTGGAAAAAAAGGACCACAAGATAGATTTATGTTTATTACACAAAAGAATGTTGGCAATAATTCGTAGCAATACAAAAAGAAACTTTGTGACAAGAGAATGAGGAAGAAAAAAGCAATAAAAATGTGTTGCACATTTTCATAAATATTTTCGAGCTTAAACAATGTTCAATTGTGTCATATAATCGAGTAAAACCATAAAAAAAGAATCTCTGCTCTATCTGTCCATCTTGTTCTTCATTCTTCTACTTCATTCACCGTTCGATAAATCGATTAACTTAACGCCCTATCAAGATCGTGCTGTTTAGTTGAGTTCAACTAAATTGAAGGGAAATGATTTGTTTAGGAATATCTTCGACTGGAAAATCATTCTAGCGTTAAAGTAATAAAAATATTAACAATCGTACTAAAGTATTTTCTTACTTAAAGTCACTGACATGATCAGTAATTTCATTATTTTTTAATTCCTCAACTTTATTATTACGACATTAACTTTCCAGGAAGGAAAACGCTACAAACATTTTTATTAAATAACACAAAAAAATATAAAACTCGAAAGAAAACTTGCAGAGAATTGAAAGCTTAAAAAGCCGTGGGTGGTTTTTTTTCCTCGAAACCAGTTAAGATCCTTCACTTTTTAATTACATTCTAACCATCATTGAATTTTATGGTCATTACAACGAACAGCGAACGTTCAATTTCAATTAACCGCTGCTGTTAAATGAAACTTTAAAGCTTCTTGTTTCATCATCGATTGATTCTGTTTTTATTCTACAAAAAGGAGATAAAATGTGAGGATGATTAATTGACGATGAAAATTTAATCATTTTCTCACATTTTCTCATCTCACCGTTGGCTTACCATTCGTGTAGCTTCTCTTCTTAATAAATATACCAAATTTAATTACGATGCTTCATATCCGACTGCTCCTCATTCTAATTTGATATAAAATTTGTTACGTAATACAACCCAATTTCCCGACAAATGAAAAGTGCGGAACGTTAAGTGATTGAAAACATTTTAAAAATGAAGTTTTCATGTCCAAAAGTGTTTTGTGAATGAAACTTATATTATTTTTAATTGAGGTAATGCGCCACGAGACTGGAAGCGAATTTTTCCAATTAAGCGTTCGTTTCCCTTTTCAAAGTTTTTTTATGATTATATAACTTTTATTCTTTTTTATTATTCCAACAAACAAGTGAGGAAAGATAGCTAACCATTACTTTATTTATAACGTTTGCAAAGTTGAATATCAGACACAAAGAGAAGAGCTTAAAATTTATAAAAGCCTCAAGCGTTTGGTTTTGCTTCGGATAAAAGTTTGTACATGCTAAGGGTTGAATTCATGTCCTTTCAACACAGATAGAAGTCATAATCATAAAGAAGAAAGTTCTAAATTGCACTATTTGTAAGAAACTTTAAAAGTTTTCTTGAAGTACCGAAAAATTTGTCTTCCTCAGAAATTTACAAATTTTCTTATTAAACACCGAAAATTTTTGAGAGAATTTCTGAAGGGTTGGAGTGGAATCTTGTTAGGCACTTTTAATATTAATTATTATACTTTAAAATGAGGGAAAAAAGAGCGAAGTTTGTCGCCTGTAGCAATTACTTAACTTATCTTTCAAAGTGATGAACAAGTAATTATGGCATAAAATTAGCTTGCAAAAGAAAGTTTACTGCTTGGTTGCTTTTAAATCATCAATGGTAAAGCTCCTTATCGCTTTATGCACAGTTTTAATGGAAATTTAAAAAAAGATTTTCGAATACTGAAGGGTTGTTAATGTGGGCGCGTATTTAATGTTGAATTTCTTTCTTCTTTTACTTCATGAAGCTTCGAGCTGGGTAAAAATTTTCATTATGAATAAAAAATACTTTGTGATTATATCGCGTTTAATTTCGGCTAATTGGATCATTTTTGTAATTATTTCATATTTTAAGCCATGTTTAAAAAGTCGAAGAATTTATTTCATGTAATTGACTTCAAAGAGAATTCATGTCACGCAACATGCAACGTTTGTGTGTCTCTTGCATTATTGCAACATGTTGCAATGCCACAAACCACGCTAGAAAACTTTTAATCGATTTTCTACAATTTTCCAACTTATTTTTCATTTTTATGTTTTTTATTCTTTTCTAGGACTTAAAGCCATCAAATATCGTCGTAAAGTCTGATTGTACTCTGAAAATTCTCGATTTTGGTTTGGCTCGTACAGCTGGCACGACATTTATGATGACTCCATATGTCGTCACAAGATATTATCGCGCACCCGAAGTCATTCTTGGCATGGGCTATAAAGAGAACGTCGATATATGGTCAGTAGGCTGTATTATGGGTGAAATGATAAGAGGTGGTGTTCTTTTCCCTGGAACGGATCACATTGATCAATGGAATAAGATAATTGGTGAGCTTTGAAACATTTCAAGTTTTTCATGCCAAGTTAAATAAATTTATTTTAAATTTAGAACAACTTGGTACACCGTCACAATCGTTCATGCAACGTTTACAACCGACTGTAAGAAATTATGTCGAAAATCGACCCAGATATCAAGGCTACTCATTTGATCGTCTCTTTCCCGACGTCCTCTTCCCGAGCGATTCCAGCGAGCATAATCGCTTGAAGGCATCACAAGCTCGGGACTTACTCAGTAAAATGTTAGTTGTTGATCCTGAACATCGCATTTCAGTTGATCAAGCATTATTGCATAGTTACATTTACGTGTGGTACGATGAGAGCGAGGTCAATGCGGTGAGTATAAAAGTAATGGAAATTCAAACGTTTTAGGGCGTGAGTCCTTTTTAAAAAATAAAGTTCGATGTTGAAGTGATGTTTAGATTTAAGAATTCATTACGATAATTGACATCAAGCTTTATTTTTTAAAACAAGAACCACATTCATTGATTTTGGCTCATTTAATATTTCAGCCGGCACCTGGTCCTTATGATCACAGTGTCGACGAACGTGAGCACACTGTTGAGCAGTGGAAAGAGCTCATCTATCAAGAAGTTGTCGATTATGAAGGTCGCAATCATGTGGAGCAAGAGCAACCACGGTAGAAATCAGCGTATTCATATCAACAACCAAACATTCGTTTTGTTTAATCTTCAACTTCTTACTTTATTTAAAAAATGTGACAAAAAAGATAAAAGAAAAAGTAAAAAAGAAATATAAATTGAGTGATAATATGGAGAAGAATAATGTAATGTGCATGACAACATCATCATCATCGTCATTGCTTCATTAAATTGTAGATCCTCGTCAATATTTATGATGATCCAAAAAGAAAAGAAAAACTATTATCGTGTAATTAGCACAAAGATAAATGAAAAAGGAAAGTGACAAAGAATATAAAATCTGATTACATAAAGTGAGAAAAACTATAAGGAGCAGCTGTTTAATCAACCCCCGTCTCTCTTCTCCTCAAATAAATAAAAAATAAAATAAAAAGACTCTTCATCGTGTTCATAAATAAATTGTGAGGCAAAGTGAAAGATGTCAGATTGGATAAGCAGAGGTTTTAGGATGACATTAAAGGCAGCCTCGTAAATATTCATGTAAATAGTAAAAACCTTTTTAATCGAAAGGATAATGGACAGCAAAAACTAAACTTTTAAAGAAAATTAAAAAAAAAACGTAATAAATTGTTGAGAATGCAGCTTAAGTTTCATAGCGTAACGAGTCATTCGATAATGAAAAAAAAAATTAAAAACTTTTATAATTTTCTCCTTTAAATATCTTTCTCAGATATTTGTTTCCTTCTTTTGATTTATGCTTCTCTTTTTTCCTCTAAGGATACTTAACATAATTATGATGTGAAACACTCATAAAGTAGTGAAGAAAAAAAAAAGTAAAATAGTTAATTAAAGAAAAATAACTTACGCATGAAAGATTGAAGAGTTCGTGCAACAAACTTTTCTCATTTTTAATTAAGTTAAAGGAAGAAAAAATAAGAAATAAGTTGCAAAGAAATGTGAGAGACTGTGCAATAGGAAACACGACATGATAAATAGTATAAAATGCTTATGAGATTGGAAAGTTTTATTTTATTTCATTTCAAAAAGATTGAGGAAGAAAGCGAAGGAATTTATTTTAATATAGAAATGACGAATGCAAAGAATGAATTAGAGAAATATCTAATCGACAAAAAATTACTTAACTGATGTATGCAAACGTTCAACAATTGCAAAATTACGTAAATAAGACTTCTTGTGATTCAATTAAGAGTTGAATATGAAAAGTTATAAAGTAAAGATTTCATTTTACTTGAAATTCCTGATGCGTGCTTTGAATTATGTGAAGCCAAACGGGGATTTTATATTTAATGATTAAAAGTTTCATTAAACTGAATTTCTTCTTCTACTTCGAATGATTAAAGTTTCTCTTTATCTTCGATTTACGAGTCTGTTTGTAATTGTTTTAACCGACTACCGGTGATTCTTCATTATCATGTCTTTCTCAAAGTTTCCCAATATTCTTCAAGACAGATTCTTACAATAAATAAAACATAAAAATTTATCAAGTTCATTGCACGCTTGAATCATTTTCATAAATTTATCAATACATGATAAAAGTTAAAATATCAATCGCACACATTGAAAATTATTATCTAATAATTTAGAAAGGAATGAAGAAAGAGAAATAAATAATTATTCACAAAACTTACAAGCGAAAGGTCATTTGCTTAAATATTTATTGTATCATTGTGTCTGGAAAGTTACCTACTCTTGATCATCAAATTAATTTCTTTCCTTTATTTTAAATTAAATTATATATTAAAAAATTTAACAAAGTTTATCATAATTTTTTGTTGACTTTACTTTGTAAGATTATGAAATAGAAAAATATTCTAGAAGTGAAACTTTTCACTGTAAGTAGATTTAAAATTCAGCAAAAAGAGCGAAAGAAGTTTTTGTTTTCTCAAGATTCTTATTCGCGTGGGAAAAATAATATTGTCAAAGAATGTCGCTTGAAGCAAGTTGAGAGAGAAAGCGAAAAGCTCGCTAATGAGCCTCGCTTTCTTCGTTGCGGATGGTTCAGTATCGAATACATAAAATAAGATGATAACAAAAGCTTCATTTTCCACTACCAAAAAGTGAACTCAAATAAAGTTATTGAATTAATTTTCCTCATTTTTTTCATCTCAACCTTCCGGTCTTTCAAGAAGAAAAAAAAAGAATCCTTGCCAGGCACAATGATCGTAATCCAACCTTATAATTTATTTAATAAATTCAACTCCTCGTTCTTTTGTACATTAAAAAGACAACAAAATATGTAACAAAAAAAGAGAAAGCAATGTTTTTATACATGACAAAAAATAATAAAAACAAATATCGCACAGAATGTTTTCGCTTTTCATATTTTTTCTCCTTTTAAAAAAAAGAAAAATTAAATTTTGTAAATACGAGAAGAAAACGAAGGAAACGTTGAACTTTTCTTCCTACGATTTATAAAATCATTAAAGGAGAACTTTTTAAATTATCAGTTCAAGTTTTCCATTTCTAACTTACAAGCTTTCTTTTTTACTTACTTTTCTCTGGGAAATGAATTTTCTTTTTCTCAACAACCAACACAAATGAAATCAATAAGAAACACGTCCAAATGCAAAAAAGAAATGTCTCATGAGACAACTTAATTTTGTATAAAAAGTTATAAATAAAAACTTTCGAAATGATGCATAAAGTAATGTAAAGAAGGAAACGTTAGAAAAAAAAATATTTAATCGATTTCCTTTCGCCTAAAACTCCTTAAACTTCCTTTTTCTCTTTGCGATCTTTAGGAAACTCCTCTCCCGCTTTTTAAAGCTATTTAATTGACAAATGAAATAAAAATAATAATAAATTAAATAAAGTTAAAACTTAAATTGGAGTGAATGAATGGCGAAGGCGTTTTAAGTGGAAATTTCATAGATCTTAAGATATTTTATGTTCTGTTTTGACTGTCTCTTCATTTACTCACTCAAATCAAGCATTTTTTATTTAAATGATGATTGATATAATGAAAAAATATGAAATCTTACTTAAAATGACAAGAGAAGAGAATTAACTAATAATAAAATGAATTGTAAATCATTTGTATTGTCCTTGTCTCGTTTCATAAGAAAAGCAAAGAAATTGATTGATATAAATCATGAAAGAAAGAAACTTTCTAAAAGAAATTAAAGTTAAAGGAAAGCTAGTTTCAAAATGAAGGTTAATATTAGAACAATAGGTTTTTAATCTTACATTTATTCTCCCTTCGAAAGAAACACAACACACAATAATGAAAACAAAAATTATTAATCAAACTTCTAGCAAAAAAATTAATAAAAAAAAAATAGTTTGGCTAATTTTAAAGAACAGAAGAAAGAGAAATGAAATTGAATAAAAAATAAAGAAATGCCCGCGAATGAATTCGAAGATAAAGATCATGATGATGAGAATGATTTTGAAATTCTTTAGCAAGCTTAATTGCTTTGCAATGTGCAAGAAAAATAAATTGAGTAAAATGAAAGAAAATATGCAATGGTGAAAATATAAAAGATTAAAGAAAAGATAATTAAACATGAATGGTATGAATGATGAATAAAAAAATGTGAAAAATTAAGAATGAGAAATTAATAAACAAAAGAAATATTTATCAATACTTTGTAAAATGTATTTTTACTTTTAATCAAACATTTCAGACATTTTCAGATATTTTATGAATTAGAAAAACATTTTCCTTTTATTAAATTTAATAATTTTATTAAAAAATTTATTTATCTCATTGATCATGTCTTTTATGTAAATTCAAGTGCAGATCCATCGCCTATTTCTAATTATTCGAATGATTTTTATTCTAAATCAACTCCTTGTTGGTCCAGTCACTCAATGGATCAGAGAATTTTTATTTTTATTATCAATCATCTTACAAATTCGCTCTAAAAGTTTATTTAATTTTCAATTGTGATTAAGTTGTTCGAATGAATATTTTTCTTCTTTAAATCATGGCAGCACGTTTAACTATTTTAGTTTCTCCAAAAAAAAAATACTAAGCTGAGGTTGAAGAGAAATTTTGATAGTTAAAAAGAAGAAGAATAAACATGAGATTGAAGGATAAAGGAAGGGGGAAATAAGAATTAATAAAGAGGAATGGATCGACGGTCAATATCGTCAAAGTATTTATGTTCAATCATTTCACGAGCTGATATGCGATAAGCTGGATCATAAACAAGACTTTTTTGAAGAAGATCCATTCCAGCTGAGTTAATATTTTTTACTTGATTAGCGAGATTGTTTTGAGTCCAGCAAGGGAAAGTTGTTTTGTAATCTGGCAAAGATGTAACGCCTGGCCAAATCTCTTCAGTTGGTGTACGAAGAATGCGGAACATACGGAAGAGCTGATCAATTTCAGAGTCGCCTTGGAAGAGAGGTTTACGAGTCGCCATTTCAGCAAAGATGCACCCAATTGACCAAACATCGACTGGACAAGAATAGCGTTGAGAACCGAGGAGAACTTCAGGAGCGCGGTACCATAAAGTGACAATCTCATGTGTATAGTTACGAACTGGAATACCGAAAGAACGACCTAAACCAAAGTCAGCTACTTTGATTATTCCTTCCTTGTTAATGAGCAAGTTTTGAGGCTTTAAATCACGATGCAATACGCGACGTCTATGGCAAAACAGCATTGCGGCAGTTATTTGAAAAAGATAGCTACGAACTAACTCAGGATCCATCATTTTCTCAGATGGCAAGGAATCCATGTATTTTTTGAGATCCATTGTAAGAAATTCAAAGATCAAGTATAAGCGATTATCCTCCATCACAACATCCTCCAATGTAACAATATTCGGATGTTTTAATTCCTTTAACAATGATATCTCACTACAAATAAAAATAATTAAAATTTGTGTTGAACATTATAAAAATAAGATTTTTTACCGGATAGCAGTTGATGGTATTCCTTCATCCTCAGATTCGAGACGAATTTTCTTCATTGCGACGGTATTCCCCGTTTTCTTATTTCGTCCTTTGTAAACAACTCCATATGTGCCTTCTCCAATTTTTTCGATCTTTTGAAAGTCTTCCATGGTCTTATGATGTATTGTGGCACTTTATTAATGATTAGATATGAGTTAATAAAGAAAATAAAAATATTAGGTAGTTATAATTTCAGTTGCGCGCTTGAATCAAAAAAGTCGTTAGCTGAGCAAGAACTGAAGGGAAGGAAAGAACAAGAAAAAGAAGTCGTTTGACATCCTGCCTTGAATTTCCCATAAAAATTCCAATCAAAATTTGAAAGCTACATTATCATGAACGAAGAATTTAAAAGAATATAAAAATTTCAACTTACATCACTTGTGTTGACTTCTAGTGGTTTTAATTAACTAAATCTTTTTTTCATAAAGGAATCAAAATTCGACGGTTTTCAAGTAAGCTTTTGAAAAATAATTTTAGCCGGTTCAGAATTGGGCAACATTTTGCTCACTTTCATTTGTTTACAAATTTGCGGCAAAAGCTTATCAAAATTCATTCGTGTTTTCCTAACAACTTTGGCACTGTTGCATCAAAAAGATTAAATTGTCATGTAGATTTGTTCCAGATAATTCTTATTTTTACTTCATATACTGTTATTATTAGATCCTTCTAAGATTTATTTACCTTTTTATTTTATATTTAAATATGACAAAGGCGAAAGATGTTATCTTTGTTACATTTATACATATCTACTTAATGAAAATATAATCTTAAAGTTATAGTAGCAATTGAGAGTTAGCAGATATAAAAAGGCTCAGGTAAATTATTGTTATATACTTAAAAAGGTTCCGATCATGATCAACTTTAACCTGAACTTCAATCAGTTTTAAATAGTTTGTCAACGTATCAACTACTGTCAAGTTTTCTAAGCTGCTAAATAAGCTAAAATAAATTTAGTTCTGAGGTTATATTAAAGATTTTTCACTCGATACAAACAATATGGAAACAAGAAAGTCAACAAGATTAGCTGAAAAATATAAACGTAACTTAATTGATCATTTTAAACCATTAAGAACAAATTTCTATTTATTTTTTTTAAAAGATTTACAGATAAATCAACAAAATGCTTATGCCAAAGATCAAAATAAACTTGATCCATTAGAAGGCATTAATAATTACTTACATCCTCTTATCTTTCAACATCTCAATATGTCTGAAATATTATGTCTTAGTACAGTTTCAAGGCAATGGTATTATGAAATCGGCATGTCAGAGCAATGCATGAACCGCATGTTATTGAAAATCAACGTAATACCACCACATGGAATTTTTAGCTTTAAAAAACTTCCCTCCATCAAAACAAAGCGACAGATATATTCAAAATTAACCACTGTTAGGAAAACAACGATGAGACGATACAAATACATTTCCATAAATACTAATAACGTTGAGAACATCAGTTATCAAGCAATCAAATTAGTTATGGCATTAGCACCTTCAGTAGTTCAAATGACTTTGTTAAATCTAAAAGTTCCACCAACAAGAAAACTCAATTCTGTCAAATTTCCTTCGCTCACAAAGTTAATTATAAACAACGCCGATCCTTATGTTCAAAGAATTTTGTTTCAAGGCATGACAGATTTAATTGAACTAAGAATATACGAACATTTTGATCCTGACATTCAGCCTATTTTGGCATGTCTTAAGAACAACTACAAATTAAAGGAATTGTACATTTGGAATACTGGAATTGGTGATTTATTCTCGACTTATGAGCCAGACAGTTTTCAATTTCAACTTGAAGACTTTTCAACTGGCTCCGAAGGAATAATTTCTAATGAAGCTGAGACAAATTTAATGAAATTTCTAGATTCACAAAAGGATACATTGACGACTTTTTTCCTTCGCGTAGGCATGTCGATTTTAAGAAACAGTGTGGTCTTCGGATTATTTACATTACCTAACTTAGTGACTCTCCACATCAACTCATACATTTTACTCCATAGAATTTCAATAGAAACTAACAGTAGTGTCAAAGCTTTTAATTTTGGATGGCATATTGCTTCAAAAGAAGCGACAATGGGAGTTCTTGACGCTATACCAGAAGTTGAAGTTATCACTATAGAACATATGACCAAAAGTTTTCTAAGACATGCTGTTAAAAATCTTAAAAAACTTTGGAGGATTAGATACACCAAAGGAAAAGCTTGTCAGAAATGTTTCAACGCAATATTAGCAACAAGAAAAGATTACTATCCAAAAATTCAACTTATTCGCATGGATTAAGTTTGATGACATTGATATATCAGATGCCTTTACCTTTAATGAATGATCGATTTAATTTTAATTTCGTAGTATAAAAGATAAATACAAATTATGACGAAAAATACAATCTTGCTGATGGAAATAAAATTTTGTTTTTTTTTTCAAGAAGACTTTCAATTACAAGGTGAAAGCCTTCTAAATCATGTAAATATAAACAATTTCTTGGAAGTGAAAATTCAGAATTTGTGTGGGAGTTGATGAGATTTGAATATGAACCGGTTCAAATTCATTTTGCGAATATTGACACAAAGGTGGAGCTAGTGAGGTGCTAAATGCGTTCACTGACACAAAGATTTTTTTTTCGCTCGACAAGGATTTTGGTTTTCCGTAATTAAACTGAATAAACAAGAAATTCTGCAATATAAATTTCCAAAATAAGAAGAAATCATTTATAAAAATTCAAGTTGTGTGGTGGTGAAGTTTAAACTTCAAGAAAGTGTATTGAGCTTGTGAAAATTGAATTTTTCATTGAGTCGCCATATTTCTTTGAAAAAGTGCATGAGAAATTTATCTACACGATAAATGATGAAACAAAAAAGTTTGTTAGCATTTGCACTGTTAGTCATTGCGTGTCAATGCTTTGCAGACAAGAAGCTTTCAATTGAACATGATGATTACGGCTTCCCTGAATATCGAGGTAAGTTTAATGATTAAATTGTGTAAAAATAAATTTCATGTGAAAACTTTTCCTCGAATTTCTCTTCTGCAAAGATCGTGTTCTCGAAAAATCATATCATGGGTTGATTAAGGAAAATGAGACATTCGTTGAAATAACGCCAGTGATAAAAGTCGACGGTGACAGAGTTTGCAATCTCAAAATTATAAAATCTCACAAAGACATTCCATTTAAAGTAAGAAAATATTCGTCAAATGATTTCATACAAACACCAAACTATTAATAATTCCACGCTATTTTCTTATACTATTTTATCCAATAAAGATCAAACTTTACAACAGTGTTGGAGTTTTGGAAGCTAAAAGGACTTTAAATTGTGAAAAAAGAAAAAACTACAAGTTCGAAATTTATGCTGTTTTATGCAATGGAAATAAATCCGAAAGGTTTGTTTATTTGCATCTGTTAATTCTCGTCTTTAAGTTAATGAAGAAATTTATTTGAATTTCTTCCTCTAGTGCTGCTGTTCACATTTCGGTGGTTGACATAAATGAATATTCTCCAGTATTCTTGCAACCATCCTATGTGACTGAAGTTGATGAAGGCAGATTATATCAGGAAATTATTCGTGTTGAAGCAACTGATAAAGATTGCACGCCACTCTTTGGTGATGTTTGCCGTTATGAAATTTTAACCGCTGATCAACCTTTCATAATAGACAATGAAGGCTCCATCAAAAACGTAATGCCATTGTCGCATAAAGCCAGCCACAACCACATTCTATCGGTCATTGCTTACGATTGTGCAATGAAACAGTCGGCTCCTGTTATGGTGACCATTCGTGTGAGAAAAATCTGTGAAGCAAAAATTATGGGCATTCAAGAGCGTTTAGATTACTCAGCAAATACCCTCGAGAAAGTTTTCCTTTTCCCGAAATTCAATCTCGAGCTCTGCGACATCAAGTGTAAGGGCGAGGAAATGTTGATATCAACAAAAGTCACATTAAAGACAAAACATATTTCATTTGGCTGCGATCGCGATGGAAGTAAATGTGAAGCGAAAAATTCAATGATTGAACTTTTGAATAAAAATGCTGAATGGACGAAAGATAACAGTTTCGATGAAGGTGACGAAAATATTTTTCACTTTGATGGATCAAATGGAATGGTCATACCCGACACTGTCATTAACTTGGATAAACTGGCAACACGTCGTTTCACAATACAAACAATGTTCCGTCATCATAGCATCTTTAATAATGATAAAATAACAAAGGAACATGTTTTATGTTCAGCTGATAGTAGCAGTGAGTGGAAATACTTTTCTGTACAGTGAACGTTCTCAAAAGAGAAAATTTCTTTCCTTGAAATGAAAAATTATCGATTTTACTTAGAAATGAAAATCTTTTCTCTTTATCAAACTTTCTCTTATAGAACATTCACTGTATTTATAAAATCAAATTCTCTTAACAATTTCATTTATTGTTCTTATTATATTTTCTTCTTCAAACAACCAACAGAAATGAATCGACATCACTTTGCTTTATTCGTACGACATTGTCGTTTGATTCTTCTTCTACGTCAGAATAATAATGATGGAAATTTGAACATTTTCTTGCCAGCTGAATGGCGTTGGAAGATTCCAGAAGTTTGCGACAATGAATGGCATCAATATTTGATTACTGTTGACTTACCAAAAGTTGAGCTTTTTATTGATGGTGTGAGGTTTGTGGCGAGTCAAGACAATCGTCACAGTAATCCGGAAATAATCGATGATTGGCCTCTTCATGCTGCGTCAGGAATCAACACGACATTAACTGTTGGTGCTTGCTATCAAAGCTCCGAGAATCGACTTAAACATGGCTTCCGTGGCGACATTTCCAGCATTAAACTGAATGTTAATGAAGTTTTACGAGAGAATGAAATCAAATGTGGAATCGATTGTGCTGAACGTTTGCTTCAACCAGATGAAAAACTTATGGAAACTGATCAGCAAGTTCAAATTAACTCACAAATGAACGAGATTACAATCGAAGGAACGTCGAAGGAGAATATCGAGAAACTTGTCCAACAGATTCAATATATAAACGAGAAGATTAATCCAACGATTGGAAGACGTAATCTAGCAATTGAAACCACTGTCAGTTGTCCAATGAAGAAAGCAATCAGATTGCCAATCATTGATTCATTTATTATGGTCACCGATGCATCATCTGAACCAAGAAATGTTTCAGATGCTGACAATGATGAAGATATTGATGATGAGAAGAATAACGACGATGATGTTGCTGCATCAACCAATGAACTTCCCGACATTACAATCTCAGGAAAGCAAAATAATCTCGTTTCATATCAAGACATAAAATCCGGAGTAAAATTCATGGAGAGCATAACGATTGCAGTTTATTCTGGAAACGACATCAACGAAGACTTACAAAAGCTCGATTCATGTAATATTAACGTTTTTCCAAGTCTCAATGCTGACCACGAAGAAATCACTTTAAGTCACATCGACAAGTCTCAAGTTTCACCTGATGTTGATATAAAAACTGTCATCACCAAAAATGGCGTTGAAATGATAGGATCGGACACGATTCATAATTATCTTCACATTCTTCATAATCTTGTCTATAAAAATTCTTTCGGACTTTATTATCTCAATCGAATCTTTAAGATTTCATGTTCACAATTGGGAAATCAAATAAAATCTGGAGAATTGACGATAACATTGACAGTGTTACATCCAAAATCATCGACATTAGCCGATACACAAACGACATCAACAGAGAAGACTTCGGCAGCGATTCTTCATCAATCAAATGACAATGTCAATTTATTCAATCATGTTTTGTTGAATCCACAAGAAGTGAATGAGCCACATGTGAAAACATCGCATAATTATAAGCTTAAAGAAAGCAACTCGACAATGTTAATAGTCGTAATTTGTGCTTCTTTCATTATTTTAATTTGTGGTGTGGGTGTTGCGAGATTGAAGAGTCAAACACAAACTTTAAGTGGAAAAAATAAGCAGCAGCCATCTAAGGTAAAGCATTGTTTTTATTTCTTATAACTTTGATAATTGCTGTAATTAAGTGACGCCATTAAAATGGTTTTTGAGGTTTTCATTTGAGTCTTACGTAAGATTTACCTAAATAAATTTAATTTGTTTTTTTCACAGAGTTTAACTGATCAACATCAACAACTTGATTGGGATGACTCAGACTTAACCATAAGCTTAACAATTAATCCATTTGTAAGTTAGACATGAATAATTCACGAAACAGGAAATTATATAAATTAACAAAATAAATAAATCTTTTTCCAGCAAAATGAAAATGCGACCGATGACAGTTCCGATTCAGAAAACTCGGAATCGGATGAAGAAGAAGGTAAGACAACCAACATGTATTAAGTAAATCGGAGTGATGACTCGACTTTGATGAAAACTTCAATAAAAGAGAAAAAGAAATAAAAGTCGTCGAGATAAGAAGACAAAATCAAGGTAAATATCGATTCGAGTCATACCAGCAGAATTTTTTTTTCCGAGCCAAAAAAAGAAAAGTCATAAAAGAACCAGCAACAAAAATGAACATCAAGATAGTCACCGGGTTTAAGTTGAGTCAGCTTTTCAAAACTTTCACAAATATTTTAACACAAAAGACGTTTTATATTTAAATTTAATTTTTAATTTTTAATTTTCTCCTTGAAGGAATTTTTATAACAATTAAATAATTAAAAAGGTTCGAAATTTGATGTTATGACAACAAATTTAACTTTTTTTTATCATTTATCTGACTAAAATAAATATCTGAAGAAAAAAAAGAAGATTTTTGATCTTTATGTGGACTTAACGTCAATCATTAGTTGGAAAAAATGCAAGAAAAAAATAAAAAAAATATCTTAAGTCACCTTTAAAATCTTATCAAAAGAAAAATTACTCAAAAGCTGTAAGAAAAAAAAATAAAAATTTCTTTTGGGCATGTTGAAATAAACTCGAAAATTTTTTTTTATAAAAAATACTCAGTGTGATGACTACAAAAGATGTTAAACATAAATATGTATAATGGCAGTTCAACAATTTGTTTGAAGAAGTTAGTTATGGAATGATAGAAATTGCCCAATCAAATATGTATGTAAAGAAAGAAAATTCAATTGAACAACTGCATAAATATTTAGAAGAACTCGTAGCATTTATTTTTCATTTTTTTAATAAATTTAAACAAGTTTTGAAATGATAAAATGTTAAAGAAATAATTCCGGGACAATTTCCGTGTCTACGTAGTTTAACAAAGTTTTTTTTTTGTTTCTTTATGCATTATTAAGACGATAACTGCTTTTGAAATCCTTGAATGAAAATGTTCAAACTTATGACCTGAATTATACAACATCTTATTTTACTTTAGACAATGTTTTTTCTTCCATTTAATCGAGAATATATTTTACTTATGTAATCATTAAAAATTTATCAGAAGAACAGTCGAACCAAAAATTTTCTTTTTGGATCTCTCAGCATATCTTTGAAGCATCTAGAAGTAGGAAAGAACCTTCTTTGCTTATCATTTTTGTTGTAAATTTTCACCATTCCGTCCAATTTAAAAATATATACGAAGATAAAAATCATTAAGATAACTAACATCAATGAAATGATTTTTCAGTTGAAACTTTTTACTATGAAACTTCTCATTTATCCCAATGCTTGAGCACAGGTTCGACTGTTAATTAATTTCATCGCATGCAAATATTTGGAAATTGAAGAAGAAATTTAAAATAGTGAAACGTTGATCGTTTAAGGAATTAAATTGAAAACACGCAGCAAAGTAAGGAATTCGAATGGAACTTTCAATAAATAAAATTAAGTTAATTTAATTCACACAGTTACAGTCTTCTTGATAACAATAACAAAAGAACTTTTTTTCTAAGAAATATTAATTTGCTTTTAATTACCTTCATGAAATTTTATATTATGCTTAAAAAGAAAAGTTTCCTTTATTTCAAAATTGTGAAAAGAAAATTTAATGAAAAACATAAAAGAAGAAGAAAGCATTGAAGTTATAGCAACACTGAGTTGAGAGAATGAAAATTATTACAAGTTAAGATTAATGTTGACTGTTTTAAGACTGTAAATACTTAAAATATTTTACTACTTATACTTATCCTACGATGTTATGCACTAATTAATTTCTAAAAACCTTTTTTTTTTGTATCATTGTTTGAATGATGAGTGTCATTAGAATAATACAACAAAAAGAAAAATCTAATCAATCGAAGAAAGAAGAAAAGAGAAAACACAACATATATCAACATAGATGAGCATAAAAGTAATGTACTTAGTAGATATTTATGTATTGTCAATGTTTTCACGAGCTGGAAATATTCCTTACGTAAATATTAAGCCATAAATTGAAATTTTTGTGTAAACCTTCAAAAATTTTCGCCATTTGTAAGGAACTTTGCATTAGAAGAACAACACCACAAATGTACATGTTCTTGTTCCTGGTAATAATTCTTTGGTTTCCTTTATTATTCATTTATCTCTAGAAATTATTTCACCAATTTATATCTAACACATTCAAGATGGCTTTAAGTCGAAAGACGTTTTTCTCAAATTATCACAGATTTATAATTATTGAATGTTAGGCGTCGAGTCACCCAATTGCAGCTTCTTTTTTTCTACCCTAGAAAGTCTTAAACATTTCAATGAACAACACAAACACCCACACAATATTTTTCACAACAGAAATTCGATGATCTCCTTAGCATTTTCAAGTAGATCACATTTTCGGGTGTTTTGAGAACAAACGAAACGCCTGCTTATTGCCGACATATCAAAATGAATGAATATTAGGTCTTGCCTCTCCTTTACCACCTTAAGCTTAAAAACTTTTTCAAAAAAACAACAAATTATAAGAACAAGAAAGAACTTGTATCACTATCTTAATGCCGTCACAAGAACAATCTTTATAATCTCTATCAACAAACACACAACATAAACACTCACTGACACAAACACTTAACAATCAAATTGAATAACTTGTAACTTCCCTCAAGAAATGAAGAATAAAACAGAAACTGGGAAGTAAACTCACTTAAAACTATAAATTACCTTATAAATGAAAAATCAATAAAAAAATAATGTAAAAAACATAAATTTGATGTTCTGACTTTCTTTAAATATTTCAGAATGTTGCGGTTGGTAAATTTTCTGGAAATAATTATGTTTGCTTATGAAATGTTTTTATTTTTAAATTCATGACCGATAACTGGTTTGTTATTTATCTAATTAATGAAACATTCAATATCATATCTGAAGAATTATTTCAAATATTTATTACTTTGACTTCCAAATTGATTAAAGATAAGGAATCGAGATAACTTTTTATAAATTACGAGTTTATTTCAAGAATACTCGTCAGTCGTTATCAAAACTTTTCGTAAGTAAGTCAGCAGTGAAGAGAAAATTTTCTCGTGTAAGTGTTGAACAAATAAAATTTGATGTGAAGAATGTTTTCAGAAACTTTTCAACAAAAATAAATTAAAATTCTTCTTACAGCTTCTTAAGAACACAAAAGCAAACATCTTAAAGATCAAAAATGGGTGAGTAGATTAAACAAAAGAAAAACAAAATCAATGAAAAGATGATGAAAACATTTTAAATAGTTTCCAACAATATTTTGATGACGCAATGAATCAATCAAATCTTGTCATTATACGAATTTGCATGAAATCAACAAAATATTCGCCTTCTCCTTATAAAAGTAAATGTTCATGATTTGCCATAATTAACTTGGTGATATTTTCATTCTTTTTGCTTTTAAACAGATCAATTTTTAAAATGGAAGAGACCAACATCGTTCGATGAAGTTGAGGGACATGGAATTGTCGCAGGTGCTGAAGAGAATGGAAATAAAGTTTATGTTGGTCGTGTGATTGATAGAGATGGAAATTACGTCCCAGCAAAGATTATTCCATCACTAAAGTCAGGATTTTATGCTTACAACAACGCTGAGGAATCATCCGATGAAGTCGAATTTTTGGATAACGCTGACGACTATCATTGGGTACGAGCTGATGGAAAGAAAATTCCCGATGCTGCCATTGTTAACGGATATCAAATAGGACGAGCACTTTACAATGGAAACATTGTTGTTGGACGTGTTGATCCCGATACGAAGGAACTTGTTGGATCTTACGATGGAATAACTTTCAATCTTCCATCGTACGACGTCTTAATCTACAAAGCCAAAGGTGAGTTCAGGGATGTGAAAATGTTTCCTTTTACAATCATTTAAAACGTAAATTGAAGAAAAATGTTCAATAACAACCCTGAATGAGAGTGGAACGTGCCAAATTTTTCATGAACTTTAAGTGCAATTTCGTGATAAAATTCCATTTCTAAGCTCTTCTTAGATAATTCTTAAGGAATGAATGAAAATTATTTCTCAGTGTGGGTGTTGATTGATAATTTTTCTGATATGAAAAGAAAGATAATTGGAGATTAAATATTAATCTTTGTTTACTTCTCAATTATCTAGGTGTAGTTTACGAAGCGATTCAGAAAGCTTCAAATGTTTCAACAACACGACAATCCTCCGTGACGACATCGAAGACATCTTCTAAGATTGTTACTGGAATTTATGAAGACAGTAGATTTGAACAAAATAACTACTTTAATCTTGTCAATAAAGTGCGAAGTCTCGAAATGGAAAAGCTTTCTTATCAGAAAGATAAGCAAAGTTACGAACAGCGAATTGAGTTTGAGCAGAGGAAAGTCTCTGAATTGAGTAATCAACTTAAAAAGTTGAAAATTGAGAATGCACGATTCTCAAGAGATAGAGAAAGTTTCGATGAAAAATCAACTGAAGAACAACGAAGATTCACGGAACTTGAGATTCAAAATCAAGAACTTTCAATCAACAATGGTTATCTTTTGAAGAAATGCAATAGTTTGGAAGAAGCGATTCGTTATGAGAAGCTTTTGCTTGAATCGATCAATGGACGATTCTCGAACAGTCAAGCAAGCAATAAAACGCTTTTAACAAAAATTGGCGACTACGAAGAAACGATGAAAATCCAACAAGAGAAAATCTTTGAATTGGAAAGTGAAATCATGATTTCAACATCGAATAGTGAAGCATTGTTGAAACGAGTCGCTGACTATGAAGAAACCGTCAAGTATTTGAGACTTCAAATAGAAACAATCTTGAAGAAACTCGAAGTGTCGAATGCTGACAATGAATTCTTAGTGCAAAAGTTGGCAATGTTAACAAATTCATTGCGCGCTTATCAGATTCAAATTGAAGGTCTTACAATTAAATTACAAAGTTCAAAGACCGTCATTGCAAACGCTCACGCTGAACTTTCACGTGCTAATGCACAAGTTTCTAAATATCAAGCTGCTTTGTCTTCTTGTTATGTTTTGAATGGAAAATTAATGACGAAAGTTTCTGGTATGAATTCGATTGCGCAACATCAATCAGAAGTTGATTATTCATTGAATTTGATTAATTACTCAAAGGATATGAATTTCTTGAAAGCGACAACTTATGGGAAAACTTCAACTTTGCTTGAAATGACCGGATCAGACACATTTTTGGTTTCCGACAACGCTCAACCATACACCGTCACTACGCCTTCTGCCGATGGCCAACCTTACTCCCAACAGTACGAGGAAATCACTCCATACGGTGGAACACAAGCTTTTCAACCCTTCGCCGCTGAAGTAGCCGTCAATGGCACAGGCGAAACAGAAATTTAGATCAGAATCTATTTAACTCTGATATCTTATCAGACGGGCATTACGGTTGGCTTTCTGTTTATTTTAAAAAAAATTATCATTTTATTATTGCAGAAACATGACATCACCTTGTGTCATCATAAGATAAAATGAAAAATTGAGAATAAATGAATGTTTCGAATAAATTTGAATTGTATTGAATTGATTAAGTAGCTTTTTCTCTGTCATGTGTGTTATGAAGAGTTTTGTGGATTCATCAATCATCAAATTGATAAATTTCAGCCTGTTCTAGTGAATTTGTTTTCAAAATTAATCATCTCATATATAAGTTGTTTAAATGTAAAATTTTAAATGTAATTGTCGTGAGACTTCTTCCTTATTGACACATCAAAGGCTTTCAATTGGAAACAATATTTGGTTTGATTCAGTTTTCCATCACGTGTAAAGAGGTTTTTTTGTAGGTTTTAGGTTTTAGAGCCAATCCTAAACCCCCTCACCAATTTTTTTTCAACGAAATCAATAAAATTGAAAAAGTCGATTAAAAAATCGATAATAATAAACATAAACAAATAAAAATCAATAAATAAAGAGAAACACCCTAAAACCATCCTCGATTTTTTTTAAATTTCATATTCATGCCTTGACAGAAACTTTTCATCTTGATTTCGATACAATTTTCCTTGCAATTTTCCATCAACAAAAAACCGTTAATTTAAAATGTGAATAAATTCAAATTGAGCTTTTAAATAAGCTTTTCACTTATTTAAAAAAATTGACCGTTATTTTTATGTAATGTTTAATTTTACAATAATTGAAACCAAAAACCTGAAATTGAATATTAATACTAATTTCTACATAAATAATACTTTCATAATGAGCAGAAATAAAATTGCAAAAACAGATTTAATTGTAAAGTTTCTCACAACAGTTTTATTGCCGAAAATAAAGTTTAATTCCAAAATACTTAATTTATGATAATAATTAATATTTTATATATATTTAATATTTATATTTGCATTTAATATTTATGTTTCATGAAAATCTTGTCCCATGTGAATGAGTATTCAATTGGCAGGAGCATTAAAATTAGCAGCAATAATTTGTGATGCGTCAAACATTGCTTTTGAATTTGATCGAATAAGAAAAATTAAATGACATTCATCGTAAATTGTCAAATCAATTTTGCTGCCTGCCAGTGAGCGTAATGCCGTAGCTCTTGACAAATCTAACCATCTTTGTAACGTCACTTCTCTTTCACGTAATGGACCATTTATTGGAACATCAGCAGGTCCCCAAAGAAGATATTCAAGCACTGATTTTGATCTGTAATTAAATAATTAGAAATGACAAAACAATTTTCTTATTTTCTATAAATCTCACTTTGATAAAGTATCAGCACGTTCTTGCTCTAATAAATGCGACAAAATAGGAGTAAGTTTTGTTTCCGGCAAAAACTCTTTGAGAACTTTCAAAGCACATTGACATAAAGTTCCCATTTCTTCGTCTTCATCACTTGAGATGTCAGGATTTAATCTAATAATTAATAAATTATATAGAATATTTTTCTCAATGTAATTAATGTCTTAAATCTCACCCTTGAAGAATACATAATCTCGCTTGAGTTTCTTTATCCAACTCACGACACATGATGATGTTTGAAAGACCCAACGGCATTTCTTCAACACCTTTCGCTTGCAACATTTTTAATCCATTCACCAATTGCAACATAATGAAGCTAACTTCTCGACATAACAGATCATCGAATAATCCATTTTTATTTAACTTTATATCACTCGATGGCGATTTTTCATTCATTGATATTGTGTCGTCATCGAGATTGCTATTATTGCTGTTGAGATTAATGTTTGAGCCATTGAAGAGACTTTGATTTTGTGCTTTTGACTTAATCATTGCACCCATTGCTTCGAGTGTTTCCACATTTAATTTCGGCAGTACAGTGATGGTGGCTTTATATAAAAATTAAGATTTAGTAATAGGAAAGAAACAAAACTTATCTTGCGTTTACCTTGCACCATCTGAACTTTTGTTGTGGGCATTGATGGCAAGTAGTTGTTTGGCACCAAATCGCAGAATTCAGTAATCATTTTAAGTGCTCCCGAAGCACCGCCGCTCATTTGATTCAATTCACTACATACACCCGAAACCATTTGATTCGAATCGGATGTCAATACAAGCGTCACATAAATTGAATTCTGCCAGACAGCTTGATGAAAAACGCTCTTACCAACGACCAGTCCAATCGAATCAATTATAATGAAATCGTCAAAACGAAGATTTATAGAATTTGCGATGGGGCGCATTGTTGGTGGAATCATATGCGGTTGCTGAAGCTGTAAAGATGAAAGCGATTTTAAAATTATTCACAAATAAAAAACTTCTCAAAACTTACTTGATCAAGAACTTGAGCTAAAGCTTCATGATTAGCTACGATAACCGCTGAATAATTATCTTCAAGATTCGTATGAACAACACTCCTTCCTTTTCGCATTCGAAGTCGACTTACAGTTTTATTGGAACGTGAAGATGCTTGATAGCCATCAATGGGATCACCTTGTGCGACATCAAATCCCGCTTCACTTCCACAAAAACTATAAGGCGAATAGATTTCAGATTCACCCATTTCACTTCCACAATAGGACATTGCAGCAGTCGAACGTGGGATGTTTGCTATTATAAGATATTTTTTTAAAATAAATTATGTGACATTTGTGTTTATTTCATTGCTAAACTTACCAAAACTGTTCGCAGTTGATGACGAATAAATGACATTTTCGGGATAGCTTGCTCGTTGATAGCTCAGCTTTGTTATTCCGTTCGTTACCGTTATCGGCTCGTAATTTCCATTTGTTCTCAACTCAATATTGCTGACATTTGTGCCGCTGTTTCGAATCGAATAATTGCGATTATTGTTATTGTGTGTAAGTGGCGCCATCTCTTGACTGGCGCTTGAAAGAATTTGCGGAGGTGTCGGTGACCGACTATTGTTGAGTAAGTTTGTGTCTGAAACACTTATGAGTTTCTTATTCTTTAAATAATTATCAATCGTCACGTTCATTTTTTGAACTGATGACTTCAAGTTGTCATTGTTAAGATAATACGTTGTCGTTTGTTGCTTTCCACCTACTGGTGAAACCGGCGGCGATTTACTCGCTAAAACTTTTGACGATTCTGTCTTCACAGCATTACTTTCAAACATTTCTATTTTACTTCGTGTTGAAATGTTTTCAATCTCAAGTAATTTCTTCTTACGATCGCTAAAGGAATCCGCTATAATATTAACAAGAATTGGTTTCGCTATAATTGATTCTTCGCTTTTGCAAGTTTCATCAATTGAAGCTGAATCATCATCAATGTCGATTTGTGATGATGAACCAACTGGTTGACGTCGTTGAAGCTCCAAAGCTTTAGCTTCGCGCTCTCTCATACTTGCTGTTCGTTCAGGCTTACGTGGTGCAATGGAATTTCGCACTTCACCCAAATTAGCATAAACATTGTCGATTGGAGGCGACGGTGCCTTCGATTTTTGTGATTGACCTTGTTGTTCGACTTCCGATTCTATTTTTGATCGAAGTTCAGTATTTTTGGGTGGTGGAGGTCGTGATGGCTTATTGACTTCAAGCTTTGTTGTATCAGCTCGAACAGGCGGCGCTGGAGGTGGCTTGTGCACGACAATTTGAGTCTTGTCACATTCAGGTGACGAGGTCGGTGAAGCGCTGCTTGCGTCTTTCACGACTTGAACTCCAGTGTTATTAATATCCAAAGGATGAATTATTATGAGTCGAGGTTTAACTTGTGGAACGCCACCTTGACCATCGCCATCACTTGTGGGACTTGTGGGAATGTCAGCATAATGACTGTAATCTTTCTTCGATCCATTCTCAGTCTTGTTGTTTCCCATTCGAAGAAATTTCTTAATTGAAAACTTTTTTTTCTTAGATTTCTCCATGTCAGCATTGAGTGAATCTTGTGACAATGAAAGGCTATGACGTGGCGCTGGTTCTGGTGTCGATGGCTTCTGAAGTTTCTCAAACTTTTCAAGCTTTTCTTGAGCGTCGTGACTTTTGTTAAGATGATTTAAGCTACGAAATTTTGGATTAATTGCTGGATAACTTCGCGCTTCTTTCAATTGAACTGTGTTTGTCTTCACTTGCATTTTATTCTTAACTTGTGCAATCTCTTTGAAGCTCATGATGGGTTCATCATCTCCATAAGGCTCTTCTTTATATGTTTTCAGAATTTCACTTTCACCATTTGGTGGAACGGGAGCTCGCGTCTTTTTCGGTGACTTCATCACATCAAGCGAGTCAGCTGACAATGATTTCTCTTTATTTATGACTTGTTGAAGTTGCATGATGATCTCAGCATTTCTTTTCTGAAATGGCTTAACGATGTTAACTGTCACTGGTTTTGTTGGGACTTTCGGCTTGTCAGGCGTCGTGAATTTGTTGTTAGTTGCTGATGATGAATGAAGAAAAGATTGACGTGGATCAACAGATGGTGGAGGATTTTGAGGCAATGCTGGTGCTGGTGAAGTTTCGGAACTTCCATCAGGATCTGACCTGCCATCAGGTTCACCAGCTAACGCACGACTTTTCCCTTTCTCCATTGCTTTTTGAATCTCATCAGCAACTTGAATGTCTTCATAATCCGAACTGTGATTACTGCTGCTGCCATTCTTCACATTACCTCCTGACGTTGTCGCACTTTTCACATTTATTCCACTATCAGATTCACTTCGATTATTCGACAATTCTTCATCGCTACTTGAACTGTCAAAACTTGAACCAGTCGAATCCAAAGCATCTTCATTGATGTGACTTTTCGTGACAATTAAACCATCGTTTGTAATCTTACTTGTAACGAATGTTTTGTCAGCTAAATTGTAAGACTCACTTCGTTTCTTAATCGCATCATTAATCGGCTTATGTGCTAAGAACATTTCCGAAACTGTCTGATTTGAGAAGAAATGTGATTTCTTTTTAAGAAGAGTTTCTGAAGTTTTCATTGCTTCGTTTTCAGTCTTTTTCGGATCGGGACCGTCAACTGAAATGGAAATTTTCTTGTTGTTGTTATCTATACCGTCGGGAATATTTTCATAACTATTCCGTGTCTCAACAACGTCATAATAATCAGAAGTTGTTCCATTCTCCATGTCACTTCCATTATCAGATTCTGATGTTTTCGAGAAGATTTGAATTTTCGGCTTTTCCATGTCCTTTAAAATTGCATTTCCACGTGTTATTGATCGTTTGCCAGCTGAAATTGTTGATGATGTTGTTGTTAAGGTGGAATCAGATGAAATTATAGCGGATGTAACGCTCTCTTGGTTCTTGATTTCCACCTTGATAACGTCGTTTTTTGACTGTTCCGATGATTTTGACTCGACGATTTCTCTTTCTTTTCCTTTCTTTTCATTCACAACAATTCTTTTACTAAGAAGCGTCTCAGAAATTTCTTCAAGTAACGATTTCTCATTGCTTATCTTCACTTCATAATCTGGTGACTTATCAACTTCATCATTTCCATTCGTCTTCGAACAACTCCCTTCATTTGATGTTGATGTAATTGATTTGAGAATAATTCCATTGTTACTCTTCGATTTCTCATCTTTCGATTCATTTGTTGGAAGTTTTGATTTGATATCGAACTTTGTTGATGTCGGTCCAGTGTTGAATGGAGTTACAGAGATTTTCAGTGTTTGCTTCTTTCCAGCTGAGTCTTTTTGTGGTGCTCCAAGTTTAAGTGCAGCAAACGATCGTTTGATGTTTGAAGTTGGGTCACCTAAAAGATTCCCGTTGTTCATGTTGAATTCCGTGTTTGTTTTTGTCAAACGTTGAAGATTCTCGTCTTCGTCGTAAACAACTTCCTTCCCTGGATCATTATTGTCAGTCACATCATCATCGTAATCACTTCCATCTGATCCCGACCATTCACCTCCAAATCCGATCACCTCACTCACTTCTTTAGGAAAGTTCACAGATTTCTTCTTACTCGACGATTTCTTGTTGTGACTCGACGATGTCGTTGGGAAATTTACTTTAATGATGCTTTTCGCTGGAGGCGGTGGAATTTTTTGTGGCGATGTTGGAATTGACTTTACAGTTTGCAATACAACTGCATGTTCTTCTTTCGATTTAAAGCAATTCGAACATAAATCTTTCTTCCATGCATTTTGAACAAAACGCGGACATTGTGCAATTGACGTTGTCGACATGGTTGAAGATTCTTCTTTCGCTGATTTACTTTATTTATTTATTCATTCAATGTTTTTCTTTAACTAAGTTGAAGCCATTCCTTGCAGTCGATTTAAAATGAAGATTTTTTCGTCTGTAAAGAAAAGTAAAAACCGGAAGATGAAATTTAATTATTGAAACATGTGGTGATCTTATAATTTGATTTTAATGATCTGGCAATGAGTGAAATGAATTATGTGGGAAATACATTGATCATGGTTAAAATTAAAAGAAAAAGAAGAAAAAAAAGCAACAGGAAAATCTCGTTTAAGCTGTTTGATCCATCGATCAATTAAAGTTTTTTTCTTTCTAGCTTGTTTTTACGAAGAATTCAAGAAATGGAAATTAAATTTAATTAACAAGCTTTTATCACTAATTCAACTGAACTTAAACTTCTTTTTTCTTTCATGTTATGAACACTTAAGTTCAACCATGAGTGGATAAGTTTAGTGAACTCTGGAAAATATGAAATTTTTATGTTTGATGTTCTTGAATAACAAATAACAGAAGTCCGCTCATTTCTAATTACTGTGGGAAATAAAAAGAATAACATTGATAACCAGCGGATGTTTCTAGTCAAAGTGAAAAGCTTTCATCGTCATTTGTATCTAAAAATTATTTATTCGACACGAATGAAATGAAATGTGTTCGACAATGTGGGCTAAATTGCACATTTTCATCACGATTATCTTTTAATTATGTTTTAATTAATTTTTCTTTTCTTCTAAAGTGGGCCAGCAATCTTTCAAAGTATTGTTTTCACACGATTAATTTGCTTTATTGTCGTTTTGAGATCGGTTAAAAATATCTGACTATTTATGTTTTTAACAACCGTGATGAAAGTTTCGTCATGTCTGATAAATTTAGGCGTTGTCGATGTTAATTAAAAAAGAATTTTTTGTCTTAATCTTTGTTAAATCTCTAAACATGACGAGTGAATCGGAAAATGAATGTTTTTGTAAGGTTGTTGCATTAATCTTATTCAGTAGATGAGAACAATAAGCGAGTAACTAACTTAAACGCATCTTTCAACGCGCTGATGGAATGCTTTGGAATGCCGAACGTGCATACATAAATTAACATACAAAGAAGTTCGTTCTTTGACGCAATTAACTAGCAAGCAGTAGATGAGAAACTGATACACTATGCATCAATGCTTCTTCATGTAATTTCATTTGTTTTCTCATTATTAACATCACAGGAAGGGAAACTCTACCGTTAAACATGAAAGTTTTTGGTGTTTTCTTCTCTCGACAGGTTATCGTGTTTAATTTTATTCATGATAACAAATTTATTTACATGCGTAACCAAACACGTGATGGATGGATTTCCTATAATAATCTTACAACAATGTAGACTTTCCATCGCTTCAGACGTGAAAGTTGTGATGCTTCGAGTGATGCTTCGAGGTCTAATGAACAAAAGTACGAGCAACTAACAAAAAAAAGTGCTAATTATGTGTTGATAGAAACAACCAGCACAGATTCATTCCATGAATAATTCGATGGGAAAGCTTTCCATCATTTTTTAAACATTTCTTTATCAACCTTAACAGCGAACTTAATAAATTTGAATTTAATTGAAAACCTTACATACGATGTAAGGAATGTGTGAAGAAAGCGATTCGTCGTGACAGGGAAATCAGGTCGATGAGCGTCTTACGCAATCATCCAATGTTTAGTGACTTTGACAAAAAGCTGTGAAATATAAAACAGCAAAAATATATAAGAATAGTCGTCGCATGTGGGTTGACGATTATCTCGAAGACTTTTGAATACTTTTGACCATTCTTTGCTGATGATGACAAATGTCAACTTGCGAAACTCGTTTTTTAAAGTTAAATTGCAAATTAATTCACTGTGATTGTTACGTTAGAAACAAATTTTTATGAATTTCTGAATTTGAAATAAGGAAGAGAAAGATAAATCTTTCGGATCAAAGATAACCGCGCAGCAACTTATGCATTTTTATTTTGTTTCGTGTTTGTTGCGACAACAATTTCTGAGTCATCATTTTCAATGAACATATTTACATCAAACTTATCGACTCATCGTAATCAATGATGCGTTGAACGAAAAAAATTCCATTCAGCAATTTCAAACTCAAATCGAAGACAGAAAGAAAAGAGTCGTGTGAAGTTTTCCCTTCAAATTCGTCTTGTTACGTCATAAGTAGGTTATCGTCATTTAACTTAAATACATTCACCGTGATTCTCTTTCCACCTTATTCATGATGATGGGAGTTTAGATAAATAAAATCCTCTTACATTAGAAGAATTATCATAATTGAAGTTACACGATTCGGACAACAAACTGAAAATAAGTTAATGCTGTGAATTCAAACACCACAATTTTGTTCCGGTTTTTCGAGTTCAACAAACCCAACCAACAATTGGTCAAAACAATCATGATTTGCTTGGCTTTGTTGTGTTAATACGAATAATATTTGTTTACAACTAAATATATGTGCTTACTTCAGTCACGATCCGATCACCATGACACTTATGAACGTACCACGATTGATTTATGCAACAACTTAGAAAATTTTTATGTCTATGAATCGTGTAAAGTTGTGCAATTTTTTTCATAATTTTTCATTTTTTTATAGGGAAATTGTTAGATCATACAAATACAATTAAAGTCAATTCACGCATTCTTGACTTCATTCCAACAGAAGAATCTTGAGCAGTGAAAATTTTTCAAATCTTACATCATTGATGGGAAATTAAATTCATTGACAAATGCGGTTTCGAATCGTTTTTATATACTCAAAAGTGTTAAGTATGAAAACTTGTTGCAACATTTGTTGACAGTCGAGACAGTTTTGAATTATTAATGAATGGGAAAAAAGAAGTCGTTTTGATCGTTAACTTTCCAATCAAACATTTGTTGATATTAAATACTTTCGATTTTCCCTTTTGTCGTCTTCATTTATGTTGCTAATGTTGGAGTTTGAATGACTAAACATGATCGAATTCCAGTGACTTTCTGATAAGCCAACAAGTTTCATTTTTTGCTCCTAGAAGCAGAAAATATTTTAAAGAAACTCAAAGTCAAAGCAAGATAGTTGAACCAGAAGTCGATTAATTTTTACAATCTAAAATCTTAATTTTCACTTTGAATGTGTCCAAACAATTCGCATTAAAACAATTTGACCGACACAAAATGAAAGTCATTGCCGTAAATTGCATCAATCTGATGGATGGCTTGACTGGTTTGAACTTTCGAATCTCCCGGCAGATACATTTTCACTCTTTAGCTTCGCTCTGTTCAAATCGTTTAAATCGTTCAATAGTCGATTGTTGCGTTTGTGACCAAATCAATTATCTATCTATTTTTATTTATGAAATACTTTTTTCCGCCATCTAATACTTAATAAGTTTGAAATTGCAAAGAGTCAGATTACAAAGAAATAAAAGCAGTGAAAACTAACATTACATCAACATTTATATATTTCAAAATTCATTTAAAGAGTGGTCAACATAAAGCGAAGAGAATAATTGAAAAATTTCACGATTTTTTTTTATTTCTTTTCATTCTGTTTAATTGAGTTGCAAAATAATCGCTTTAAATGATTTTCAGATCATGAAAATTTTGTCGACGTTGCCAAATTTCATTTCATAATGAATGAAACACAAGAAACATGAAATATGACAGCAAACTCCATTCTCAATCAAAGTTTCTCGTTGGATATCAACAAACAAGCATCAAATTAGAACAAGCAGGATGCTGAATAAAATTTTCAAGGTTTCGTTATTAACCGACCTGCGCTTATGGTGTCGCAGAGGCAATTTTTATTCGACTCCAAACAAGGGAGTGACCTCCAAAGTTTCATTAAAATGCCATTCTCTAAAAAAAATGTTAAAGAGAACAAGTTCAAAAGAATGCATAACTCATGATGCCGCAAAAAATATTATTAAAAAAGAGATTCGTGTGGATTGAAAGTAGAAGTGCAAAACCTCGAAATCATCACGATCAGTTTCGTTTGCCAGAAAGTGTTTACTGTTGAGAGAAGTCATTACATGTTTACAAACAACAATTTAACACTTTGAAAGTGAATCAGTGGGAAAGTCAAAGATGCAGGGGAAGATTTTATGTTCAACCTTTAAAATATTCACATTTAAAAGTTATTTATTTACATCAAAATACCGTTTCTGCAATGAACATTCAATCAAATAAAAATAAAAATTTGTTATTCAGTGAATAGTAAACAGAACAATAATTGAAACATGCAAAGAGACAGAGAATGAACGACACAGACATTTGAATAACAATGTAGATCACTTTTTAAACACACACAGAAACAATAATAAAAGGTTAATAAAACTATGTACAAGTTGATATTGTCTGGAATGTTTGAAGAATTATGTAAGTTTTGTTTTTTACAGCTAATAATTAACTTTTAATTACTTTAATTCGTTCCAACCTTGTACGATTTCTTTCTTCACTTCAATTCTTAGTTCTAGATTAAGAGATTAAACGTTCTTCAACTTATATAGTTTCACTCTTAAGCTTAAGCCAGCTCAAAAAATATTGAAAAGAATTTGTTGCAGAAACTTTTCGACGATAAATTTTTCTCAAAGGTTGTGAGAAATTCCAAAGTTAATTAATCTTTTATTTCTTTGGAAAAACAAAAAGCTATTAAAGCATAAAATTAGTCAGACCGCATTAAATCGTATCAAAATGTCTGACAGTTGATTGTTTGCATAATAAAAATTTATTTTCAATCTAGAAGCAATCCTTGAAACCAAATCAAATTAACTTTGAACTTTAAAATGAATTCATTCATTGTTCATTTAAGTATGGAAAAGATGAAAATAAATTTTGTGATTTTCAAAATATTTAAGTAAATGAAAGAAAACCACATTTGACGACTTAAGTAAAGGTTCATTGGCCTTATGTTTCGTTTGATGTTTTTGCATGTTGTAAAGCTGTGAATTGTCGTATCTGATGATCAAACAAAGATGACCTTTGTGTAGATCCAACATTTCTGAGGTTCATAAATTTAAAATTTTGAAGTGACTTCTAATTAAGTGATTGATAGACGAATAAGGGTCAACATCGAGCATCAATTGATTGTAATTATGTTTAACTTCAATGCCTTCAACACTTAAACGAGCACAAACAAATTTTTATTACTTAATAAAGTTTTGATGAGCTCATTTTAAAGGGAGAAGCAAACCAGCATCAGCTATGTCAGTAAACAATTTACTCAATAACAGAAGCCACGCATTGGATTCTCTCAAGGCCAATCCAGAGAATGTTTCCGTCAAAAGCCATCAATGATCGATTATCCGGTGAATTATTTCTATTGTCAAGCTTGAAACTTTAATAAGCAGTTTCACTGCACTCGAAAGGTTAAAAAACATTCAATTCTTCAAGTAGAGAAATCATAATCGAAATATGAGACGTGAATATAAAATTAATTTTAAATCACCAAAAAAGCTTCTTCAATGTTTCTGTCTGCATGAAATTAACATCAATTTGCTTGTATTTTCTGCTCGAAAGATTCGAAATTGAAACGGTGATTAAATTTTGAAATGGGATATTAACATTATCTATCGACTTGTGCATGAACCAAACTTCTCCCTCATCTCTAACAGAAGTTAAATAATTTACCAATCATCATCATAATAAATTTAGACTGTGAAGCTTAGATAAATTTTTATGAATTTAGAGAACTTTTCTCCATTTTAGACTCACTGTTTGTGCTTCCTACCAACAAAAGAAGCTTCACCAACAAAAAGAAAAGGCCAAAAACAGCGATAACATTTAAAAGCATTTACAGTTATCACTTGAAACTGTGCAACATAGGGAAAAGAGATTAAACGAGAAGTTACGAGTTTATGGAAAGACGAAACCGGTTCTTAGTTCAACCAAACTCGAGCTAAATATTGATTGAAGAATAATTTTTATATTTTCACTAAAATGTCGAGTAGAAACTTAAATTACGTAAGTATTAACTCGTGACAAAGTTGAGTTAGTTAAAAGCATTTCAGGTTCTTTTTCAACTGAACGGTCATGAATTTCGGTCTTTACCATTTTAAGTAATTTTTATTTCTTTCTTTTTCATCTGCGATCATTCATGAAGTGATTTAACAATGTTTCGACTTGTATTCGTCTACTTCTTTAATGTTGTTTATGATAATGATGATCGTGCAAACAATAAGAAAGCAAACAAGTTTTGTTATTCATTCTTAATTCACGAACTTGCTAAGTAATGGAGGATGAGAGTTGTGCAAGATTTCTAACTATGATTCAGTTCTTTTCCGCAATTACTTCACTTAACAATTTGTAGCACGAGTTGAATACATATTCAAGAATGTCTTAAGTTGATGACGACTACTACATTGCTTGACGCTTATCATGAAAGGCTTTATATATCAAGGTTTGATTGGTTTCTGCAGAAGCTATCATCGTTTCTTTATGATTATTATTGTCGTAAGATTCTCGAAGATCAACAAGGTTGTTTACCTTTCTGCTTACGGCATTTGCAGATGAAATTTGATTCATTTGCCTTCTCTAATCATTTACGATTCTTAACACGTTAATAATTCTTTAGAAAATCAATTTCCTTCATCTAAATCACTTCTACCATTAACGATTGCTTACATCAACCGTTTTAATGATAGACAAGAGCATGATAATCATAATTTTTATTTAAAATTTATATCCATGCATACATTCGCATTCATACTTTTGACCCATTTGGCACATTGAACAGGAAAGAAATTCTCCACAACAACTTCGCTAAACATCGATTGAGTTATTTTTTTTCCTCTGTCGACATCACGTCATTGCTAGACTTGTTACTTTCACATGTTGGTGCCAAAATTCTTTCACTTAAAAACTTCTTTCATATTTATTGATAACCTACTTTAGATTATTTGGAAATCATTAATTTTCTGCTATAAATAAACAAACAAAAGTTTATTTCTTCTAAAATATGTTTCAATTACGTGGGCATATGATTTGGCAAGCATTCCAATTCCAAATTTCAAAATTCAATTCCACACAAACAATAATTAAAAACCAAATTAATTTCCATCATTTCCAACTCAGTTTTAAAATGAGAAAAAAAGTTTTAAAGATCAAATTGGTGATTCATAATCACATCATGGCTTTAAGTTCGTTTTTCATTCACATCACTTAAGATTGGATGGAAAATATTTCCTGCAATTCATGTCTTAACTTGTCTCGCAAAGTAATTGATGGAAATGACGCATCAGGTATCAAATTTCAATCATTGAGCCTCTTGATCTTAAACTTCAGCAATGTCAGTAAAAGTAGGAAGTAATATTAAACATTGTACGCAATTTTTCGGTCATTAAAACATTTCTAATTAATTAAACTCTTTTTTTCCTTCTTCTTCTTTCTCTTTTCTCGCACATTTCACAGGTTAATTAACTTAATTGTTTTTATAAAATGTCGTGATGAATTTTGGAACGAGTTCAAGTGAAAATACAAAACAACAAGAATCGTGTTGGTCAAAATTGCAATTTTCATTTCGTTGACGAAGCGTTAAGTATGATGAACAGTTAAGAGTTCCAATAACCAAACTGTGCTATGCATCTTAGATTGCAAGCGTTTCATAAATAATTTAAGTAGAGAAAGAAGTCCAACTTTTTAAATATGCCAAGGCGATTTCGAATAAATGAAGAAATGTGTCATGGACAACGAGTTTTCTGAACTGATTTCTAAATGCATTCAAAGCAGCATAAGCTTAAGAATCATGTTAACGACTAAAAATCAGATTAAACTCTAATTAAGAGAAACAGAAAGGCTCAGCATTGATTCCAGTGTCGATCGTTCTCTTTAAATCTTTCAAGTAGTATCTAATTGAGTTCGTGACTCATTCATTTACACTTCTACAAGTTTCAACTTTGCTGGAGATTGCAGCGACGACCAATGAGTCAATAATTAGCAGTGTTTCAAAAAACTGAGTTAATCCGTAACCGTCGACCGACGTCTCAGGGATTACAAAGCAAATCAGCGACTGCTGAATGCTGTTAACTGCAGGTTTCAACTTTCAAGGTCGATGCTAGAAACCTCATCTAAAGTAGCAATCAAGAAACTGGTCTTTTGTTCCAACTATAAAATGTTGAATAGAACAATGAAGCCATAGTCGAATTTTTCGTTCCATCATAATGAACATTTAGAGCAAAAAAATGATTATTATCAAACTTATTCGATGACAATCAGTTTCTTATGACTTATTGTCATGGTAGATTACTAAATAGTCTTTTGTTGACGACATTATTACATGTTTTGAATTTAATCTTGCAGCAAATTAGCGAGTTTTATTTAAATATTTGCATAAATACACTTCATGATGTTACACCACGAATGAGAAAAATATTTATAAACAAACCAAAAAGTCAGTTTAAGTTTATTTTTAGACATATTTGTCGATAAGATAAGTAAGAGAAATTATCGTCTAATATTGCATCGAATCAATAAAACAAATCTCGCATGAGTTCACCTGTGACTTCCCAAAATACTTCCATATATGGTTCTTCGCTCTGCTTCAAAGATAAGAATAAAAACCGGTTGCAAACTCTTTAAAATTACTTCAATGTTTGTAATTATTTTCAGTTTCGTTTGAAGTGTGGCAGTGAAGAGTTGGGAAAAATGAATTTAGCAGAAAATATTCCCGTGTGGATGAATCAAGATTTCTTTGACAAGGTCATTCGATTCATTGAGAAAGATCAAGCAGCCAAAGTTACAAAGTTTGATGTCAATCCAGGATCGAAGGCAGGAGAGAATTTTGCAAGTGCAATATTTCGTAGCTCGATAACTTACAAGTCAAAGTATTCGAAAGATGCGAAAACAATTTCAGTCATCATCAAAGTGAAGCCAGTTCTTGGTCCAGAAATGGCAGCTTACAGCGAAATCATTGAAAAGTCGAAATTTTTTGAAACTGAAATGGCTTTTTACGGGAAAATTCTGCCTGATATTCAATCGTTAATGTTATCAGCTGGAGATAAGGACGTTTTGTCACCAAAGTAAGCTGATTGGTTATCATGTTTAATAACGTTATAATTATGTAATGCGTACATACAACTTAGATTACTTTATCAGTCCAATGAACCTTCTCCAGTCATCGTTATGGAAGATGTTTGTGTTGATGACTTTACAGTTATCAATTATCCTCCAACAGATTTTGAAGTTTCACGAAAAATAATTCAACGTTTGGCAAAGATACATGCTGGGACTTTCTATTTGATCAGTGAAAATGTAAGAAGTTGTTGATCGTTTCACAAAAGTTTTGAGTTCTTCTATTTCTTCTGTTTCTTGCTTCTTCGTTTAGAAGTTGGATCCAACAGCTTTCAGTCAGAGTATATTTGAAATACCATCAACTGCTGAGATGATTTATGGAAATACTTTAGAACATTTCGCTTCAATTCTTAATGATTGGAAAGGTTATGAAAAATATGCTGAGAAGTTTAAACCTTTGAGAAAAACTTATTTGAGTAAAGTTTTGAAAACTTACAAGCCAAATCGAAGTGAATTTGGTTACAATGTCATCAATCATGCCGATTTTCATATTCGTAATTTGTTGTTTAAGAAAACTAAAGATGGAAGCATTGAAGATTTTCTTTTTGTAAGTAAAGTTTGCAAGAAAATTGTGAAAATGTTAATTGAGATCATTTCAGATTGACTTTCAACTTTGTAATTATGCAACGCCAGCAATTGACTTAATCTACGCGATGTATCATGTATTATCCGAGGAAAACCGTCAAACGAGACGTGATGAGTTCATCGTCAGCTACTATAAGCAATTTGTTGAATCACTTAAGGCATTTGGTTACATGAAATCCCCACCATCACTTACTGATCTCCATATTGAACTGTTGAAAAATGGAATTCTTGAAGTTTTGTTGTGTGTATGCAACACTTCCATTTATTATTACGACTTTTCGACAGTCAAACATGAAGATTTTCTGGTCGAAGATGGAGTGAAAAACTTTATGAAGAAATTATTCGAGACGCCAGCATTCAAAGCAATGCTACAGAAGGAATTGCCGAGATTCCTCTACAATGGTTTCATTTAAATTGTTATGATAATCTACTCACGGTCAAATCGACTAATAATAAAAGTAATCAGAAATTGATATATCACCTCAACCTGCTTCCACTTTAAATTACTCAAAAGCATGTCAATAATGAAAGTGAACCGACATTACCTTTTTCAGTTGATTTTATAAAAACGATTGAATTAAATCCAAAATAAAAGGTTGATCGCTTTCAAAATAAGATATCGAGCAATTGGATTCATTACTCAACGAGTATTTATATATTTTTTTGAGTATTTAATCTTTTGATGTTTATTGATTTTCATCAAGTTGAACATTTTCGAGTATAATGAAAACGCTTACATTGAACAAATTGCATTTTCAGCTTACACATTTTTCACTGCTAATTAACCGACTTCTTCCGCTGATCACAGCATGAACATTTGTAAGAGTGAATGAGATTTCTAATGAGTTGGTTGCTCGGGTTTTTTACAGATTTTTTAAGGCGATCATCGATTGAACTAAAAGTTGAACAGATTTATTTGATTGTTTGATCTTTCTCCGGCTCAATTTCTCTCCCGATTGTGATAGAAAGAAAAAAATGTTTTTAATGAATGGAATATGGAACTTTCTTGAAAGTTAAAAGATGAAGAAAAGCCGATAGTTGGATATTGTGATGATGAAATGCAATTGAAAGTTGTCAAAATGCAGAAACAACTTTTCTATTTAACGCTGTTATCGTCTTTCTTTGTGATTTTTCCCATTCAATGATGAATTTTCTATTGTGAAATTGAAAGTTGCAGTTTTTATTTCTGTTATTTATTCACCTAGATAGACTTTAGTCTTTAAAGAGAAATTCATTTGATGTCGCAATTGATTTTGCTTACAATCAGCACAACTCACTTAAGATTCAATAACATTCCAAATAACATTCCCAAGTGTTAGATTCCAATCAGCAACACAAACAAAAAAGAGGAGTTTGCATTTTTTCAAGTCAATTCAAGAGACTTGGAATACTTTTCAAGTTTCGTGACACTTCCATTGCTTCATAAATCTTTTGCTTTTCCCGTAAATCGAGAAATTGGAGCAATGTCCAACTGGTCATGTTTAAGAAACTGCTGCGTAGTGGAATTTTAATTGAAAATTAAACTCCCAAAGAATCAGACACGCTCTGATAAAAGGAAAGGTTTTGCTGTGAACTGTTTCCCTCGGTAATGAAATGAAAAAGAAAGTACCAATGAGATTTGTTCCGAAAATAATAATATTCACAAGCAATTAGCACTTTTTTAAAATTTTATTCTTCTTTCTTGTCCACCAGACCCTGAAAGTTTTCTTCTTTTTATTTTTCATCATCCACACAACAAAAAGTAAAGAAACAGTGGAGATAACTTTCCCATTTCACTCGTAAGAGATGGTGTGATCATCAAACAATCAATCAACTTGTTTTACAGCATAATTCAACCAAGAGAAATCGTTTGAATTATTCAATAAATAAATTTCTGTTATCAGGTGGTCGCACTTGAATAACATTTCCAATATTTATCACTCTTTGATGTCTTGAAAGTTTAGTTTGTTAAATAACAACTCTTGAAACAACGACGATGACTCTTGTCAATTTTTCGCTTTAAGAACATAAATAGAGCAAGAAGATTGCGATTGTTTTTATTGTGCCGAATGAATGTTGACGGGCGCTATTCACTTATGCAACAGCAACAATAACAACAAACGAGAAACTGAAATTCATATTTCTTTTGTGTGTTAATTTCCATTCAATTAATCGACACTCAGACGCATTGAAAGGTGGAAACAAATCAGACATTCAATTCATCATGTACATCAACTAAATTAGTAAGAATCATATCATGACATCAAATGTTACACGATGTGAATACATTTAATTAACGATGATCTTTTGAGACTTAAACTCTCATCGACGCACTTTTCATAAACATAAATTGGATAGAAATGAGTTGGGAAAAGAGTTTGAAGTCACTCACGCGACAGCTGTTCATGTAATTAGTAAGAAAAACAATGAAAAGATGTTCATGGAGCGGCACACTTTTTTTTCTTACGTTTGATAAATTTAATAGAAACTCAATTGATGAGTTGAAAAGAAAACTTAAAGTGCCATGTTGCCAATGTGTCGAGACTTTTTTTTCTTCTTAATTTATATCTTCACATGATCAGAAGTTTCCCTTCTTTGCTTGTATTTATTCTCAAATTGATTGCAGCAACAGCAACGCATTCTTCACATAAATAAAAGCAACTTCATGAAACCTTCAAATGCCGAACGATGAAACAAAAGAAGTAGAAATACTTCTCATGAACATGGAGAAGAAGTTTAGTTCTTGACATTATGAAAATAATTTTATGTGGCTTCACAAGATTTCTTCGTCCGCTTTGCTTTTAAAATTATCTCAAATGTAAAGCACTCAACATTAATTTATGTCAATTTGTCACGTTTCTTGTATTCACTTCAATTTTCTCATGTTTATGCTATCATAAAAATGTTTCTCAGATTGTTTCAAATTGATTGATGGCAGCATAAAGAAGTAATCAATCGAAAAAAATCTTTTTATGAAGGTGAACGAACTTCTTTTTAATGTCGAAAATCAAAACCTCATTTGAAATCAAATATTTGATGGAAACAGACACTCTACTCATCATTGAAAGCAGCCGATCATGTTTAAGCAATCTTGAATATGTAATGATTATGAAATAGGTATAAGGGTCAATTTGAAGAGAAAACAGCCGCAATATTAAATGTCTAGAGAAGCCACAAGACAATCGCCTTTCAGCTAACTTATGAAAGGTTATTAAACAGAAGAAAAACTCGGTAAGCTTTAATACGATTAGCTGTGCAATAATGACGGTGTGGCTCATGGTTTATAATCATTCAGTAAAGTTCAAGATAAACATCGTTCTAAAACGAGTAGTTATCGAATGCATAAACTAAACGATTGTTCCATTTACCATCAAAAGAAAGAGAAAATCGCCAACGATACTCGATTTTCAAATGTGTCACTATGTCAGTTCATTCTCTTTATGTGACAAGGAAATGCATCGAGTTTTATTTAGAATTTGAGATCAAACATATGTATGCACAAGAAGCTAATAATTGGGAAGATATTTGTTAAAGATTCAAAACGGTAAATTGGAAAGAAGGCAAACAGAAGAACCGTTCGATATGATTTTAAGGTTCTTCTATAGGGTCAATGAATAAAAGCATCAACCAATAATGAATTACGATTTGTATCGATATGTTATTTATTTCGTTCGATATTTGCTTTCATACACCACCTGCCCTATGACAGCGAAACCGGTTCTTCTACAACTTGAACTCCATTTTCAATCCTTTCATTTTTTTCTCTTGTATATAAATTGCATGCAATAAGATCAGTTTTTTACTTAAGTCTGCATTGAAATGCATTTTTAAAATAAGAGAACATTGGAATGAGACAGAAATTGATTTTGTATTTAGATTGCTTAATGTCAACATGAGACAGACTGAATAAGTTTAAATGAGAGTAAACAACAAAGAGCAAAAGGGCAAAGATGATGTCAACTTAAAGATTCAAGTGTCATAATTCAAATGTTAAAATGAACAACAGAAGAATTTCACAATAGGAGATTTATAACAATTGTTTCCTGATTCATTGTCGTCTGTTTCCTTTAGCATTGTTCTCAATACGAATTGTTCCACATACTGATCAGGTTTCAATAAGAAATATAATTTTGTGGACGGTTGAAGGATTTTTTAATTTTTAAGTCTTCAAATTAATGAATTTTTATCGTTCCTGCAGCAGACTTCGTCATTTATTTTTGCTTCTTCTGCTTTGCTTTTTTTAAGACGTTTTCTAACGACAAAGGCGTTTTCTTCTTTACTCACCGTTTTTTTTCTTCTATTATTGCTGCGGTAAATTAATCCCAATTGTGATTGAATGCGTGTCGGTGATTAATCCCAATTAGGGTGAATAAGACAATATTTCCACTTATGAATAATCTCTTAAAATGCTTAATAATTTCTTTTTTCAATCTGTCGAGATAACTTTCATTTATGAAACACAAATACACATGGACTTATTCTTCTTGATTTTTTATGCACTTTTTTTGCGAAAAACACTCAATTGATGTTTCTGTTATTCTTAAAAATTTACTTTGAGAGTAACAAAAACATGTGATATTATTAATTAAGACAGTTTTTTATATGAAATATGTGTAAATAATTGATATCGATTATTAAACTCAAGAAAAAGACCTCCGAGCTCGCCTGCAACTAAACTTTGAATGATCGGTTGAAATTCTCTCGCAAGTTTTTTTTTCAAAACCTCTCATGGGTTTCGGATTACGCTGATTCCTCTCTCGGATTACACCAGCGCCTATCACAAATCCATCGATCCCGATCGAAGTGAACTTAGACTTTTAATCATTGGCGGCGCTGCCATCGCAAATCTCGTGGTCGGAAATAAATCTCGTGCACGAAATTTTTCATGTATGTTTTGTATGGGAGGTCAAATCCGCGCGAACGTACAAGTCGGAAATTCCATTATGGTACATCATAAACACGGGTGAATAACTTGAGTGGGTGCAAATCTAATAAACAGTATTGTCGCGTTCAAGAATTTCAAATTAGTGTTGCCAACGCGTTTCAATGTCTGAGGAGTTCACGATTGTGCAATCGAAGAAAAAGCATAGAAAATTCGGAAAATCTGCACAAGTAAAGTGTAACAGAGCTTCTTCTCCAGCTGAATTTGATCGTGATAAAATTTTAAAGTAAGTTGAGATGAAAATAATTTTAGTTTGTCCTTAATTTTTCGTTATTTTAGGAGAATAAATTATTGTGAAACGGAACTTGAAATTTCTGAATACTTTCAAACCGCAATAGATATCATCAAAACAGCTGTAAATAATCACAGAATATCAGAAATCATCTGTCTTGGAATTGGAAGTATTAGCGAAAGTCTTACAGCTAAATATCAACTTGCTTTCATCAATCTCGTTCAGAGAAATTTGAATATTCAAAGTATTAATTTCTTTGATCCTCTTTTGTCTGCTGGCGAGCAAGAAGTTTTGAAGGCACTTAAGCACACAGTTTTAAGTGAAAACAAAGAAGGAAAATACATTGCCGAGTCACCTACACTTTTCTATCTTCCGCATTGTCCAAAACAACTGACAAATAATTTGCTTTTTTCAAATTGGGATCCAAAATATCTCGCAAATATTTTCTTGATTAGTAATAGTTTCCAAAGAATCATAACTAAAACACCTGAAAGATTTTTAAGACCAAGTGCTAACTTTATTTTAGAAGTTAATCCATTTGTAAGTGAAGTTGAAATTGAGAATTCATTTGAATTGAACACCTGCTTTAACGATACATCAATCCATTCATTTACACCAACCAAACTTGACACTGCTTCTGCAAATCTTTGGATTAATCCATCACAACCAACTTACATTGAAGAAGATTTAGAAATTGTTCTCAATGGCAGCAAGTAAAACTCTTCGCGGAATTTTGTTGGAACTTCGACTTTCATCGCCAAATGGATCCATTAAGGATTCCTTAGCTTCCAAATATATTCTGGATCAATTCAGAAAGTTCAAGACAACTGATGAGCAACTCTGTAAAGTTAAAGATGAGATGCACTTCTTAGGACAAACTTATCTTTGTTATCTTCAGTCAGCAAGAAATTATAAGAGAATCAATGACGAATATAAAGGAGCTGGTGAACGAACAGTCGAAGCAACCGCAAAACTGGTTGGATTTAAGCTTCCTCATGATCCTAAGTAATAAAATATTTAATGTTGTAGATCATGTTATGAAATTTTCTGGAAATAAATTTATGAATTAAAACATGAAAAAGACAGACCGCCATTTAGACAGCAACAACAATTTTTATCATTTTATCTATTAAGTTAGCCGCTCGTAAACAAAACAAAAATGTCTCAAAAGAAAGAATTTTTTAACATTCACAATAACCTTACAAGTATTCCTTGTTTATTAATTAATAAAAATGTTCTCATTTTCCTTCGGAACGAGTCATGGGTTGCTGGAAAGATCGTCGATGCTGATGGATTAATGAATATTTTTATGGAAAAAGTTGTTTATTGTGATCAAAAAGGACTTCAATATAAATTAGATAATTACGGAATCAGAAATAGACAGATTTTGTACATTCAAATACCAGAATCAATCGATCTCACAAGTGCTATCAAGGATTATTTAGATAAACTTCACACACCAATGAATAAGTCAACTAAACGAACATTCAAGATTAAACGAGCTCAAATGAAGAATCAAGAGACGGTCAATGAATTAAAAGGAAAGCAGTTTTAAAAGATCTTTCAACAATTTATTTTGATTGTAAAGCCATCATCATGTTAATAAAAATCAGGAAAATTATTATGATTGATATTCCTTTCTTAATATTTTGGCGATTGTGCTCAACTGAATGTTTGACGTTCCTTCATAGATCGAACCGATTTTGCAATCACGATAGAATTTTTCTTGTGGAAAGTCTTTAGTGAATCCTACACCTCCCATCCAATCAATACAATTTATTGTCACTTTTTGTGCCATTTGAGATGAAAACACTTTACACATTGCAGCTTCTTTAAGGAAAGGAAGACCAGCTTCTTGAAGACGAGCAGCATTATAGGTCATTAAACGAGCAGCTTCAATGAGTGTTGCTGTTTCAGCGATTTGGTATTGCATGCCTTGAAAACTGAAAATATCACTTCCAAATTGCTTTCGTTCTAAGAGATAAGGAATTGTAGCGTCGAAACATCCTTGAGCCAGGCCAATCATTTGAGCGCCAATTCCAATTCTTCCTTCATTTAAAAATCCAGCTGCATATTGATAGCCTTTTCCTAACTCCCCAAGGATATTTTCTTCAGGAACTTTCACGTTATCAAGATGCAACATGCAAGTTCCACTTGCACATATTCCCAACTTGCTTTCCTTCTTTCCTACTGAAAATCCTTCCATTCCACGTTCAAGAATAAAAGTTGTGATTCCACGATAACCTTTCGATGGATCAGCATTCGCCATTACAAGGAAAATATCTGCAATATCTGAATTACTAATCCACATCTTTGTACCATTCAAAATATAATTCGATCCTTCTTTTCTTGCTATCGTTTTCAAAGCGAAAGCATCAGAACCAGATGTCGGTTCTGATAAAGCAAAACTTCCAGCCTGAAATGACATTTGAATGATAAGAAATTAATTTATTATGTCAAAGATTATGCTAAATGTTTAGTAGATTTTTTTTTTCTTAATAGTAAATGAATTTAAGTAATCAAGAACTGTCAACAAACTTCTAGCCCTGAACTTGATTTTTGAAAAAGGAAGAAGAAGATTATCTGCACTAACTCATTATTCAAGATTATGCTTTACTCACTGATTCTGTCGCCAATTTGGTTAAGTATTTCTCCTTCTGTTCCTTCGTCCCAAGTCTGTTAATCAAACTATTGATCAAAGTATTTTGAATGTCAACCAACACAGACACAGCAGGGTCAACTTTGGATATTTCCTCGACTGCCAACACCGAAGTCATAAAATTAGAACCAGTCCCACCATATTCTTCTGGTATCTCGATACCCATTAAGCCATTGTCAAAAAGACCTTTTAACAAACGATCATCGAGTTTTCCATTTGCTTCCATTTCTCTCACAAGCGGTGCGATTTGTTCTTGAGCAAATTTGGCAACTGCGCATAAATTGATAAAAGAAAAATTTCTTAGACAACCAAAATAATTTTTTTTTCGAAAACAACTACGCATTTCATGGATAATGACAAGTTCAAAGTTTCTGTGGTTTTTTACCAGTTTCTTTCATTGCAAGTTCATCATCAGTCAATGTTGTAAGCGGCTTGACAGCTGAATAATTTCTTACTTTAGTGACTGCACTGATAAACTAAATTCCAATAAAAAAAAATAAATAATGAAAGTTCATGACAAATGCTAACAAAAACATCTTACATTAGTGACTGGCAGTTTTCTTAAGTAGTTCATCATTGAATCTTATTAAATATTTGTACTTAGATAGTCTAATAAATGCAACAAGTCACAGTCAATAATCTATGAAGTGCCACGATCGAGCCACGAAATATTACTGAGAGCAACACAAAACATTAACCGAAAAAAAAGAAGTTTGTGAGAATATCGCGAGAAGTAAAATTTTGTCATTGCAAAGAGAACAAAATGTAAACGATTGGAAATGAAAAATAAAAAGATATTCAACGTTATCAGAACTCGGAAGACGTCAAAGTCACCACCAGCAATTCTCTTATCACAACTAATAATAAAAAAACAAATTTTCTTTGTTGTTTAATTTTAAATCCGAATGAAAAAGAAAAATATAAATTTATTCACGTGATTTAAAACGTTAACATGTGAAAATTAAAATAAATGCAATAAAAATCCAATATGGTCGGTCAATAAAGTTGCGTAAATGTTATGCTCAAGATTGATATTCCTTTTTCAATAATTTCGCAATTGTACTAAGTTGCATGTTCGATGTGCCTTCATAGATTGCTCCAATTTTACAATCACGATAGAATTTCTCTTGTGGAAAATCTTTGGTGAATCCAACACCACCCATCCAGTCAACACATTTCACAGTCACACGTTGTGCCATTTCAGATGCAAAATATTTGCACATGGCAGCTTCCTTTGTAAATGGCATGCCGCATTCTTGCATACGAGCTGCATTGTAGTACATCAATCGAGCAGCCTCGATATCTGTTGCTACTTCTGCGACTTGGTATTGCATGCCTTGGAAGCTAAAAATGTCACTTCCAAATTGTTTCCGTTCCAGAAGATAAGGCATTGTGGCATCGAATGATCCTTGTGCACAGCCGACCATTTGTGCTGCGATTCCAATTCTACCTTCATTCAAGATAGATGCTGAATACTGATATCCTTTGCCATATTCCCCAAGAATGTTGTCTTCATGCACACGAACATTGTCAAGATGCAACATGCAAGTTCCACTCGCACAAATTCCCAACTTGTTTTCTTTCTTTCCAACTACGAATCCTTCTTGGTCACGTTCAACAATGAAGGCTGTGATTCCTTTGTATCCTTTTGAAGGATCGGCATTTGCAAAGATAATAAAAACACCCGACAAATCTGAATTACTGATCCACATTTTTGTTCCATTTAAGACGTAATGATTTCCATCTTTTTTTGCAGTGGTTTTTAAAGCGAAAGCGTCACTTCCAGATGATGGTTCTGACAAAGCAAAACTGCCAGGATATTCCGTACAAAGTTTTGTAAGATATTTTTCCTTTTGAGCTTTTGTTCCAAGCCTCGAGAAAAGATTGATCACTAAGGTGTTGTGAATGTCAACAAGGGCAGCAACAGCTGGATCAACCTGTAGATTAAATGATAAGAAATGAGATCATTCTAGGATAAATTTTATCATTTTAAGATTTACTTTGCTAAGCTCTTCGCAAACCAACATCATGGTTAAAAAATTACATCCACTTCCGCCATATTCTGGATCAGCTTCAACTCCCATTAATCCGTTATCGAAAAGTTGTTTCACGATTCCATCATCGAATTTATGGTCGTCATCCATTTTTCTAACAAGCGGGGCGATTTGTTCTTGAGCCAGTTTCGCAACTGTGTAAATAAGAGAGAAAATGAAACGAGAATTAAATTCATGTTTGATGAATGTGTGGAGGCTCGTTTTCAGGTTTTTATTCCTCGCTCTGCTTTAACGTTGTTCGCATATTTATCAATCACTTTAATTTAAAATATTTTCTCAAAGCAGATAACTAAACAACTTCGTTATGTTATCACCAATAACTTGTGTGTGTAAATGTATGAATTTTAGTTTTAAAAATACCTGAAACTCAACAAGACAATTTTTTTCTTGTTTTTCACATTCAAACGATGATTTCCAGATTTTCTTCTCATATCGTTTTATATGTTTGCGATTTTCACTCGTTTTATATTCTTTAATATCTTAAAATATCTAAAAATTAACGTCACAAGTTGTTTTTTTTTCTTCTGCTATTTTATTTCATTCACTACGTGGCTGTGGCTCGTACTTTGTTTGCTAATTTTCTTTTGGTTTTGTTTGAAATTGACTCAAATCAAGTATTTGCATGAAAGTGATAAAAGAAACTTTCGCTTATCAACTCATAAATTCATAAACACACGATTACTGTCAAGGCTAATCCGTGAAAACTTTTGACGTCGATACAATGATGAAAATAATTGAAAAAATCTCATCAAAATTAAATTTTATCACTTGTCGCTTATCACAAATTATTATTTTAGGATTTGTTGTGGAAAATTATTTGATTGTTATATAATAGAAGGTACACCAGACTGACCTGTTTGCTTCATCACTAATTCATCGTCAGTTAATGTCGTTAAGGGTTTCACACCCGCAGAACTCATAAGTCGGGCTTGACTTTTGCTGACGGTCTTCATCATCTATTTTAAAAAATAAATGATAAAACTTATTTATGAAGATGATTGAATAAATTTTTATCCACTTACTGATCGAAGCGGAAGTCTGCTGATTAAACGATTCATCTTAAATATTTTTTTTATTATTTCTTAAAATAATTTTTCTAGAGACACGACTTGGTCGGAATCGCAAGAACAACTAACGAATAAAAGCGATCCCGAGCAGAAACATGAACTTGAAATGTGGATTTATTATCATCATTGCTTCACTCTCTTCACTCCGATCTTCGTTCGCTCTCTTCAAATTTTTTTCATTCTCTTTCCAAACATTCATGTTTTTAACTTTCATAAACTGAAACTCTCAAAAATTATCAATAAAACATTAATTTTACTTTATGAATCGATTTATTAATGCGAAAAAAATTATTTGCTTTAAGCATGACATGAAAGAAAATTTAAATTCTCACACGTTTTTATGTCTACTTCGAACCGCTTCCACCTTTACCATCCTTATCTTTATCAGAATTCTTATCCTTGTTGAGGGAATCAACAGCCCCACGAATTGCTTCTGATTGTGGATCAACACCAGGAAGATTTTCTAAAACACTTTGCAAGAATGCGGGATCGGTGATGACCTCATTGTAGTCTTCATCCACATCCATTGGAGTCTCTTCTTTTTTAGGACGCTTAGCTTGTTGTGAAATTGGTTCTTCTGTAAATTTCATATTCATTAGGTGATTTTCAAGGGAAGAAATAATAATCAAAGCAACACTTACGAGCATCTTGCATTGACATTTGCATAGCAAATGCAATTTGCTCTTCTTCAGTCATGTTTGAAAAATCTGGCATAATTTCGTCACTCTAAAAAAGAAAGGAATGTTAATAAAAAATGCTTTTAGGAATCTTAAATTTATCTTAAAATTAAAGTGAAGACAGAATTTTGTAAGAGTTCCAAAAAAATGAAAACGGAAACGAAACGAACTCGATGTCGTTTTACCGGAGTCTCTGTTGAGAGAGCAAGAGCGCGTTCAAGCATTGCTTCGTCTGATGTTGGAGCAGCAGTTGTTACTGGCGGTGCTTGACCAGTCATATCTGATTCTTGAGCAGAAGCAGCCTGAGCCCGTCGCTGTTCTTCCTCTTGTCGCTGTCTTTGTTCCTCCATCGACACACGAAGTGCTAAAGCGAGTTCTGGATCTTCGTTCGGATCAACTCCAAATTCATAACCTGCTCCACCTAAACCAACTCCTCCCAAGCCATCTTCACCTAAAATTATCAAAATCAAGAGAAAATTAAAAAAGATGACGACAACATTTTTGAAATTTCCTTACCTTGAATGATTGGCGATGAGATGAGAGCTTCTTGAAGTGCTGAACCTCGAGGAACACTAACAAGATGAGAACCAGTACCATCTTTACCATTCAATGCATTGATGAAAGCAGTCAACAAATCGTTGTTCTTTTGATGATCACCAAAACTAACAATGTCAACATTTACTTTTTCTTTTTTCAATCTTTTCGCGAGTTTTACAACTTCTGCTTCATCGGCTTCAAGTGGAGAGCCAATGAATAATACAATTCGCATTTTATGGTTCTTTCCTTGACGATGTTTAAGAACAAGCTAATTTGGATAAAATTTTAATTAATAATTTGAATGATTAAATCATTTCATGAACTTACATGAGCAACTCTGATTCCAGTGATGAGATTGACATTTCCATTTGGTTGAACCAAGTGCATTTTAGACATGATACTTCCTACATCTCCTGTAAGTGTTGCTAGAACTTCCACATTGCTGAAAATAATTCTATTAATTAAACTGCTTTCAAAACAAATTTTGCACAAATTACTCAGCGAATGTAAGAAGACCAACATTATTCTCGGGATTAGAACGGATTTTAGTCATGCATACCAGATTTATTCCATCTTTCTGGGCATTTAATCTTGTAGGTAGGTAATCACCATTACGCTGGTAGTCACTGTTGTCGAAGCTACAAAAATAAAAATTATTTTTTGCTGAATCACTCCTCATATTTTTTGGTTTTCCATGTCTTATTTAACTCTCCATGAAACAAACTTGAATTCATCACAGTGAAAGATTTGAAACTTACCAAATCATTGTACTCTCGAGCACCATTTTGCTTTATTTTATCGAATAATAACAATATATAATGATCAAACTTCCTTTGTTGACTTTTGGATTTCGAGGTTTATGTTAGTATAACAGTTGTATAACAACTGTACATTAACCTCAGCTGAGGCAACCCTAAATATTCAAAATTCATCTAACCGTTAAATTATTGACATTATTTTATGTTTCTGGTTCTGGATTTTTATGATTATCACTTACATAACAGACATTATTGTTTATTACTTAATTTTTTTATGCTACCTATAAATACATTTAGAGTTTGTTTTGTCACTTTAATTATTACAAAGTTTATTTACAATTTTTCTGTAAAAAAAACATTAAAGAATTTAAAAAACTTATTGTCATCACTGATCACACTATTGATGAGTAAATAATAATTAAATTTTAAGCCATTTATTATTCATCAGACCACCAAATATTACAAGAAAACACACACAAACGATTTCCTCTTAAATCAACATTTGTCTTGTTGAAATAGCAAACAATAAATTGAACTGATTTTCAAGAAATCACTTCTTAGCAAATAAAATATTATCGATCCATAGATCAGAGTTTTGACAAAATAATTCAAATATCTCATGCGGTGAAAGTTTTTCAGTGCTTTTGGTAAATCTTTGTCATCCTCTCGCAGTAAATATCGGCGACCACCAAGAACAGCATAACGGAAGTAGAGAATGATGTCGTACTCTAAAAAGTTATTATAATTAAAAGATTTCATATCCGAAAGTTTCAGGTTTGAGCAGAGATTTATAAAGTTTTCATTTTGGAATTTCCAGTTGTTTAGAATGAAATGTTCAAGAGCTAAATTGGCTTGGTAAATTTTTCTTTGAAGTCTCACGAGGCTGAAAAAAAATCGAGTTCAAATGTTTAAAGGAACTTTATCAAACATTCGATTAGAAAAATCTTACAATGGTTTATGACCTTTTAGACCAATCGCAAAATCAACGAAAATAGCAGGCAGCAAATGGAAAAAAATTACTTTCAAATAATTGAGATAACGACACTTTGTCAACCCTCCACCCGGCGCCCAAAGCATTTTATCCAAAGGAAATTCATCTTGCATTCCTTTTCCCATTTCAATAATTTGCTCCATTGTAGCAATTCTTTGATTTGAAGTGGAGCAATTATAAACAGGCAAACTTCCGCTGCAAAATAATTTATGATTTTAGTTTCAACCTTTGACATTTTCAAATTTATAAATAAGCATAAATGTTTTTGAATTTATATTGACTTTGAAAAGGCAAAAACAATGTTATGAAATTTACCTCGGTTCAAGTGCACGTTTCCATGCTGCAACTATCATTGCCTTAATGCAAATATCGACGGGTGTGAAATCTGCAATGTTGTCAGGGCTGCAATACATTGTCCTTGTCACACCCAATCCTGATCCGACTAACAGTCCAACTGGACCATTAACTTTAATTAAAAATAGAGAGATAGGAACAATGTTTTGATTTGTTCATTTGGATATGCTTACAATTGTCGATCCAACCTGGAAAAGGTTCTTTCATCGATGATATAACAATTGATGGTCTAAACAATACCAAAGGAAGTTCATGCTTGTAATCGTCAACAACTTGTTCAGCAAGAGCTTTTGTAAATGTATATGTGTTCGGTAAGAATTTCATATATTTCGGTGTCAAAATATTCAACAAATCTTCATCAACTTCTTCACAGATTTTAATTGTTTTCTTCCAGTCAACATACGGCTTGTGAATCTCTTCACCGACAACTTTTAGTTCAGGATGACTGTAAGTTGTTGAAACATGCATAACAACTTTGATGTTCACCAAAGTTTTAGAAAATTCCATAACTTCACGTGTACCTCGAGTGTTCATATGCACAGCATATTTTAAATTATCATCGAATCGTACACTCGCTGCTGAATGAAAAATAATTGAAACATTTTTCATTTTCTTCAAATCATTGTTCGAGAGTCCAAGTTGAAGTTCAGTCACATCACCTTCAATCGGAATTAATTTTTCGAATACCGTCGGCACCCTTTTTCTCAAAGGCGTAAATAGCGGCAAATCAAGTATTGATTTCAACCGCTTTTCAATAGAATTTCCTTTTTTAGGACGTAATAAAACATAAATTGCTTTAATATCGGGACATGAACGTAAAAGCTTCTCAATTAAAACTTTGCCCATAAAACCGGAACCACCCGTAACAAAAATCTCCTGACCACCGTAAAATTCAGGTATTGATGGAGCATTTTTCGTCCATTCACACTCATAATCGTCTAAATTAAAAATAGTTTTATCTTCCAATTCAGGTTTTATGATATGACTTGAAAACTTCATTTCCTTTCAAATAACTTTTTTCTTTAATAAAATCAACTGATTGTCACCACGTTTGACTTCTTTCTAATTCTAAGTTCAAGTTTTGTACGTCGCATTTTTAATTTCAATAGTTTTTCAAGACTGAGCAAGAGAGTGAGAAATAAACTCAAACTTTCAAATTGATCAAATTGATGATTAAATGAGAATTGATTTAAAAGAGAATCAATTATTGAGCTTTTGAAGCTTTGAATTTCCTTTATTTAAAAAAATTACCTCGACAACCATTAAAAGTGAAAGAAAAATTATTGTACACTAGAAATAACTTCTGCAAGCATTAATCAGATCATATTTTACAAAAATAAAGTAAAATGCAATCATGTATGGTATCCTTGTGACAAATCTGTCAAGCATCTTCATTCTTTTGAAGTGAATTATGTTCTTGGGAATATTTTCTTCCTTATCACCCAACAAATATTTTTTAACTCCAATGAGAGCATAGCGAAGGTACAAAATGATGTCATGATGGAAATAGTCTTCAAATCCAAAATCATTCATGTCGTCTAGCTTCAAATGTTGTGTCAATGAATAAAATTGTTCGTTTTTGAATGTCCAATCATTTGAAACGAAATAGTGAAGTGCCAAGTTAGCTTCGTAAATTTTTCGTTGAATTTTTACGAGACTTTAAAAGAAATAAAATTTCAATTGAATAGTTTATCAAAGATAATTTAACTCACAATGGTTTTTGTCCTTTAATCCGGAACATTAAATCAATGAACATCGCAGGCAGCAGTTGAAGAAAAATGGTTCGAATAAAGTTCTTCATAAAGGAAAGAGTTATTTCACCTCCAGGTGTCCAAAGCATCTTATCCATGGGACATGTAGCCGAAAGACATTTGCCAAGGTCTGTTATTTGACACATGGTAATATCGACATGTCCCGACGATGCGCAGTTATAAACTTTCAGTAAATCTCTACAATTTCATGAGATAAAATCAAAATATCAAATCACATTAATAAACTTTACTTCGGTTCATGAGCTCGTTTCCATGCTGCAATTATCATTCCTTTGACACATAAATCAACTGGAGTGAAATCAGCAATGTTATCAGGATTGCACCACATCGTTCGAGTTATTCCTATTCCTGATCCTACCAATAGACCCACGGGACCGTTGACTTCATAAAAATATTTTTTTGTTTTGTCAAATCAATGTTAAAAGTTATTCAAAAAATATGAAAATTTCTCACAGTTGTCAATCCAACCTGGAAAAGGTTCTTTCATTGTTGATATAACAATCGATGGTCTAAACAAAACCAAAGGAATTTTATCTTTATAATCTTTCACGATATGTTCAGCAAGATTTTTCGTGAATGTATAAGTGTTTGGCATAAAGTTTGAATACTTTAATGTTAAACAATTGAGAACGTCTTCGTCGAGTTTCTCACATATTTCAATTGTCTTACGCCAATCTGCGACTGGGTCATAAATCTTCTCTTCAACGACGGATCTTTTTGGATTACTATAAGTCGTCGAAACGTGCATGACCACTTCGATATTTTTAAGGCTTTCAGCGAACTTCATTATTTCTCTTGTTCCCCTAGTATTCATGAACACAGCATATTTCAGTGAGTCATCAAAGCGAACACTCGCAGCAGAATGAAAAATGATCGAAACATTTCTCATTCGGTGAATGTCGACTTTTGACAGACCGAGTTCAATTTCTGTGACGTCGCCATTTATTGGAATAAGTTTATGTAAAACATCAGGCATCAATTTACGTAAGGGAGCATATAAAGGTAAATCAATTAATGCTTTCAATCGTTCGTCGATTGACTTTCCTTTTTTAGGTCTTAGAAGAACGTAAATCGTTTTGATTTTACTGCACGATCTTAAAAGCTTTTCAATCAAAACTTTTCCTAAAAATCCACTTCCACCTGTGATGAAAATCTCTTTATCAGCGTAATAATCAGAAATTGCTGGTAAATGTTCTAATCGTTCTTTGACAGTAAACAAATCATTTACAATTTCATCCTCGGTTTTAATGCATTGCATAGAATGATTCGAAAAGCGCATCATTTTTGAAACTATTTTTATTCCTACACTTTTGTGTTCACTTTATGTCTTATTGCCCGACTAATTGTTAATGAGTGAAAGAGTTACGCTTACCTCAATTCAACTTATTAGAATATCTAATTTATTATAATCAATTCTAGTTAACTAATTAAATTCCAATTTGTTAAGTTTCCGTTCTGTTATGTCATAAATTCGTTTTTGAATGTAGAGAAAGTTGAAACTTTGAGTGTCATGATTACTTTTGATACTTCTCAATGAAAAGATTTCTTAAAATTGCTTGTAAAATTTCTGTCAATGAAGCTTTTTAACGCGCCAAATTTTAATTTTATTTTACGCTGAATTTAAGAAAACTTAACACAATCTAAATTCATGTAATTGAACCTTAAACTCAGTCAATTCAATGACCACGCTTTGGTTACCAAATTATGTACAATTAAATTAAAAGTCTAGTCGACATTTTATACAACTTTACAATTTTTTATTCGATTCCTAAACCAAACTCAGAAATTTTCTTTAACTTCAAGAACATTTCTACATTCCAAAACTGTTTTTGAGAATTTTTACAATATCATATTTGAAGAAAATAATGTAAAAGGCAAGCATGAAGATAAAGCAATAGATTGCATCAAATGTTGCTTTCATAATCTGATACCTTCTTCGACATTTAGGAAGACTTTCATCCTTTTCATGGAGAAGATATCGACGAAATCCTAACAAACTATAACGAATAAAAAGTATCGAATCGTATGTGAAACCAGTACGAAAATCGAATTCTAAAACGTCTTCAGGATGTAAGAAATAATTTAAGTCACAAAAGTTTTCGTTGATGAAATTCCAATTGTGAGTTACAAAATATGATAATGCGTTGTTGGCTTCGAACATTTTTCTTTGAATTTTCATTAATCTGTAATGGACGAAAACATTAATTATTCAACCATCTCTTTAAGTCTTTCATTCTTACTTCGGTTTCCTCATTTTCATCCTTAGAATGAAATCAAAAAATAATGCAGGCAATATTTGAAATAGGATCAATCGAATGAAATTGTAACTTTTACAAAGCGTAACACCACCACTAGCTGTTAGAACCGTTTTTTGAGGTGCCACTTCCTTGCACACTCCATGGATGCCAATTTCAAGCATTTGTCTGATTGTGAGTTTATTTTTATTTCCTGCTGCACTGTTGTATACAGGAAATGAGCCACTAATTATGAAAAGGCAAAATTATGATTGACATTTTGATTAAAACATTTAGTAAAATTTACTTAGCTTCACTTCCACGCTTCCAGGCACTCATAATCATTGCTTTTGCAATTACATCAACAGGCATCATGTCAAGAACGTTTTTTGGATCACAATACATTGTCTTGCTAAGACCTAATACCGATACCAACAATATTCCCATAGGTCCATTAACACTATCGACCCAACCTGTGAATTTGAAACAACAAAAATAATTTGAACTTTGATTAAATATTCCGAAAGAAAATTTTACCCGGGAAAGGTTCTTTCTGAGACCAAATAACGACTGAAGGTCTGAATAACACAATCGGAAGTTTATTTTTGTAATTATTCGAAACATGTTCAGCAAGATTCTTTGAGAACACGTAAGTATTCGGCATGAAGTTGATGTAATGTTGGGTAAATTTATCAAGTTGATCTTCATCCATTTTCTCACATATCTCAATAGTTTTTCGCCAGTCAGCTGCTGGAGGATAAAGCTTCTCTTCCAGCGTGTGAGTGTACACATTGCTATAAGTTGTCGAAACATGCATTAAGACCTTCAAATTGACGAGCGTTGTAGCAAATTCCATGAGCTCGCGAGTTCCACGAGTGTTCATTAGCACAGCATATTTCAATGAATCGTCGAAACGAACAGTTGCAGCAGAATGAAATATAATTGAAACATTTCTTAGAAGTTGAATTGATTCATTCGATAATCCAAGTTTTAATTCTGCCACATCACCAGCAATTGGAACGAGTTTTGATGCAAAATTTGGATTCAATTTTCGAACTGCATCGAAAAGCTTTAACTCGACGAGTTTATTTAATCGTTCTTCAATTGACTCTCCTCGTTTAGGACGAATAAGAATGTAAATTAATTTGATATCAGGACATGATCTCAAAAGCTTTTCTATCAACACTTTTCCAATGAAACCCGATCCACCCGTGATAAAAATTTCCCGACCAGCATAAAAGTTTTTAATGTTGGGAAATCCTTTGATTGGTGTTTGTTCTCTCAATAATTCTTTAATACTTCCTTCCTGAGTCTTCAACTCATGCATGTGATCGTCAGGATATTTCATTTTTAAACCTTTTTAGACAAACTTTCTTTCCTTAAAAATTAAACGCGTCCGCACTTGTTGGTGTCACTCAACCTATTAAACTTAACGTGTCACAAAATTTGGATTTTTAATTTAAATTTATTCCGCTTTACAGTGATTTTACTTTTGTGTGTTGAAAAGGAATACTTTTTACAATTAGCCATTAAAAGTGTTGAAGTTCAGTCGCATCGACATTAAAAATCTATTCACTTAATAATTATTCATTAATTTTAACTTCGTTGAGAGGCTTCGAACATAACGACATGAAAAGCTTCTTGCGGCAATGATCATGAGCAATTTTCATCTCTTAAAATAAAAGAAAGAAAAGAAAATCGAGAAGAAAAATTGAAAATTCTCTCAAACTTTTATCATCGAATGATTTAAAAATAAAAATGAAAATGTTTCTACACAACATCGCAGTTTTCACAAAGATTTTCATCGGTTTGGGTTGATTTTCAAGAGATCTTAATTATTTATTCATTCGAAATCATGGACGCGCTTTACTTAAGTCAGAGAATTCTGATTAGTAGTGATTGCTGTAAGAAATTGATATCCGGTGGAATTCTTGTCTCGAACACAGATGGAACAATTAAAAGAGTTTTTACGTCGCAAGAGGAAATCAACAGCTACTTGTTCATTGAGCACGGAGCTGAGGTAGTGAGAGAAACTTTTTCGCACTCATTTGTGCGTTGTTGATAACAATTTTGAAGAGAATTTTCCTTTTTACTCTCAGGTTTATGATTTTGGCAACAAAGTGATCATGCCAGGCTTGATTGACGCAAACGTCAACATTTGTTCTGGAACTGATGTTGAAGATTTCTCAACTGTCACGAAAGCAGCAGCTGCTGGTGGATTCACTTGCATTGTTGACAATCCAATGTACGCTCAAAATTCATGAGAATTTCAAACAATTTTTATTTCATTCTCTCTTTTACTTTAAAGGTTTTCAGTTCCCGCCACAACTTCATTGAAAAACTTAAAAGCAAAAGTCGACCAAGCTCGTAAAAATTGTCTTCACGTTGATGTTGCCTTTTGGGGTGGCGTTACTGGTGAAAATAATTCTGAACTTTTACCTTTGGCACATCATGGTGTTTGTGGATTTAAAGGTATTCTCAATCCACAAGACAGTTTTCCTGATTTCCCACATCTTACAAAAGATTCTTTGAAAAGTTCACTTGAAGTGTTGGAAGAGACTGATTGTGTTTTGGCTGTAAGTTAAATTGCAAATAATTTTCAAGGAAGTTCAAATGAGATTTGTTTCAGTTAAAACCCGACTTGGAAGAACAAGAATCAAGTTTTCCCAACGATGTAAAGTTCAAAGATTATGCAATGTTCTTGTCAACAAAGCCATCATCAATTGAGAAAATCGGAGTTCAACTCGTATTGGATTTAATTAAAAATCATAAAATGAAAATTCATCTCACTGATTTATCTTCAGCTGAGATTTTTCCTTTGATGCAAAAATATCAAAATATGAAAACACCAAAAATGTCGTCTTTGTCTTATGAAACTTCTCATCACTATTTGGCACTCAATGCAGAAGATATTGGAAATGGAAAAACTGAATTTAAATGTTCACCGCCCATTCGAAACCACAACAATCAAAGCAGTTTATGGGAAAAGATAAAAAATTATGAAATATTTAATGTTTCAAGCAGTCATTTGCCAAGTTCGATAAAATCGAAATGCTTGATTGGTGGTAAAAACCGAGGAAATTTCTTTGAAGCTTCAAATGGAATTTCATCACTTCAGTTTAGCCTTCCAGTGTTTTGGACAAACTGCCATAAGCACGACATGACCTTGCATGATGTCAGTCGGTTTTTAAGCTATCATCCCGCAAAACTTTGCGGTCTTGACAAGAATAAAGGAAGAATTCAAATTGGTTATGACGGAGATTTTTGTGTTTGGGATCCCGATGAAGAATGGACGGTGACTAAAGAAGACACGTTATTTAAGAATAAAATTTGTCCCTACTATGGGAAAGTTTTGAAAGGTCGAGTTTATGCGACAGTCGTTCGAGGGTATTTTGTTTTTGATGTAAACAACCCACAATTCGATGAACCGATGGGAAATGTTCTTCTAAAGAAACCCATGAGACGATGCGAGCGATCGATCAACTTTCAAGATGATGACTTGGAAACTTGAAAGACAAAACGAAAATTTCAATGAAATAATTTACTTTATTTCCTTACTTTCTTTTTCATTTTCCACAAAATTTTCAATCATAACAGAATGTCAAAAGGAAAAACTGTGAAAACGACATAAAGATGAAAAATTTCTACTTTCAAGAATGTTTAAACACAGAACTTTTAATTAATTTTTTTTTTACTTTTCAACATACTTTTCATAAGAAAAAAATTATTTTCTCCACTTATCGATGAGTTAATTACACAATTAATTAATTATCATAATATGTAGTTTACAAAGTTTTGTTTAAGGGTAATACTGATCCTTAAATTAATTTTAAATATTTATTATCAAATTTAAGTCTTAATTCTATCATTAATTCTTTTCTTTTATTAATTATTAATTATTTTGAAGGATGGAGACAAGTCACTACATTAATAAACATTAATTTTTAAAATATTTACATTTCACGACTTAATTATTCTTTTCATTCAACAAATTGCAAAATTTGTTTCTTCTGATCTTAAATAAAAAAAAAGATGAAATGGAAAATTTTTTAATGAATTGGTGGGAGTGATAAGTGAAAAGTCAGAAAGTTATTTGAGTAGCAAATTGTTCATTTAAAGGTCTATCAAAATTCTTTCTATTTCATAAATTTGTTTTGTCATGACTCATGATGACTTAATAAATAAAATTCTTACATTAAAAAGCTTCGGGGAAAAATGAAAATCTTTCTCAGTTTAATGTACAGAAGAAAATGAAAAGATTTTCCATAAAGATATTTCTAAGGTTGTTTAAGTAGATATTGTTGATGATGAATTATCTTAATTATATTTCTTTGTCGCGAGATCAATGATAATTGAAATTTATCATTGGTCAAGATGGAAATCAAAGCTACATTAATTTATGATGTGATGTTATGAATAAAGAGCGCGAGGAATGATGATCGACAAATAAATAAAAGCTTTTCTCTCAATGAAATTTGTAATTGAGCTTCACAATTAAAAATGTATAAATATGCAAGCTAATGCAGATAATTGAATTTCGATAAAAGATGAAAATTTATGAAGATTTAATTTATTATTTACACGTGTACTCTTGAATAACTTTTTTACACGTGTCGCAGCGAACATTGCAACACCATTGGAACTTGCAGTTGCATCGCTCCTGAATAACAATTTTCTTTGTATTGTAGCCTCGGCCGCAGCAAAGGATGGAACAGCTGTCTAACCCTGTTGATGTTCGATTGCATCTTCTGCCATGTGTGCCTAGAACGAGAAATAAAAAAGGGTTCGATTGTAGATGAAACAGCAGGGATTAAATTAAATATTTAATTAACAATTACCAGGCCATTGAAGTTGCTTATTCACACGACACCAATCGGGACTTTCATCAAGATAAACGAGATCAACTGCAGTTGGAACTTTATATCGAGGATCTTTCACTTGAAGTCGACCTCGTTTATTCATTTTAACTTGAGTCGCTTGTTCGTATTGTTCTCGTAAGAAATCACCTATGAATAAAATTAATTAACTGGTTGATTACATTAAAAAGTGTAAAACCTTATTTACCAATCTCTCGGATTGTGCTTAATTGCTGCCAACACGTCACAAGACTGCAAGATCCACTGACACCATGACATTTGCAGATTATTCTGTGCTTTTTAATAACAGCCTGGAAAATAAGGAAAGTTTCTTTAATGAAAGATTCACGTAATTAATATAAAATCAGTCACTCACTCTACGACCTGCTTCATTGTTATGCAAGTTCATTAATGAACGAGCCTTCACAGATGATTGCTTGTAACGTCCACCTTTTTTACGTCCGACATTTTCTTCTGCATTGCTGACAAAAAGTTTTGAGTTAAGAATTTCTTTGTTGATTTTTTCCTGAAATAAAAGAATTTCATTTTATGGCAGTTAGTTGCAGATGAATGATTGAAAGCGAAAGACATAAAATTTTCTTCATCTTCTTCATACCTGCAATTCATTTCGTTCATTCTCTTTCAAGTTTGAATTGAGAAGTTCTTGAGTAATTTTTTGTTGAAGTTTCAGCATATCATCTGCTTTTGCTTGCTCTTCGGGATTCAATGTTGTTGAAACTGTCGTCGCATTATCTGCAGATGTCTCGTTTCCCATTGCCTCATTTTTCGTTGGCACCGTTACTAATCCTCGTGCACCTCGTTTTCGTTCCTTTTCCCGGATATCAATAAAGTTTTGCGAAAATCTTTTTTATTTTTGAAAGAAGAAATAGAAGAAAATAAAAAATAAATCTCAGTTAATTTATTGGACTCTTGAATAAGATTTTTGTATTTCATGAATAAATTCAATTTGGAATTTCAAACTTTTACTCTGACTTTTAATGTGCAAACGTTTTCGTTTTTTTTCCTGTTTCCCTTCGCATCCATAATAAATAGCACAATAACAGTTACAGACGAAATCTGAAACTAATTGAATGTTAAGTGGCTGAATTGAGGAAACGAAAAGTAAGAAGGAAAAAAAAGAGAAACAGAAACAGAAACTAGAAAAGAGATTGTCATAAAAATAACATCTTTCTAATATTGCAGAATATTGACTTCAATAAAATTTATTGTTAAAGAATTAAACGCATTATTGGTCGGTGATAGTTGGTGACACATTCTGATATTTATGACAATTTAAATGCTTTTCTTATCCCACACTGCTCTCATTTCATTCCTTTCATAAGATTACATGGATATATTAGCTGAAATAAATCCGCAACTGTTTCTCTTAAGGGACTCATTCGTAAGTTAAATCACAACCTTCTTTTTACTTTCTCCAACATATCGCAAACCATTTTTCAGAATTAGCTGACGAGACTCATTAATTCTCCGAGCAACATAAATTTGTCAAATAAATACGTTAACATGGTAACCTGCGGTGAGAAATGAAAGGGAGAAAAGTAAGAAAAGGACTTTCTTGTTGTCGTACACAACTGAAAGAAAGCAAAATTTATGAACCCAAACTTTGCTTAAGACGAACACATTTTATCAACAGATTCGACAAATTTGTTTATTTACGATTAATACGATACGAGACTTTTCCTAAGCTGCACTTGACAAATATTTTGAAATTCCCATCAAAACAGACAAGCAATGCTGCATTTAATCTGATTTTAATTCATACAAAATTTGTTGACAGTAGCAGACTCTGTTTCTCCCTTAAGCTTTAATTCTACCTCTGCTCAACGATGAGGGCACATCAACATCGATTCGTAACTATTTAAATATTTAAAGAGGCCCTCAAACAGACAAAAGGCAGTTTGCAGAAGCATAAATGCGGTTTGTCGATATGACGATGAATGAAAACTGATGAGACGCAATTTCCTTTTACTTCTACGCCACAAAGCCAATATGGCAAACATATTCATATCTAAGAGAACGAGTATCGGTTGTGTTTGCGATTGTTATTAATATCATTATGATTGCTAGAGGCTTAAGATTTCTTCAGATGTTTGCACATTTGTCTTCAAATAAACATTTATGATCAAAGTCAGAAACATTTATTTTATGATAGTTTCATCGAAAATGAATATTCAAACTTCATAAAACAACTTTCATTAGAAAAGGATTAAAATTTTGATTCCTTTTTAATGATGTGAACTTACTTGTAGCCGAACTCTAAATCATCACCACATCCACCCCAAGTCCAATCTTCATGTAGTTGGTTCGGTCTTGCTGAGCGAGAACAGCCACATGATGCAAGTTGTCCATCACGACAAGCTCGCGCTATGAAGCTTGCTGTTGTTGCGGCTGCTAATGCGTGAATAAATGCCATTTCAGGGGTTCCTAGAAGAAATAAATTAAAATTGATATTAAAAATAGAATTCTTAGAAGATTATGCAAGCACAAAGAAATATTTCCGACCCTTGAACACTTGAAATCTTTTCTGATGTGAAAAAAGCGATTACGTTACATCAGTTCAGTTCATATTCGAAAATACCATACAAAAAATAATTTTACGACCCTTTAAGTTGCTTTTTGTACAACTATTTAATCACTTTCGTATAACTTTCCATTGAGTTTAATTTGATTTTACATTTCCATCTTTTACAATAGAAACAGAGAAGATTTGTTGTGAATCATGAAGCAAAATCAGTTTCGCTTAATTGCGAAAGTATTTCAAAGCAAGCAAATATGAAGCAGGATTAAACAAAATTGCTTTTAAAGTCTCTAGTTTACTGCGTAATGAATGTTTGAGAGGTTGAAATGGCATTTTGTTGCCACACACATAGCAATTCGCATGAGCTTAGATAAATTTATAATTCGCCATGCGTCACCCAATTTGTCACGGGCATTAAAAAGATGCCTTTTCTGACTATTTTTGGATACGTTGATGATTTCTTTTATACTAGTTGAACAAAGTTGTAACTTTTGTTACAAAATGACGACAACTTTCTATCTCAACCAACCCGCATTATTCTCTTTTGTGATCATCTGAAGTGCTGCATTTATCAAGAGAGTCTCTGAAAAGAAATCCCACACACGATTTTCTCAATCATAATCATTCACGGCAATAAAATTAGTTTTATCGAAATAATTTCTTTTTTTGAAAAGTCAATTTTCATCGGAACCATCTTTGACGACCCTTTTTTAACAATTCTTTTTAATAATTCTTATTTTTGAATTCAGTGGATGAGAAAATAGATAGATTGATGCACAACGCCTTCTTTCTGTTCCCTTCCTGCTATGGGATGTAATTTTAATTATGGATTCTTCAACCTAACATACTTCAAATCCTTCATAAGCGATGATCAAATGTAAGTATTAAAAACTGGGAATGTTTATTATCACAAGACAGAGAGTGAGATGGAAATTTCAAATTTGTTACGTTCAAGCGTATAATTTTATATCCGAGTCGAATTATATTGAAATTAATATTAATTTTCGTTTGTATTTGTTTGTGAAGAATAATTTCAGAAGAATGTTGTTTACGTCAGAGAAATTGTGCTGGGGGAAGCTTAAAAATGGAATATTTTTGTTTTCAAATGAGTTCTTGCACGAGTAAAAACATCGACTAAATTCCCCCAAACTCCCCAAAGCGACGCATGTGAAAAATGCTTTCGAGAATTGTTCCAAGATCTTCTTTGGATCTTTTTTTATGTTTGTTAGATGAGCAACGTAGAAGTTTACACTGCAAACAAATATTGACTTTGAAATTATTTCTGGGCATTAATCTTGTGCTATTTGGTTATGCCTTCAACGTTTTAATGATGGAAGCAAACGTTTGTGAAAAGCTTTCTCGTCATATTGATGTTGAACGATAAGACTTATGAATGTATATAAGGAAAGAAGTGAAGCAGAATATTTTAATGTTGTCTTTAAGGTGGATTATTTAAGGCTTATAAGAAATATTCAACTTTGAAAATTTTCCTTTTTTTTTCATCCTCAAATTTACATTCATAAACAATTCATTGTTAATCTTACTGAGTTGAAAAAAGCAATTTGCTTTCTGGCGTAAAAGTTACAACAAAAAAACTTCTCCACGAGAGACATGCTGATTTATTTTAATTTTTTTTCTGGTTCAAGAGTATCACATGCTTCATATTTAAGAATAAAAAGTCAACAAGAGGGTTTAAAACTCTGTCAGATTTGTTGAAGTTCAAAATCCTTTCGCAAGGACGTGAGAGAGAAAACAAAAGTTAAGATAAATGTGTTTGAAATTGTGTCATTGTTTGCTGCAAATTACCAAACGTGATTCCGGTTTTTCTTCACTATTCACTTTAATGTCGTCAACACGCTTGCAAGTTACAACCAAAAGACAGAAAGAAGTTCTGTACTCACCATGATGAAAAAGACTATCAAGTTGAACAAAGAGAATGAGATTCATGTTGAATAGTGTAATATAATTTGATGCGTGTTATTTATTACCAACCCTAATTTATAATAATTTTACATGTTCGTTCTCGTATCTTTAGCGTAACAAATCTGACATAGTCAAGGGAAAAAAATTGCTTTCCATCGTTTCACATATGTATGACTTTTACTCTGATTGAAAAATGTTCTGTGAAGCTTAATTAACTCAGCTCTTTTTCCGCTAACTAAACAGTATCGATATATCTTTTTCGAAAATATACATCGTTGTCTAAGATTGAGAAAGGCCTTCACCAGCTTTCTACTCGTTTGCTTGTTGGTAAACAACTAAGGTTTTGTTGAGCAGAAAAAATTTCCACTGATGACGATACTCGTAAAATATATTTCAGAGTAAATCGAATTTGCTATTTTTTGTTCGCTTGTTTCTCTTCTTTTTCCCTTGTTCTAAACGAGCGATGAAAATAAATAAAAATTTATCCACGCGAACGCTACAAATTGGCCTATTAAATTGACATTTTTTTTCTGCTGACGATAGATAGTAATTTTTTGTTCAGCAAACGCTTTGAATTGTTTACATCCCAAAGTCAAACTAAAAGGATGTCTTCATAAATTGTAAACAACGAGACTTTCAGGCTGAATGTGAAAGCAAACAAACAACTTTGATTGGCATATTCGCCAACGGGCTAAGAAACTTTTAAGGTGAATATGATTGGCTTGGTTATTGAATACGAAAACGATATCGTTTCATGTCATCATCACTTTATAAGTAAAAGAAGTCTTAAAAATATTAAAGCACATGCATTAACAATTGCATTTCCGTCTTCAACAACAATCATCATCATCTGAAAAGTCGAACGAACCCTCAGAATTGTGAATTCTCTGTGCACATAGTTGAAAGAACAATTTTTTCTGTTGTTTCAATTATCATGATTCGAAGTAAACTGGAACCCCTTCATAAAGAATTTAATAATATATTTTTTGTTGTACTCTACAGCTTGTTCGTTTCCCTTGTTATTCATGTTGATGGTCATGTCAGTTGAATTTACCGAAATCGTTTCATTCTCAAATAACAAAGGCAAGTTATAAAAATGCCAAAAATAATAATAATAACGAAACCGTCATGTTGTGTCGTAATAAAAGAACACTTGAAACAGTTTTCGCGATGGTTTTTTATGCTTTAAATAAGCAAATATTAAAAGATTTTTCCTTTATTCAATGGATGCTTTGGAATTTGTTTTTATTTTCTTTATGAGAAACCTTTCACCCTACCGTGCTTTATATCAATGGCACATTTTTCTATTATGAACATTTTTATGGGGCAACTTAACAATACTAATTTGATTTCAGTTTTTCTCCTTTCCCATTCACTTCAAGTCATGAGAATAATAAGCGTCATTGAATGGAAAGAGAGAGATAGAGACAAAAGTGTGGGTGGGAATATTTATCCATAGCATAGCGAAAAGATTTATAAAGTCAGTTTATCCTTCTTCCAGCTTTCGGATGATGATTCGTATCTGTTTCGTTAGTAGATTGTCAGAGTTTCACTTATAAAACATTTGAGAGCCCAAGGCGATTTGTTGCATAATATTTACGGATTATACGAGTTAATTAAAAAGTCATAAATCATTCATGGAAGTCAAATCCTCGAAGGCACTCGAAACTTTGATATGAGAATTATTCATTCACAATGAAGGGATGAAACAATAAGCTGGAAAATTCATAACATTTGAGTTTAAGGAACACTTTCAGCTGTCATCGTTGAGATTTAGAGCTTCATACTGGTTGAGATCAACGAAAATGAAATTATTAATTCTCTGGGGATATAAACAATAAAATGGAAGCATGATGCGGTCAATATTTGCTTTTAAAAGCTGATAAAATATGAACAACAATCAGAAGAAAAGGAAAGTGAAATGAAGGATGAAAAGCTTTTCGTATTTTATTTGAACTTTGAACCCCGTAATCTGTTATTCAGATATTAGAAAAGTAAACTTTCCTCTTGTCTTAAGAATTTTCCGAAACTTCGGAAGAAGATTTCATGTTAAATTTTTCATGGATAAAAAGGTTGTTGATTTACAGAAAGCAATTCTTTTTTATTTCATTTTCTGATATGAAACATTCTTTTTAGATTGCATTTGAATTTCATTTTTTACCTAAACTTTCGTTACGATTTACATGAAAGAAAAAATTCCGACTTACCAATGGCGCTGACTGGTCCGAAAACGGTGTTATCATCAACAGTCGAACAATTCCATCGACGGTTTTGAAATTGATGTTGACATTCCTGAAAGGAAGATATAAAATAGTAGAAAAGGATCAGAAACCATTAATTAAATGCTTGACAATAAAAAGGCGAAAGAGAAGAAGTCTCGCTTCTTGTTTTATTTATGAGAGTTGAGAAGCAATTAACGAAACTTCTCAAACACGTCCGGCGGCAAGTGATCAAAATACAAAAGAAATGAATTGAATTTCTAAAACGTTAATTAACCTTACTGACTTATTCAAGTCCTGAAATGCTTCTGCCTTATTTTGAATTAATATTCATAATGTCATTCACATTTTTTTTCTCATCCTCACAACCGCATAAAGGTCAACATTAACGTTTAGGTAGAGAGAACATTTTAGAATATTTAATCAAATTTCATCTTCTGAAAATGTGTGTGCGCATCTGGGTGGTCAATTTGATTTCTCTCAAAAGTTGTCTGAAGAAAGCAAAGCATTAAGTAGCCGTAATATTTTATTTTCAGCTGACTTCGTATGAATACGAGCAGACAGAGACATTGAGACTTTTAATTAAAAATAAATATTTCGCCTTTAATGAAAGTTCAATGAAATTATTCGAAAAATTGTACTTTCATGTTTTTACAAGCGTGCTTACCACAACATTATACACACAATCAATTTCAATTTAATTAAATCCAAATATTTGCTTGAATAACTCAACATAAATATCTAATGTCATAATTTTCTATGTTGCAGAATTTTTTGAGGTTTTTCTATAATTTTTAGATGTTTGCTGTGAATGAATATTTATAAATCTCTTTAAAAGCAGATGCTCGTAGATGTATGAAAATTTAATGAGTATTTTGCTGAACTTGCAACACCTGTTTGTTTAAAACTTATCTAAATTACATTTTTAAGCGTCATTGCATGTAATTATAAATAGATTTTAATGTTGCATTTTATATGTTTTGAGGCTGTCAGAAGGTTATTAAACAGCGTATTTAATTAAGAGAATTTAACACTTAAGGTTGGGGATGTAAAAGAGAAGCAATTTCTAATTAACATTCTTTTTGTTATTTGCTTTGTTCGCTCAAACTTTTAACACAAATAATTTTCAACTTTTTTTTCCTTTCAACAAGTTTGCACAGCTTGAAAAAAAAGGCTCGTAAAAGAAGTGAATAACATTTTTAACTTTCTGCGAGCAAATAAAAGATTTTAACTTCTTGTTGACTTTATCCTTCTTTCTTTCCTTTTCAAATTAACATTGACAAGCTTTAGAATCGAGTCGACTTAAAAGATTAAAGTAAATATTATAAATTCTTTGTTGAGCTGATTATTGCAAGACGAAACCTTAAAAAACTATTCAATTACATGACAGTTGATGTTTCATCCTAAGCGATGATACATGAAACGTTTTCTATGTTCACAATATAAAGAGAAATTCTTTTAACGATGTCGGTCGAAAAAGGAAGCTCACAATGTGATTAAAACTAACGAACATCCTCGTTAGACTTTTTTGACTGCCAACCAATGAAACCTTTTGTGCTCAAAGCTTCATGAATCATGATTTTTATTTGTAATGTTAGGTACTAAAATATTTAAGGAAAAATGATGATTGAGGCGGAAAATGCTTAAATAATTTATTAGGTTTGATAATTGAAATTTTTACGAGAGATATTTATGTTTAAAAGAACCGAGAAGATATTTAAGCAGCATTAATCTCTTCGGGGGATTTGAGATTTACTTCAGTTTCGATTCGCAAGATCAAGACTCTTTCAACATACATTTTCATGAAATATTAATGAATGCTTTAGATGAGAAAAGTCATGTCAACAAGTTTTTGATGCTCGAGGGAAAATTTAGAAAAGAAAATTCTACTAAAAGCTCCATTCGCAGGTTTTCCATCATTAAAAGCCATGTTGTAGCATATTTATGTTGTTCATGCAACTTCCTCACGATGAAACTCCACTCAACAAAAGCTCAACTCTCAATGAATGAATCATAACATCACACAATTCTAAGTGTCAAATGATGACGAGCATAAATCACTTTCAAGTGTGGAGCATTAAAAAGAAATCATAACGTGCACGAATAAAGTAAAGCAGACATTTTCACGTTGGCATTTACTCTACTGAAAACGATAAACCTCTTTTAAGATACTTTTCTTCACTTCTTCTTCTTTCTATTCAGAACATCAATTCAATGGAGAAATATTTTTAACTTGCGGTTATTTTTAACTTTTCAATATTGTGGAAAACTTATTGAAAGCTTTGAATAATGGGACGTGTTTCATCAATAAGAAGTTTAAGTTAATGGCTGTTTAGTGTCTCACCTGAATAGCTGAACGTGCACCTCGGGAGATAGCAGGCATGATACTTGTGTACTGTTCGCAAATCTTCTGCTGTCCTTTACTCATTCCACTCACTTCATAACAATGCTTCGGATTCAAATCGATTTTCTCGCTTGTCTGATTTCGTCCGCTATTAAATGACGACTCAATTGGCATAATAATATCTCTTTGCATTTTGTTTTGATTCCTTCTACGTCCACCTCCTTGTGATCTACTGCGAATTGTTCTCGACAATTTCCGTATAGTTTCATTTTGTCCTAATTGGACTTGCTTATCATTCAAATTGATTATGTACGGTGTGTTGGGCGTTGTTGTTGTTCGACTACCAACAATTAACACCTGACTACCGTTGAAAGATTTCTCATAACGAATCGGCGTCTTCTGTCCATTGGAGAATCTTCGTCGTTGTTCACGTCGAATCGATTTCATTGATGGAACAGCTGTAGACATTGGCGGCTTCATATTTTCAACTTTATTGTTATTTTTATTTCCATCTTTATTGTTTTTGTTCTTACGTTTTCTCTCCTTTTTCAGCTTCTTTTCATTCTTGCGATTCCTACGACGTTCTTCTCTTGCACGCACATCATCATCAGAATCTGGCTGTTGTTGATCATTTTGAAGAAAGACTTGAGGGACGACAGTCACACGTTCAACTCGTGAAAATGGATATGAAACATCACGTAAAATTTGGGAGTTCTGCAATGGCATATTTATCGATGGCTTTGTTCGGTACATTGTCATTGGAAACGGCATTGTTGTGGTTCTCATTGTTGTCGTAGTTGTAGTTGTTGTTGGCGGAGGTTGAGTTGTTGGCTTTTTGAAAACAACAAATTTACTCTGGAAGTTCTTATCAACGTCGCTGTAATTTTGCAACATCAATAAATGATTCTTGAGATCATCGATGTTTGATTGTGGCTTTGATAATGTTGGCAATGGCGTTGGAATCGGTCGTTCACGTTCAATGAGAGTCGTCTTCAATGCTAATGGCATAATAATTTTTCGGTCTCGTACGTCGTCGTACGGATAACTGTGGTGACTTGCCATCTGTTCATGGTGGTTATCGACATTTCCATTGGCAATTATTTGTATTGTCGAATGATCTTGATGGCTGCTTTCTTCATCATCATTTGGTCTGTGTAGGTTGTCTGTGACAATTGGCTTTATAATGTCCATTAGTATTTTATTCGTTGTCGTTTTGTTGAGATTGTGTTGTTGAAGCTCTTGAATTTGTTGTTGTTGCAGCTGATACAAATGCTTCTCTTGCTGTTTACGTGAATCTTTGGCATCAAGCAGGTCACTTTGTAAACTGAACGTTGTGTTGTTTATTCCTTTGAAAGTTTTCTCATCACGATTTGGATTTGAAATAGGATTAATGAAATTTCCTAAATTGTGAAGACCATTTTTCCTTTGTCTCATATCTGGATTGTTGTCAGTTATGTTCAATGTTATCGACTCATTCGATAGCAACTCGAATTCAGCTCTGAACTCTATGAATGGCGATTTCATTCCTAAGCACCTGTAATGAGATAAGAGATAAGTTTTTATCAATTTCTGTTGTTATTTTTAATTAAAAAATGTTTTTTGAAGTGTTTTGCTTTGTGCTTGCAAATTTTGACTCAATATTTTCAAGTCATACAAATTGTAATGATGACAATATAAGTGAAAGTGCAGTGAATGCAAGTCTTATCTTGTCTCCTTGTCAACTTATTCTCAAAAGTCATGAACGACATTTTTAATAAATCATCAATTTCCCGCATTATGCAAGAGTCGCTTGATTGAATGAGTTTCTGTTTTCAGTAAAAAGAAAGAAGTTATTTGCAATGAAAAAGCAGTTTAAAGACATTAAAGTACTAAATTACTGTCTAGATAGCTTTTTTGTGCAAAAAAAGCATGAAGGCGTTAAGTTTCGCTTGTATCGCATCGCAAATTAATCATGTGAAGTCTTTTGTAACTTTCATAAAAGAAAATTTAATAATGATTTTCAAGATTGTAAGAAATCTCTTTTTCACAGCATAATTTCATGTTATTCTTGTGAGATTTTTGTTATTAAAATAAAAACAAAATTGCAAGCTTTGAATGGTAGAAAAATGTGAGAAATCTCGACAATCTAAATTGGATGCAATAAGAAAAGTTGAGAGATTTTGAAATGTTTCTAAGCAACATTCTGTGAATGTCGCCGAACGCCTGTCACTGTCAGCAATATAGTCTCATGTAGGATTCCCACTTGTTTTCGCTTCGTTTCGCATAATTTCTTTTTGATGCGGTTCCGCATGTGCAACTCCTACGCAAAAATGAAAATTATTGTTTCGAGACATTTAAGAAATATTTCAGAAGAAAAATCCTTAACACAAACTTCGTTAAAAATATTTTCCCTAAATAAGTAAAAAGATGGAACCAGTCACGTATGAAGGATTTCCATAAGGTTGAATAATCAACGCTAGAAATTTCAAATTCTAAATGTATAAAAAAGAAATTTAATGTTCACATTCAGCTCAAATTTAGTTGCTGAAAATTCTCTGTGATCTCCGACTATAAATCAAAACTTTTCAGCTGTGACGAAAGAGATGAATAAAATTGGATTTTTTTTCTATGCTTGTTAAAAAAGTAATTCAAGGATATTTTTCACAAGAATTAAATAACTGAAATATTTTCTGGTTTCATTTCCTGTTAAAGATTTTTGCAGGATTAAAAGGTTTCGTCAGAAATATTTCTTTTTGTGATGGTTGTGAAATATTTTTGAATGGAATGTTGACGACTCGTCATTAAAAATTTGATGGCATAAAGTTGAATTTAGTTTTGTTTGACGATCAGTTGTTGCTAACTACGACCATACAGAAGCAATTATGTGCCGGGAAGCAGTGCATAATAGCTTTCTGTCAAGTTTCATTCACTTCGTTACCATTTTTCTGTATCTCAACAATAACTTGAACGTGCAATTATTTGTTATTACTCATACTTATTTTCCATTCAATTTTGATTTATTCTAATTTCATTCGAAGCCACCCAAATCGGTAGCAGTTACTGGCATTCCTTTTGTCAGCTCTTATTTACTCAGCTTGACTTTGATTTAAGAGATTTGAAAGACAAAATCATGCGGTTGGGTTATGAAACTCGATCTAAAATCTTTCTCACGGCTACCTTAAAAAAGACCATGCACTACATTTTCCACTTGAATTCATTCATAAAATTCTTGTTCATGAGACATCGTGCAGCATGTTTCTCAATTCTTTGCTTTTGACTGCTGTTTCTTAGTAATCAAGGTCGTGAATCATACTCATTCAGTTTTGACGCCAGATATTTCATATTTAAGTATTCTAAGATATCGAGATGACATGTAGGTAAATTAAAAAGCATTAGCGGATATTTGATTCTTTTATTGCTCTTAAAATGAAGCATCGAAATGAACGACAAACATGACAAATTTATGTCGACGATTTTTTTTTGTAAATCAATGATACCTTAAATGTTAAATGCATTAAGTCACGTTTGGCTTATCTCATCAATTTTCTTCTTCTTTGTCTTTGCTTTCCTTTTGTGAATCAATAAAACCAAATTTTAAAATCAATATTTTAAATCATCCAAAAGCAACGTAAAAAAATAATTATTTAAAGACGTGGAGATGTGGGAATGAATGACGATTAAAGTCTCACAATTTTCATTGAAAACAGACGAGAAGAATTCACTTGTGACATGGACGATTGACTAACCCAGACAAATCTTTTCTGGACACATCTCCTTGACTTTCTTCTCGATTTCAACGAATTTGAAGAAGTAAAAAATGTTTTCTAATGCATTAAACTGCCATCTCGCTATCTTATCACTCGTCTCGATTGTTTTAAGAAAAATTGGCTCCATTTTTCATAGTAAAACAAAACCAAATCAAGCGTTAGCCCACGGAACTTTGGAGAAAAGCCACATAGGAAGATGAAAAGAATTCGTGTTGTAAAATGCGTGTAAGTCAAATAATGTGTAAATTGAAATCTTTATTATTGTTTAGGAGCGGCTTCCATCAGAGAGACAGAGAAAACCTTTCTCATCATCACTCGCTTTCAACAACCATAAATGAATAATTTTTAGTCACCACGACGCATCATATGATTCGAGTGAAGGCATCATGTTAATAACAAGCATAGAGTGAGAATAAGCATGTAAATATTTATGCGACTCATTAATATTTTACACATGTAATCTGTATATCATTCGGATTACGATTCAAACTTGATTCATCACTTGTTTCGAACAACATAGGCGAGTCAGTTCTCATTAATTTAATGTAAAACATATAAACATAAATTCATACATAAAAATGTTGAAGATTTATATTACAAAATAAATTTTGCAATAGATATAAGTAAAAGGTGAAAGACTTCATGTCTCTAGTTGATGATTGTGTTTCACTTTGAAACTTAATATTAAAAATGCTTCATCATATCAATGTTTCGACATGCGATGTAAGATGTTTAGGTTTCCCATTAACTCAAGTATACGTATCTTCAATGAAGCGGCACTTTTGTAGTTACGTTTCTATTTTATCATATATTTATGCTTGCATGTTGTAAATATGTTGCCGCAGAGTAATGAAGTCGAATGATTAATTTACAAACAATTGTAACTCAACACAGCCATTCAAATTGTTATTATTTAACTTAAAAGTGCTTGGGAAGGGTAAAAAACGAAGTTCCAGTTGAATTTCTCTTGGCTTAGAATGAGAATTCTTTTCACTTCGCATTAATCGAACTTTGTTTCCAAACATTTCTCAATCTGCAAACGAAATCGTCTAGAAATTGCCCCGATATTGCCCTAATTCGCTGAATAACTGAAAAGTAACAGTTGCAAAAACAACAATGACAATCCTCCAAACGAATTTGATTTTACGATTATGTTACGAGTCAATTGTTTGTTAGACAGCGGCGAAGGAAAGTTCAACAACTGAAAGATTATCAACTTTTCATTGCTTCAGATGGCAACAGATTTCATTCATTTTGCTCCCCTTCATAAACATTTAATCTTTTTCTCTTCTTTTGGATTGGAAAAAGCAACGGAATGACTTGAAGTGTGAAACAGACAGAGCGAAATTGATTTCCGAAAATTAACTTGTTGCATTCGGAAATCATCCACAGTAAGTGAGTTAGGTAGTTGAATGAAATTGGCTCCTATAAGAAACATCTGTGAGTTTGCTGTGCTCATTCCATATTCGCAATCCCTTTTCAACTCGTAATTGAGCCTTTTCCAGCGTCATATTCCGTCCCATCAATCACTCAATTTATCAAGGTTTATAAAAAAACTTGTTGATGTATGAAGAAGGTTGGATTAAATCCATGTTCAACAGCATATTTTCGTGATACTTTTGAATGTTTGATTGGCTACTGTTTGCAATAATCATTATGAAACATCGCCAGTCAACAACACACACATTTCAACTAGCAAATGTCAACGAGTTATGTGAGAAGAGTTTTATTTACGAAAGCAAAAGCGGCGACATTGATGGGCGAAAAGGATTAACAGAATTAAAATATTTGGAATGTTTTTTCATCTCGAAATGTTCGTTTATTATTTTTTATAGAAATTTTAGGGAAGATCGCGATGGTTTGATAAAACTCGTTGAGACGAAACGAAACGATTTCAAGAGAAATCAGTAATCCCCGGAAATATTATTTTCAAAATTTATAACATTTTTTAGCGTGAAAAGTGCGTCAGTGTTTGGATGAGAACCAAGAAAAACAAAATCGTTCAGATAAATTTTTTAATAGTAAAATTTTCACAATATTTTGGGGCCGGGAGATTTACGATTTTCAGGAGTCGAAAGCGGTTTTTGGGAATATTTTCGTGCACCACAAAAGAGAATTTTCACTGTTCTCAATCATGCATCTGTTACGCGCTATAAATTTTCCTTTCTTCTTGCTAATTTGCCTTTTATGTGGCTTTACTGAGACTTCTCGATAACTTTTAAATGAAAATGCAAATGAACAAAAGAAAATAAAAATAAAAATTGCTAAAGTTTGTCGATGAAACTCATAATTCTGAAGACACACAAAGCATTTAACTTTCCGAACAAGCTGTTTCAACTTTAATATCTACAAACATTAACTTCGCTTTTGTTTAGTAAATTGCTTAATAATCTTTGCAATTCATTTGCACACTTAAAGGCGTTTGCTAATTATGTTTGCTGATGTTCTATGCGAGTGAACTTCAAAGTGGTGTCTGAAGTCATGAATAATGTTACAGCAACTTGCGATGACAGAAAAAGATACGAAAGTGGATTAATTCTCAGTCATTAAGTTTTCATCTTACATGGAAAATGTTTGCATTTGTTGCTTTTTTGTAGATTCTTAAAACGGTGTGGCGTGTCAGATGCAAGTTCACAAATCACGAGAATTTTGCACGTTAAGCTTTATGTCATTTCTTTTCAAAAAAAGTGTCACATTTGAATTTATTTTTGCCGGGATCAAAAACAAAAAAAGTTGAGCGACAACCTGTCTAAGGCAATGTTGCTCGTAAATCCAAAATTTAATAAACATCCAAATGACTTAAACATGAGACTGACGCTTCTTTTTATCGCGATATTTATTTATCTCATTCTCTCCTTTGATTATTTTCTTATGCTAATTGGTTCTATTAATAAAAAAAATCATTTATGCAAATTTCGGTTTATAATTTTGTCATTTCGCGATATTTTTCTCGCTTGTTTCTTAATTTTTTAAACTTAACGTGTGTTAGTTTGTTGCTGTAACATGAGAAATAATTTAATGCATTTTAATAGCACTTTCTGCATTCTTTTTTACTTCCATTTCACTCGAATTTATAATTTATTAATGACTAAATATTTCTCGCATGCAAGAAGCAAATTTTAAAGGCCTAGCACATTACATATTTACATGTGAACTGGATTTGTTCTTCTTGATTCATTTAAGAAAGGCGTAATGTATGTGGTAGAAGGTTTCAATAAATTCTAGTCAATTTATTAACAGCAGAATGTTTCAATTCTTTTTATTTTAGTCAACAAAACATAAGCAAAGTTCATAAAGTGCTTTCAAATTGTCTTTTCCATTCCTACACTTAATATAAAGTTGCTGCCTTAAACTAGTTTGTGAATAATTGTTCTGCAAACTTCCCGCTAAACACAATCATGTTTGCTTCCATATGTTGGAAGCTTTAAGAAATAGCACTTGTCTCAAAACATTTTTATTCTTCTTCGATAATTTTATGCGCAATAAACTGCTAATATTTATATAAGTTTTCTTTGTATTGAAGCATTTGTGAGATTTCTTTTTCTTCTCAAATGAGAATTTACTTGATTTTTATGATATTCTCCATCAAACCAATGATCAGAAATCAACAACAATTTTTTTATGAACATCACAATATAATCGGGTGAAGCAAATCAAAAAATCATTAAAAATTATTGCTTTTCAAATCATCATTAATACGAGTTATTTATGAAGTGAATCAAGAGCGACGAGAAGAAAAAAGAAAGAAAATGAAGAACTTTAATACACTTTTAGTTTTGGGAGAGTAACATCATTTTATTATTTAATCTGCTTCTTTTTGAGGTATTTGCCTTTCAACGTTAACTAAGAGAACACAAAAAAAACTTGTTTTCATGCTCCTTTCCTCGCAGTTTTAGTTTCTTTTCATTCTAAATTTCGAACTTCTTTTTTTCTCCTTTTTCTCGTTCAGAAATTCTTTTAACATGATATCGGCTGATGAGAAAGGTAAATTTTACATTTTCAGACACTTTCAGTTCACCTACAAATCTCTTGTTGTTGAAATTTAACGTCACTGAAGCTTAGTCATGATTTAATTATTTTTATTGAATGAAATTCATTCTCTTGTCTTGTTTTCAGATTCTTTGACATTGTCTTCAAGCTCCAAACAAGATATTTAAGTTAAGAGCAGTTAATTAAACCTGAGTAAGACGATTTTCTCTAACTATCGTTCTTCCTGGCAAATCTCATGAACTTAGATGATGAAACAAGTTTAATGAATGGAAATTTGATAGCTTTGTTTGTTACAATTTGTTGTGAAGATTTTCCTTTAATTCTGATTCATTTCTGTTCAATAACCTGAAAGATCCTTAACCCAAAGGCATTCACATTACTTTTGTTATATTTCCAATCAAGATATCTGCATGAAACCATGTAATTAACCAAGATGATATTTTGATGTTTTCATTTAAATCCACACTGAACTTCACTTTCATTTCACGTCAAAAAACTTTTCAAATTTATTTCTTTTCTGTTTTATTTTCGTTAAAATGAAACTGACAAGGAATTTCCAAAGCATCACGAGAAAGCCTAAAGTCATTTGTTATTTATAAGAAAGCATCAAATTGGCTTGTGGCCGTCGTAAACTCAATTAAATTTAGGAAGATTGAAATCCCAGAAATACTGACTGAATGTCTTACGTGATGTGATGCAAAGAAGATGCTTTTAATAAATTTCCATAATTTCATCGAGACCTTTTCTCTTCAAATCAGGAACTTCGCAATTATCTGTTGGGTAACCAACGGGAAGTAAGACCAAAAGTTTCTCATTTTGTGGACGATTCAACAATGATCTCAAAGCAGGTCCACAATTCAGTGGTGTTGTTGTTAATGATGATAAACCAGCTGATTGTAAAGCGCTGAGTAAGATGCCAACTGCAATTGAAGTCGATATTTCATTGTAGTAATGAGTCTTCCTTTCACCGTTTGCCTTGAATCCAAAAGCTTGTTTAAAGACAAGAATCAAATATGGCGCTTCTGTGAGATATTCTTTAATATGATTTGTTCGTAGAGGCTTAAGATCAGCTGTCCATTGCTTTGACATTCGCTGTTTGTAGTTCATGTATTCTTCTGCTTCAATTATTTCGCGGATTTGCTTCTTAACGTCAGCGCTGGAATGATTTAATTGAACAACGTTCTTGTACAATCATTAACAAGTTTACCTCTTAATGAGACAAAATGTCCACGGCTCTGTGTGTGCTCCACTTGGTGATGTTCCAGCTGCATGAATGCATTTCTTGACAATCTCAATATCGACAGGCTTATTACTGATCATACGAATGCTTCGACGATTATTTACCATGTTATAAAACTCATCAACTCCGCCCTTTAATACAACTGAAGCACCTCGATATGGAATGTGATTGACAACTTCCAGAGACGGCGACAATTCATCGTCTCCGGTATCAACCTCGCCATCTTTAGCATCGTTATCGATCGTTTCTTCATCATTAACCTGCTGTTGATTTGTTTCAACTGCTGAACTCTTTTGATTATCTCTCAATTTTAATATAAAATAAACAATTGAAACGGAAATCACAACAATTTCCCAGTGCTGAAGGAAGAAAGAATTTTCAATGTTCAACATCTTTTATATTTAAAGTTTGATGTGAACAGAATGAGTTAATCTTATCGACTGAATTTTTGTTTTCGACGACAGCCACGAGTGTTCGTTATAAAGATAATATTGAGTACAAGGTTAGAAGAAGTGAGAGTAGTGAGCGTTGAAATTAACTGCTGATTATCACTTGATGGAAGTCAGAATTCTCTTGTTTTGTTTGTTTTCTTTGATTTAATTTCCTGATGTTTCTTTCATATCCGACGGTTAAATGATTCCAGAGCATTTGCAAAGCATAAACATTAACTTTCTACATATATCTCGTTTCAATCAAGCTTCCCATTTATTATTTTACTGTCGTCGTTCAGTCGACTATCAATCAGTCAACAGATTTTAAACATTGCGGTTTTTTGATGTGTGCTTTATACGATTATGAGATCATTTTACGTTATTGTTGAGTTTCGATTTATCTTGATTGTCTCGTATTTTATGAGATCATTTTTGATTCGTATATGTTTACCGTTGATTATCCCGGACTTTAATGACAATCGGAATTCATCTTTCAATCTATCATCGCTATTGCTTTACCTTTTCACAGTTTTGTGAATTCATGATTGATTCTTGAATAATGATTTTGATTGTTGCAATAACTGAGGTAAGTTTAAGTAATCAAAAACTTTCATTTAATAATCTTAAATGTATCTTGAAGCGATATTAAATATTGATTTCCCAGGAAGCAAATAAAAGTCGAGATTGCTAGCAATCTCAATTATTTTTATTCGTAGCGAACATTTTTTTAGAACTGAAGTATTTTGACTTTTATAATTAATTTACGATGTCTACAAGAGTAAGTTGAAGCAGCAGCTGTATAATCGTGTACAATGAAACTTAATTGTTTCTTTTCACGGGTAGTTGAATTCTTGTTGAGTGCCCAGAAGGATCAACTCGACCGCAAATATCTTCCATCTATTCATACACAATTTATTAGTCTCATTAAAACTGATAACCTGCAGATTGATAAAATGCTATTGCTATTTATGTTATTTTTTATTCTCTTTCCTCATCGCAATCGCAAAACATTTATTTTATCTTGTTTTTTTTTCTGGTGTATTAATGATCCGTTTCTGACTTAGGCTCCAAACCATTCCAACTGCAAAACGTTTTGAAGCACTTTTAACTTTTATTTCACCGGACGAATAAGCACTACAAAAATTAAAGTAAATAAATTAAGATTGGAATCGGGTGAGGAGAGTTTCATATCTCTGAAAGTTGAAGTTTT